>OY757908.1:45267597-45799647 GCA_963585895.1 Sepioteuthis lessoniana | reverse complement strand
ATAATATTTCTCCTTACTTAAGCAAACACATTTTAAACAGCTACAATATATTCCATCCTTAGTTAATATTTTCCGTATATCTCATAATTTCCATGCTTTTTATTCTTCTTTTGTTCTTTCTTTCTTTTCTTTTCTTCCTTCTGTCTCGTAATCTTTCTCGTTAAACAACGTACATAATTCTATGAAATATTCTTAATAGTCAAATGACGTAATTTAAACATCAAACGCTGATTTGCCAGTTAAACGGCTAACTTTTTCTTACTATACATATTTTCCTGTAGGTTTTTGTATTCCACATTTCTAATCATCCATCGTTAACTTAAAATTATTAATATCACCCCTCATGGTCCTGATGATGGTTCAGTAGAACCGAAACGCTATAGTGTTGACCCGTTAATAAATCATTCCTTCCACTTGGATCGTTGTTATCAGTTTTTCTACACACATATATATATATATATATATATATATATTTGGAAACAAATAGTTTGTTGGTAAGATTTTAAACAAAGCGGTGTTCATTGGTTTGCACACAGTTAAATGGTTTCAAGTATTCCTATCAAATACAAGTAATCTTATTTAGCATTAATTCTGTGAGCATAGGGTTAGATGGTTTTATATATATAAATATATATAAATGATTTTTTAAGAGAATATCTCCTAAGCTAATGTTATTTTTAAGTGAGTTAAAGCTAATCCGTATGCACACAATTAGGTATAGCTATTGTGTTACATAGCCATATACACGAATATGGCCATGTGCGAATTAACATTGTGCAATTAATACTATGTGCGAAATAGACATACAATGTTCATTACTATAGAACATGTTGTAGAGAAGAGGAAAATCTCGTATTTTGTTTTGGCGCGCTATTTAATTCAACACTGAATTTCACCCAATCAGGATGACATATCCTATTCATCCCGGACCTTCATTTCCGGCTAGCAAAACGGGTGAGCGGCCAAACACACTCTCTTCGGCTTGAGACGGCGACCAGAACGGACGTGTCTCTGGTCGCCCCTGCTTAGCGATGCTTTTTAGCTAAACAAGCCACCCAGTGGGGACATCTCACTGTGGCTTTAACCGCAGCAGCAGCAACATGGACACTCAACGAGGGAACCATCTAATTTATGGATTCTTTGCGTCTAATATATTTTAGACCAAGGAATCCCAGTTGAATATGAATTAGATACGTTCAGCATGCCTTCCACAAGCACCACAAAAATTTACTTTGTCGATCCGAGCGCCACTTCGCTCTCAACACACTAGCCCCCATTTCACCTCTGGTCCACATTAATGGAGATAATGCCTACTCTCCCCAAATACCAGACACACAAAACTACACGGTGACCTTGAATACTTCCCTCACACATCCAACGACATGCTGCCATCTCAACATCCCGCTAAACCATTTCGTCTCAAACATCCAACAAGCCTAACCACCACGAGTCTTGCAGCACCAAGAACAAACCGCCTCACAGCTGCAAATAAAAACTTTCGTTGTTGTGTGTTGTATAAAGAATAGTTTCGCAATTCATTTATGTTGCCTTAAAAAATATAGCGCTAAATAAATAACAATATCACCTCACCGCGATAATATAAAGAACATAGGAATCTCGGAATTCGAAAACACATAACGACTTCTTGTTCAGGTACGAAACCTTTTTATTAACTTTGAGTTAAAGGTTTCGACGTAAGGAGGAGAGACACAATCTTCTATGCTGTCTTATTCATTTGGCCCCCAATTCGAGCGCCCCCCCCCATAGGGCGCAAGTTCGCCTCGCACCTGCGAGCTCCAAAATTGATCCTTTTTGTTTGGCCTCTAATTCTCCACTCTTGTTTTCTTCAAATTCTCACACAAAACTTCTGCGTGCTTCCGGTGCGTGACGTCACCCGCACCTTGTCACCCAGTATCGTCTCGGACTGTTATGACATCTGAGTGACACCTCCATCCGCCCGCGCGCACCCGCGTTAACACCTGCGTCAATCTTACACCCAACCAACTCATGTGCTGAGCCGAAAGGTTCTCAGCCTAACTAAACTCAAAGGCATGAACCGAAATCCCTCGGCTATTTCATAACAATTGTTTGTACGCAGTTATAAGTTTTCACACTAATAATTTCATTCAATACAATTCATTCATTTTCACACAGTTAAATGGATCAACGTACTGTGATGTAATAACAATAATTCTATTTGGAAGAGCTGGTAAAGCAATTGGAATAAATAAATAGTTCAAATAGCCAGTAAAGTATATAAATTATTCAATATTGTTTTATTTCAGAAGGGATGAGGATTTTAAAAAAATTGAATATACTAGACAAGAAGGCAGCAGATAAAGATGATGGTTTGGTTTGGTTTGTTGGGTTTTATGGCATATCAACCTTTGTAGGTTATTTAACGCCAAATCCATTTTTATGTAAATAATCTGTTCTATTTAAAACAATTCAGTTTAGCATAAGTACACAGTTTAATTGTCAAAAACATTTCCATTTCAAACTATTCAAGCAGTTATATGTAATAATTCAGTTAAGTGTAAATACAGTTTTAATGTCGAAAAACAGTTCTATTTGAAATAATTCAGTTAAGCATAAGCACGCAGTTTAAGTGTAAGTACGGTTTAATTGTCAAAAGCGTTTCTATTTCAAGCTATTCAGTTTACTCAATTCATTTTAGCATAAGTATGTTGTTAGTTCTATTTAACCCATAGATAGGTCCCTCTCAGGTGCTACCACTCCGGGCCAGAGTGGACCTGGGAGCAATGGCAATGAAGGGGTACTCCGCATTCCCCAAAGCTCCAGCACTGCTGGAACCTCACCATCAAATTGTTTAGTGTCATATCCAGGACACTCATTGGGGGGGGGGTCTTACCCCTCTGCAGAGAAGCAGTCGGTGTATTCTACAGCCCCAACCGACTGGGCAATAAAGCAAATGGAATGAATAAATAGTTCAAATAGCCAGTAAAGTATATAAATTATTCAAAGATAAAGTCATACTTCACAAAGTCAAACAATGGTTTATTGTTTGTTTTTTATTATGAATATTTAGAGACACTTGTTTTCTTTCAAGTGTTTGTTGATGTGTTTTTATCTCCCAATACAAATCAATAAATAACAAATGCTTGTTAAAGGCAGGATACACAAAGTGTATAATATTCTATAACAAGTAAGAAAAGGAAGTAAAACAGCATGTCAAGTGAGAACATTTACAAATCATTTAAAAGTCATATACGGGAAATATTGTTTTATTTCAGAAGGGATGAGGATTTTTAAAAAATTGAATATACTAGACAAGAAGGCAGCAGATAAAGATGAAGGTGATTGTATATGGATTAAATTAAAGTATTTGATATGTGAATATGTAGATGCTTGTAAACAAATAAAAACCATATGGAAGACTTTTATTGGATACAGAGTTTCTTAAGACAAAATATACAACAAGTATCTGTTGAATGGCATAGAAGAAAGACTTATATTGGATACCTAGTAAATATTTCTGATCTAATACGAGTAATTCTATTTAGCATTAATTTGGTCAGAACACAGTTAAATGGTTATATATATATATATATATATATATATATATATATATATATGAATTTTAAGAGAAGTGTTTTTAAGTGAGTCAGAGCTAATTTTTTAACACAATTAATTATTGCTATTGTTTGCACACAGTTAAAAGTTTTTCCACTAATAATATTACTAAACACAATTCCTTCATTTGCACACAGTTAAATGGTTCCAAGTATTGCTATATAATACCAATAATTCCATTTGGAAGAACAGCTAAAACAAAAAGAATGAATAAATAGTTCAAATAGCCAGTAGAGTATGCAAATTATTCAAAGATAAAATCATACTTCACAAAATCAAAAAATCATTCATTGTTTGTTTTTTGTACCTATAAAAATATTTAGAGACACTTGTTTTCTTTTAAGTGTGTGTTGATGTGTTTTTATCTCACAATATAAATCAATGAATAATAAATTCTTATTACATTTAAATCAGCATACACAAATTACATAAAGTTCTATAAGGAGTAAGAAAAGGCATTAAACGGCATGTAAAGTGAGAAGATTTACAAATCATTTAAAAGTCATATACAAAAAATATTGTTTTATTACAGAAGGGATGAGAATTTTTTAAATAATTGAATATATGAAACAAGAAGGCATAAGATAAAAGCATTTGACACTTTAATACATGGATGTGTGTCAAACCAATTGAAAACATATGGAAGACTTATATTGCATACTGAGTTTCTTAAGACAAAATGTACAACAGGTCTTTGCTAAAGGGCATATTGAGTGAGAATATTTACAAATATAAACAAAAACAGAGATTGTTAAAATCTGGTAACCAGTAATTAGGAGGAAGAGAGCTTATAACCCCAGAAATAGAAAGGACCATTAAGATCTAAAAACACATCAAGCAGACTTTAGATTTATAAGGCTCAAAAATCAAGTCTGAATTGTCTACCTGGACATATGGCTGAGAGGGGTAAGATGTCAAGTAAAATATTCTAGCAGATTACCACATGGAGGTTGTCAGTTCAATCCCTAGTTTGAGTTTCAATAGTAGTGAAAAAAGGCAAAAGGTGGCTGATGCAAGACCCCTTACAAGGCATAGACTGCAGCATGAGAGCAATCTTCTCCTGTAATCTAAAGTAAGGATTAAATCTGAAATTCAAAGAAAATTACTATATACATCAGAAGGCACCTGATAAGGCCAGAGAGAACACCAGCCAAAACATAGTAAGTCTAGCAGTCTGCAATGCATAGAGAATAAGAAATATACTCAGAAACTAATAAATCAAAAAGTTTTTTTAAAAATTGTTTCTTTTCTGCAAGTGTATGTATGTGGTTTTCTCAAGGTGATGTCAATGAAATACTGATTGGAACATTGTAAAGGAAATGTATTCTCCTCTGTGTGTATTTGTATGTTCTCTTTAAAAAAATATGTGAAAATCTTAATCTGCACACATGACATAAAATAGTTTATCACCTGTATGTATTTGCATGTAATTTTAAGAATGCTGATCTATACACTAGACATCAGAATGGTTAATCTCCGGAGTGTATTTGCATATGAGTTTTCAATTTTGAATTCTGTGAAAATGTTGATCCACAAATTTTACAAGAAAATCGTTTTAATCCTGTGTGTATTTGCATGTGTTGGTTTAAAGTAGAATTCCGTGCAAATGCTGATCCACATACTTCACATGAGAATGGCTTCTCTCCTGTATGTATTAGTATGTGCCTTTTTAAAATGGAATTGTCTGAAAATGCTGATCCACAGACTTCACATGAAAATGGTTTCTCTCCAGTGTGTATTCTCATGTGTATTTTCAATTTATAATTCTCCGAAAATGCTGATCCACACACTTCACATGAGAATGGTTTTTCTCCTGTGTGTGTTTGCATGTGCCTTTTTAATGTGGATTTAAGTGAAAATGCTAATCCACACACTTCACATGAGAATGGTTTCTCTCCATTGTGTGATCGCATATGACGTTTTAAATTAAAATTATCTGAAAATACTGATCCACAGACTTCACATGAAAATTCATACTCTCCTGTGTGTATACCCATGTGCATTGTCAATCTTGATTTTTTTGAAAATGCTGATCCACACACTTCACATGTGAAAGACTTTTCTCCAGTGTGTAATTGCATATGACGTTTTAAATTAGAATTGTTTGAAAATGCTGATCCACACACTTCACATGAAAATGGTTTCTCTCTTGAGTGTATTCCCATATGCATTTTTAAATTTGATTTCTCTGAAAATGCTGATCCACATATTTCACATGAGAATGGTTTCTCTCCTGTGTGTATTTTCATGTGCTTTTTTAAATTGGAATTCTGTGAAAATGCAGATCCACACACTTCACATGAGAATGGTTTCTCTCCTGTGTGTATTCGCATATGATTTTTTAAATTGGAACTGCCTGAAAATGCTGATCCACACACTTCACATGAAAATGGTTTCTCTCCTGTGTGTACTACCATGTGCTTTTTCAAACTTGATTTCTCTGAGAATGCTGATCCACATATTTCACATGGGAATGGTTTTTCTCCTGTGTGCATTTGCATGTGCCTTTTTAAAGTGGTATTCTTTGAAAATCCTGCTTTACACAGTTGACATGAATATGGTTTCTCTCCTGTGTGTAGTCGCATGTGACATTTTAAATTAGAGTTGTCTGAAAATGCTAAGCCACAAACATCACAAGGAAATGGTTTCTCTCCTGTATGTAATCGCATGTGTTTTTTTAAATTGGAATTCCGTAAAAATGCTGATCCACATACCTCACATGAGAATGGTTTCTCACCTGTGTGTATTTGCTTGTGGCCTTTCAGAATGGATTCCAGTGAAAATGCTAATCCACATATGTCACATGGGAAGGGTTTCTCCCCTGTGTGTTTTATCATGTGACGTTTTAAACTAGATTTCTCTGAAAATACTGATCTACACAGGTCACAAGAAAATGGTTTCTCTCCTGTGTGCATACGCATATGGATCTTTAAACGACTACGCTTTGAAAATGCTGATCCACACACTTCACATGAAAATGGTTTTTCTCCTGTGTGTATTCGCATGTGACATTTTAAGCTGTAATTTCGTGAAAAGGCAGATCCACAAACTTCACATGAGAATGGCTTCTCTCCTGTGTGAATTCGCATGTGGCTTTTCAAATGATAACTCGTCAAAAATGTCGATTGACACAATTGACAAGAGTATGGTGGCTTTTTATGGTGTAGGTTCATATCTATTTAAAGATTTTGCTGATAATAAATAACTCCCCTTTTTTGTGCTTGTACTTGACTATTTGTAAAAGTAATCTATCAAAACAAATCCACTAATTTTTAAAATATACCTTTTCACATTGAAATCCATTCTTTCAAGTTGAGGAATTCTTATTTTCTGCAAATAAAATAAAGTTCATATTAAAAAAGGTGAAATTATAAAATAAGAATAACATATTTATACAATGAACAACATATAAAAGAGAAGAATTGCATTCACTCAGAAAGAAGAGAGCTGATGTGATTTATCAATTCTAATTCCTTTGATAAAATATAAGAGGAATTCTTCAAAGCTGTAGCTGTGTCCATACTACTATATGGATGCACTACTGTGTCCATACTACTATATGTTTGCACTACTTAGAATAAAAGCTAGATGGGATCTACACAAGGATGCTGCATGCTGTGTTAGAAAATTATTGGAAGCAACACCCCACAAAACAGCAGCTGTACGGCCACTTACCTCCCGTCTCAAACTATCCAAGTAAGACAAGCAAAATATGCTGGACAGAAGTAAGAATGAACTCATAAGAAAACACTCATATGGAAACACCCGTGTTAGTTGACCTGCAAAAAGTTGAATTCATCATGTCCATTTAGATACTAGATGCCGTCTAGAGGACTTTCAAAAAGTGATGGTCAATTGGGACACATTGTGAAAGAAAGTAAAGAGAATCCATGCTGTCAACACACCTTTATGTTTATTATTAAAGAATTCTCAGTCTGTAATTACATAGTTATGATTGCTAGATTTGTCATACAATGAACAGTTTTATAATTATTTACTAAGCTTAACTTACATGTTGCACAAAATCACAAGTATGGGGTGTATGAATTGAACTCTTTACTGCTGGGCAGTGAATCTAGGTTGTTAGCATTATACTATGTGAGGACCCATAAACAGTTTTATTATTACCTATTAAGCTTAACTTAGACATAACAAAAAGCACAAGTATGGGGTATGTAAAATTAAACTCTTTAATAATGAGCTGTGAATTAAGCTTGTTAGCATTATACTATGTAAAGACCCATGAACAGTTATATAATTATTTATTAACTTAGACATAGCAAAAATCTCAAGTAGGGGGGATGTGAATCAGATGCTTTAAGAATGGGCTGCTAATCTAGCTTGTTAACATTATACTATAAGATGTTTGATTGTTTGGTTAGGTTTTGTGACAATATACTGCTGGCCAGTCCCAACCATCTCAACCTCCTAAACCGCTCATGGCCATCAGATCATCTAGTGGTTTCTCTCATCTCTGGCCAGGGGTACGCCAATTTTCTTCATGGACACACAAAACACAACATATACAACTGAGAGAGTGGAGGAAAAGAGAACAATCACAGACCTGGGTTAGCTACAAGCGCAAGAAGGGAGAAGTTTGTGACGCTTTTGTGTAGCTTTCTGTGCACCTGTGGACTATCGTGAGCATGTATTCGAGTGAAATTCCCACAAAGCCACAGGGAATGTTGACTAATCCTCTCATGTTGGTCAACATGGCCTCTGGGCCGACAGGTTCTAGCAGTTGCCTGCTCTCTCCTGTAGACTGCCCAATTCTGTTGACTGCTCTGGGACCTTGCTTTCCTGCATCCTCTTATGGTCTTGTGGGAGATCTTACGTGCAAGCCCTTTGTGTGGGTTTCATGCCAAAACAGACAAAGAGATCCTCTGACTGGCACCCATGCCCACAGAAGCAAATGCCACCCATCATGTCACAGTTTTATGGCATATCAACCTTTGTAGGTTATTTAACACGAAATCCATTTTTATGCAAATAGTTCTAGTTCAAACAATTCTGTTTAGCATAAATACGCAGTTTAAATGCAAAAAACAGTAAAGTCAAGAAATCACGGATTAGTTCTATCTCACCCATAGATAGGATCCTTATAGGGTGCTACCACTTCAGGCCAGAGTGGACCTGGGAACAATGGCAATGAAGGGGTACTCTGCATTCCCCAAAGCTCCAGCATTACTGGAGACTCACCATCAGATTATTTAGTGTCATATCCAGGACACTCATTGGTGGGGGGTCATACCCCTCTGCAGAGGTGCAGTCAGTGTATTCTACAGCCCAAGCCAACTGGGCAATACACTATGAGAGGACCCATGAACAGTTATATATGACACAATTTATATTATGTCATAAATCATCATAATAAAGTTGTCCTGACAGCATGGATTTCTCAGACTCTTTCTTGCTATCTATCACTTTCGGCAAGTCTTCTAGACTGCTTCTTATGTCTGCACAGAGCTAATGTATGTCACGTATACTCCTTAGCCAACATTGGTGTTTCCGTATGCAGGAGTCCATAAAAGAATGTCACTAATGAAGTTGTCCTTGCTTCTCCAGCAGTGCCTTACATATCTTCCTTGCCTAACTTGGATGGTTTGTGAGATGAGAGGTAGTTGGCCATACAGATGCTGTTTTGTTTCTTCCAGGATTTGTTCATGACTGCATGTTGCATTCTTTTGTAGTTCACATCCAACTTTTTAATTGGTCTGTTTTGTTCATATCCATGTCTTCCATCCATACAGTAGAATGGACACAACTACCTCTTGGTAGAAATCCCATTTCATTTTATCGAATAGATCAGATTTCCATATGATTAATAACCTGTCAATAACATTCCATATATAGGCATATGTTGACATCCCTTTCAGTTGATGAAATGTTGCAGCTGAGCTATGTGAACTAGTCCAGTAATTTTAGATGCTAGCCACATAGAGGGTCAATGGCTCTGTTTAGTTTTAAACACATATACTCTATTTTATTTGCATTCACACAGAGGCCATACCTTTTGGTGTTTATTCTAATCTATGCAGTAGGGATTCGGCTTGGGATGGTGTATTTGCAAGAAGTACTAGATCATCTGTGTAGACAACATCATAGTTTCAATGGGATATCATCTGCTTCTTATCTTTGTTAACGTGAAACCATTTTCTTTTATGATTTTTTTGTTGATCCATAGTCGTTTGAAATACATAGTCATGGCCTTTGGCTTGAGCAGACTTATGTAGCACTATATGGGTGGCCCGCCAAAGTAGACGATTCCTTTGTCTGTTTTGGTGCGAAACCAGACAAAGGATTCTTGGACCTGAAATCTCACCGTATCTGGAAGTGGTAAGGGGACGCGAAAGAGAGTTGGCTGGACAAAGGAGCTGGCAGGCAGTTGGCGACTGGACAGCAGAGAGGCGGGACAGCAAACAGAGTTGGCGTGGAACCACGGACAGGGGCAGTCAACACTGGACTCCGGAGACAGTAGCAGAGAGGAGAGGGTCCAGCCACAGCAAAGAAGATTGAGTCAAAAGATGTCGGCATTCCAGTGCTTGTGGAATTTTTGCTAGTAACCCACGCTAGCGATAGTCCGCACACGGAAATGAAGTGTTGCATACCTCCTTCTGCTCTTGGTTAACCCCAAGCTTTGTTCGTGTTTGTTCGTCTGTTTTATTTTCTCCTGTCCCCCCGATCGTATTCTTGTGTAGCGGTAAAGAAACGTGCGTTACCCCCTCAGCCACTAGTTGATCACCGGCCGGCCGTAAGAAGTGACATGGTTAGAAGAAAGTTAACGTGTGTGGGGGTGAGAGGGCGTAACGTTACACTTAGTGGTTTGTTCTTTCCAGTGAGCTCATAGAGCCTTCCTCCTTTACATTCCAGACCTGAGAAGAGTAAGTAGTTTCCATGATTTTGCTGTATGGACTTTTCTGTTTGTTCCTAGAATACATGTGACTCTTATATAGCCATGGGAGGAAACTGTGTCCCTTACTTGTATTGTGTACAAATAAATGTTTTATTGTAATGACTGACCTTGTTATATACAAAAATCCCTTCTAATTTACTAATATATTCTAAATTAACCCACAAACAAAATCAATTAACAAATAAAACACCACAAATGTACATTTAAAAAGCCAGATGTTGTCTAGACAATGGCTAAGACCAAAATGAATAAAACATGTCGCTGCGCAGGTAAGCTCCATGCATCCATCTGGTTGAAATGTATCTTTATATTTACAAATTAAAAGATCCTTTCTTTTTTTTCACATAATCAGCAACTTTCCCCTCCAAAGATTTTTGGGGCTGATTCGACCCAAACGCGACTATAAAATGGTCAATGAAAGTTCAAAAAGGCAGTCGAGAAAGATTATCTACTGCAATGCCTGCAACATTCAACATCACATAAATTTGTCTTCACCTTCTTACTGCAGCCTTTGATGGAAGCCGTGTGACCTGAGAATCACCACCCCATCTACATTCCACTTTTTCAATGCCTACGTTTCTCCTTCCCTGTCGACATAAACTTTTGTTGACCGCATAAGTCTGTGACTCACTCCTACCAACACAAATACTGGAACATTTTATTTTCACTACCATTCAACACACATCAAATTTCCTAAAATTAACTTGTTCCTATCAATACAACTATGAACATTTTCTTCTCAATTTCACAGACTCTTATATTCACCAACACAATTGTTTGAACTTTTTGTTTATAGTTTGTTAATATAACTGTTAAATTTTTCATTTGTCTTCTTGTTTTATTTACAACTGTGTTTTGTCCTTTACTTGCATCCATACACTTGATATAACAACTTTTTCTCTTCCCTACCAAATCTTTAATGTTAGGTTACTCTTTATGGGAGAACCTAATGAGTTATAAAAAAATGGGATGTTATCCACGAAATAACACCTCGTAAAATCTTATAGAGGTTATAAATACATTTTTATATTATTGTTAAATAAAAATAAGGATATGGAATACAAATTAAAAACAGTAATTATAATAATCTTTCTTTAAGGTTTATCTATCTGAAGAAAAGCATAAGCGATAAAACATGTGGAAAAATGTTAACCCACAACCATGGCCTTGTGCCACATCTAAGCAAAAAGCTTAGTAAATTTCCACAACCATTTAACCAAATACATATATAGAAAATATAGAAAAAGAGAGTTGATTCAAACCTTTTATTTCCATAAAAAAAGAAATTTCTATTGTTCTGCTTTATCAAAATATTTTCTTTAATTTAATTTTTCGAATTTTAGAAATAGCTGCCATCAAATATGAAGGATCACTTCAAATTTTTCAATGAATCAGATGGAGAGGGTGAAGGCGTTAACAAAGCTAATTTGGGGTGGTAATTTTTTTCGCTAAATAAAAAAAAGGGGTGGAAATAATGTTGGAGGGGGATATTTTTTTTAATAAGTGATTTTATAATTGATTTTTTTTCTGTTGAAACGTGTTTTTTTTTCTTACTTGTAAGTCTTTTCATCACTTATTAAAAAAAATATAGTTTCCACCCCTTTTTTTTTATTTAGCGAAAAAAATCTTCACCATCTCCATCCAGTTTCCTTACAAAAAATGAAAAATTCGGTTATACGTCCCTGCCCGCAATCTCTGGTCGTTAGTAATGCATGCTGGTTCGGAAGTGGGTGATCATTTTACGTTAAATTTATATAACAAAGTGATCCCCCTCCCTAAATTCTAAATTATTACGGTTTTCTTGAAAATCTCTTCTTTGCGGATATTTTTTCTGGCTGTTTACATGTATTCGCCCCCAAAAAGTAGAATCTGGCTTTTAGTTTTCGCTAAAATATGATGGGTTAAAGGGTAAAAACTTACCCAATATAAATATCATTCTTACGATCTCCACCCCCCTGAGATTGTGTTCAGAAACTTTTAAATGTATGGTCTTAGGTAAATATTAGTGACTAGAACAGATGTAAAACCAGTTCAAGCATGAGTGGAAATAATTTTTTGATAAATTAAAATGAGCCTGAAAAACATTTTACCGTGGTTAAACAAGTGAATAAACAAAACTTACTTATCTCTTCAGCGAAGCAGAAAGTCTGTACTGAACTAAAATGATTTTTCTACTGTAAACCAAACTTAATTTTGATGACTGAAAATCTCTCGTGGTCGGAGAAAAAAGAAAAACTTTCGACTGACACCTAAACTACAACTAACGTTCTGCTTTGTACGTGAAAACATTCAATAATTGCGTCACTTCCGTTGCCTCTGACTCTACTAAGCGTGCACCATTTTCAACAATTACTGTAGAAAGTAAAAGACAATTTAATTTAATCTAATTTAATTCAAAGGATAAAATCTATTTCTCATGCAGTGTAAGGTGAAGATATTAATATTAAATGGAAGTGAATAAATCGACGTTTACGTTGAAATTCAATATTCCTTTGGGCCATCTTATACAATTAAACGGTTCATTAGAAGAAAAATAATTTCGTATATCGAAAAATATTTCAGCCTAATTCTTTGGCATCAAAAAAATATTTCCGTAGATACATATTTTTATTTTTAAAAGAAGAAACTACAACGAAGTATACTGAATTCTTTTCGATTTGTTCTCATCAGATTTGTCTCCCTTAGATCAACGCAAATTTGAGAAAGAAACTATAACATTTTAACGTAAATTAATATTTTCTCATTGAATGAAATAGAAAAGTATTCATCGTTCGTGGAAATGTTTACTGAAAATTGAATGGTGAAGGGAGACAATTTAGAAAACACAGAGATCTTAAATGCTTTTTTCACATTTTATTATTATTTTGCAAAATTAAAATCCATTAATAGCAGTGGGGTGGAAATTAAGATAAAATTGGATATGATGATTTCCGAAATTCTTATTTTCAATAAGAAAAGTGTCCGCGGATTTATATTGTCAAATCTATTTTTGAAGAATTATTATTTGCTTACTAGTTGAATTTAACGGCATGCCAACCCGTTGGTGATATTTTGTGCATTGAGGTTAGGGAATCGTGTTCTTTGTAAGTTTATGTTGGTATTTTTTACTTCGTTACTTCTTGAGATTTTTTTTACTCACGTTTCTATCGAATGTAAATGATTTTTATTCAGATCTATTTAATCCATAGGTTTTTGGGGATCAGATAAGAAATAAAAAAACAAAAAAACAAAAAAATAATAACATGAGAAAATAAAAAAGTAAACATGAAATAAAATAAACAAATACAAAAACAATAATGTTCCAGGAGGCTTCTTACTGGAAGCATATTCGGCGCATGACTAAAAAGAGCTGCTTCCTGGCTCCAAAGAGAAATTCTTTCTGTTTTCCATTGACATACCTTGACTGAACGGACACACTTTTTTCTCTTGACAGTGCGTTGTGTCTCCGGCTGGTAATATCGCCAGGAAGTTTTACTGACTGAACACGGACACACATGGCAGCCCCTTAAATTCACAATTTGTAAAAAGATTATTCCTGAAAATCCAATAACGTCTTGACTGGAATGCGCGATTATTTCAACTGAACATAGAAATTGAGCTTAAAAGTATCCCCATGTTTTTCCTTTCCTTTCATAATTCCTTTGCAGCTTAAAAAAAAAAAAAAAAAAAAAAAAGATGGGAATTAGAAAAAAAGCCAGTTACCAAGTTCATTATTTCCCAACAACAATTCACCACCCCAAAACATTCTTCTCCCCCAGAGATTAGACTAACAGGTTCTACCAGTCTATGTCAGAGTAGACCTGGAAGTAATGCCAATGAAGGGACACTCTTGTGGGAATTAATAAAGGTTAGTAAAACGAAAATGAAACAAAATTAAACTAAAAATAAATACAAAAAATGCAGAAACTCCCAGAAGCCCCTCACAGGAAAAGGGGTGACGCATACGCAAAAAAAGGAACCCTCTCGGCAAAAGAAAAAAGTCTGCTCTCTTTCAACAGTGACCAGCGCAGTGACAACACCTCAATCTTTCTTGCTACTGGTGGAATCCACTGTGTGTCCGTCTGTAGACGACGCGTTGGCTAACCTTCCTACAAGTAGCAGCCGTCTCTTTTACTAACGACCCACGGCTAAAAATACCAAATAATGGATTCGTCAGAATCATAATTAAGACACCATATAACGGACTGAAAACAGAGTAGAGTTAGCAAATAATTGAAGAAGTCAGATAAGCTTGAAGAAAAGCTTTATTCAACTAAGAACGGGTGTTAAGGGTAGCCACGACTAGTATGGCGTTTCACCAGTCAACTAAACAAAAGGGGAACAATTCGTTCCCAGTAATTAAGGGAGATTATAGTTCCTTCCTTTATCACCACATGGGTAAATCCTTTTCCAGTACGACTCAAATCCGTGGTCAGACATGTGGATCGATTTATCTTGAATGTTCGAACACCATTTTGGATGCTGTTAAAGATTTCGGCTTTGTGTTGTATTTTGGCCTTCGACCCGGTCAAAAATGCCATTCCAAGGTGATGCACCGGAAGGAAGTGACACATTCTAATGGCAGTTATGAGCGGAAACCGCATGAGCGGAAATTGGCTGATGAAATGGGACGAGGTAAAACAATTCCCATGGTACACTCATAGACTGATGCACCAGAAGAGAGTGACCGGTGAACTGCATGACAGTTATTTCCTCTGGATGACGATCAATCATGCCATTCCAAAGATCAAGTAAGCGATTGAGTGGGCGTTGAACTATTATATAACTCAGTCAAGACAGAAGTCAGAGTTGCAGTTAGAGACGGGCGGAGTTATAGACGAGATGTGGTAGGGAAAGCCACACCAGGCCGAAGGGGCTCGGGGCCCCCGACTGAGTTGGGGCCCAGAGAAGTTGCTGATAAGATGCAGTAAAGAAAGCCATCATCCAGCAAAGAGTGGGCCCCAGGGCCTCCGGTTGAGCATCAGGAGAACGAGAAAGACACAACGCTGACGGCCATAAGAGTGGAGTCAAAATATTGCAGTTTCTGTTGGGTCTCCAGCTCCCTCTCACACGCAAACCTTGAGTAACCCTTTTCGAACCCTTACAATAAAGTGAGAGGTACATATATTTATAAAGAAGTCTTCCTACGTCTTTATTATTGTGTCGTTATGATACGGCATATGAGAATATAACATTTGGACTGCTGAAAAAAGCTGTTGTAAAGTTTTATCTCTGTAAAATCTGCTTTTATGTTTGAGCAGTTCTCTGAATGGTGATATGATGGCTGCCTGGGCGAATACATATGAAACTTGGTTGATTAAACCAAAGAAAGATCTAACTCCTGTGATTTTTGTTAGGGATGGAAATTTTCTAATGGCTTCTAATAGCTTATGAGTGGGTTTATATCTTGTCGGGCTAATATCAAAACCGGCGAATCCCACGTTGTCTTTGCGAAAAGGAACTTCTTAAAGACAATTCCATCGTCGGCGCAAAGGCTGATGTATCGAACTGTGTGCCAAAATTAAAGCGCTACATTATCCCATAAGATGGAATCATCCATACAACTCACTACGCGAGGGAAATCCGTAATATCATCGAATCGTTTTGTATTGCTATCGTTGGATGCTTGGAAGCCTTGAGGGGCTCATAAATATCAATATCTGCCTCATTCTGCGATAAATGTGGTGGCGTTGTGTGCCTCTCCGGATAGAGGTACTATTTACCCAACCCCTCCACTCGGGCAGGATATGACACAAGGTCGATTTTTAAGCGGAGTTTAACAGGTTTGAATTCAGAGTTTTCCTTCTCCTAGATTAGTTGCCTCACCAAGGCTGAAGAACCTAGTCCGTCCTACTATTTACCCATAGCTGGAGGGAGAATAAGGGGGTTCATACCTTTCCCAAGGGTATTTGCCCGAAAGTGAACGTAATAGCGCGACTGGAGTACGAACTCGCGTACTACGATTCCGCAGTTCATCGCTTTAACCATTACACCACGGATAGAGGTACAATGTAATACCCATTTCAGGCATCAAGAACAGTTTTCTTTCCAAGAGGCACTGTGCTGACGAGGTTGAATGGGGAGGGTGTATGGTGCGTCTCTCGTCTTGTGACAACTTTCAGGTTCTGTAAATAAACCGTTCTACGTGGACTCCCATCTTTTTTTTTTGGAACTGTAATCATTTTGAAGTACCATGTTGTCAGTGTCCCAGCAGAGACTGGTTCAAATATTTTAAGTGCAACATCTGCATCTAGCTGTGACTTGACAGTTTCTTTCGAGTGGTGAGGCACAGAGATGGATTTATGTACGGCTACTGGTTGGCAATTGTCTAAGAACGAAATGGAGAGTGGTTCACCTGTCATGGTCTGCAACCTTTGGTGAAGGCATATGTTGAATACACTGTTGGCGAAATAACATTTAATCCAGTTTTCCAGCTCTTTACGATATTCAAGCGTGACGGGGAGAGGTAATGTTTCTGGTACTAGTGGGCAAGGAGATTGGATGGGACAGCCAAATGGTGCTAACATGTCATCAGTTGCCTTTTGGACGTTCTTTGTGGCAGCTATTTCACTTTTGGGCTGTGCCAGAAAGTTTTGATAAGTCTTAACTTATGGGATAGACATTTTTTCTAGTCTTAAAATAAGCAATAAAAACATACTTAAGAACATTCTAGAAATTTAGGATCAAAACCGCATTAGCATTTAAGTTATATTTTTCAACCAATCAGCTATAAACATAGAATAGAACATTCTAGAAAAATAGGATCGGAAGTGAACTAACAGAAAATATTTAGGCTCTAAAATAAAATAGTAAAATACAAATCTGATAGGTCAATAAATGTCTACGCGCCAAAATTTTAGGACGATTCTTTGATCCACCTGTAGGATATAAATAACACAGAGTTAGGGAGCCATTAACTTACATGAAGACTAAAACAACACCACAAGCCACTAAGCCAATAATGCAGTAGCCGATACTGTGTCCGACAAATTCCTTTTCTTCCTCAACTAAAGTTCATGACCTAGCTTCAGATGGCCGCGAATCACATTCAAAAGAAAAACCCGACAAACTTTCTTTCATCAACGCGACACGCAGTCGCCACAATCATAAAACCCGCTATGAACTTAATGTAAGTAAGAACGACTTATTTACGGACTCCGTTAACATACACACACCTTTAAACAAATCTATTTTCTTCTTGCCAAACTTTATTTTCCAAAAGGCCATTTACACATAATGTATTTTATTTGTTTTCATATTCTGTTATATACATATTAAATTGTTTGTTGTTTAATGTTCGTTGTGTTCTATTCCATTTCTTTTACGCGATTGTAAAATTTTGTGTTGTATTTGTGGTGGAAATAATTTAGAGGGCAATACCCGTAAATTACGGACGCACATCTACTGAAATAACCAAATTACATACAACCCCCACAAACTTTTAAAGACTGTGAAATGTATAAGCCTTTAACCATTGGGCAAATGTAGATTGTCTCTGAAGTGTATTTCCAGACATGTTTCAAGTCATGAAATCACCACACAAGACTAAATTAAATTAGAGAAAACAACAGATAAACAACCACAAAATGGTCGCTTACTGCATGTTTATTTTCTGGGAAAATTACAGCAAAAGGGGACAGAACCCTGAGAGTGCCCTCTCTTTACCAAGCGCCGTAATCTGTATATATATATATATATGTATATCTATTGTAATATCTAACAGTCTCCGAACAAGTTTCTCCACCATGTGATAAAGTGGCAATCAATGCTCCTTTTAATGAAAAGCAGTTATCATTTACGGCACGAAAACGGTATTTAGTACGCAATAGGGAGTTGTAGCTGCATTCCAGTTTCATTAAAATGTCCTTTCCTGCTGTAGTTGTCTGGGCCACTGTGTCGACTACAACTGTAACTTGAACGGTTCAAGGTTCTAGGTTCTTTTTTAGTTAACTGTCCTAATTTTCTGTGGGTAGTTGCATTTAAGGCGACCTTTATATCAATAAATGGCGGTGATAGTGTTTTTTCAGATGTAATTTGGTTTTCGGTCTAGGTGCCATGTGGGATTCCTTCTCCTTCATCTAGTCATAGCCGGTGGTGTGTAGGCAATTGGGAGTTTTAGCTGCATCCCAGTTTCATTAAAATGTAATCTCTTGTTGTAGTTGTCTGGGACACTGTATCTGTTACAGCTGTAACTAGAACGGTTCAAGGTTTTAGGACCTTTTTAATTGATTGTCCTAATTTTCTGTGAGCAGTTGCATTTAAGGCGACCTTCATATCAATAAATGGCGGTGGTTCTGGTTTTTCAGGTGTAAATTGGTTGTCGGTGCCGGTACCATGTGGGATTCTTTCTCCTCCATCTTGTCATAACCGGTGTTGTGTATTCACGGTTGTTATGAAAGATATACTGTCGGGAATAAATAAATAAAATAAAAATTTTTAATTTAATTAAAATAATCATTTAAATATGCAGAAACTTCTAGAGGCCTCTGACAGGAAGAGGGGCAACGCATGCCCAAGGAAAAGGGGCCGTCCCGACAAAGGGAGGAATCTGACTCTCTTTCAGCAGCGATCAGCGGAGTGCTAACACCGAGATCGTTCTTGATAAATGGTAGGGGACACCATGCGCCCGTCTTTAGACGGCGCATTGGCTAACCCTTCCACTGGTAGTAGTCGTCTCTTTCATTACCAACCCATGACTAAAACACCGGATTTAGACGAACTCTTTTAAGTGAATAATACATCGCTAAAGCTTTATATACTGAACACTTTGTTAAAGCTTTAAATACCGAATAAGGGCACATATATAATCAAGAAACGACTAACACATTTTTAACACCATGACTGGGAGATTCAATCATTTCAATCGTATTCAGGGAGACTTTCCTCACCCATTGAATGGTTGTTGAACCCAAGAAATAAAGGAAATAAAAGATGTCTTCGTCTCCTATCTGTTACTATATTCTTTCATATAATTCTTTTAGGGCCTTCTTACACAGCAATAAAAATAGAATAACCTCAGAATGGAGTCAGATAGCAAACGGTAACACAGCTTGCCCTGGGACCCCATAATACTTTCAACCTGGTCGTGACTGGCATTGTCCTCTATTATACAGTTTGACGAGGCTGTATCACGGCATACCGAGAAAAAGTGGTTTTCTACACCACACTTGTGGCATGACTCCCTCCATGCAGGGCACTGCTTACGGCGTCTGGGGTGTATATTGTACCCATAACCCTTGCACTTTTTGGCATGACTTTCATAGTTCTTGTTAGGAGGTGTAGGTTTCCTAGATGACTTATTCCTAGATGACATTTTAGGGGGGCTTTAGTGTGCAATATTAAATGGTAATTTCAAACGGTAAGTTTAAACAGTAAGTTCCGCAGCTTTTTAGTTTGGATACTGATTCGAAAAAATAACACGGACAATAACATTTTTCAAAAGGGATTTTAAACAAAAGAAACGAGAAAGAAAAGGATAGAAAAAGATAAAGTATTGCAAATTTTAGTGCAATTTACTAGAACTTATCTGAGAGAGAGAGCCCGGGAAACAAAGTTCTTTGAATTTGAATATTTTTCTTTTCTCTTTTTGTTTTGTCGAAATGTTTCAGAGTTCAGTTAACTGCGAGCCTTCTTTAAAGTTCTTTTCAGCAGCATTCTCGGTTGAATTTTCTTTCGTTGTTTAACTTGGTAGAATTTCAGTGGTCGACTTTAGTGTAATTTTACTTTTAATTCTTGTGAAGCTTCATTCAAGAAGCGAGTGACGAAACACATCTACTGGCTAATTATTCCTGCCTACAGTTCGGTCCCCGAATTCGTACTGAGGGTCTGAATAGTAGTTCTCGACAAAAAGAGGGAGGTAGCTTTTTGGTGCTGTATGGTCTGGGATTACTTCTCCCTTTTCGACCCTGGCTAAATCAAGTCTGCACGTGGTCGGCTTGATTTTTTTCTTAGAATTGAATTTTTATAAGGCGTCGCTGATAAACATTTTACATGCCCGTAAGAGGTGATGTCCACTAGATATTTCTTTATAGCAAGCAAAGCATTGAACTTATGTTTTAAGAAATATAACATTATAAGACCCGAATAGTCTTCGATAAACTTAAGTACATATCTATAACCTTCTTTTCCTAGAGGTTGTATTGCCCCGGCTTAATTACTGTGCACTCGTGCCAGAATTTTTGTTACCTTTCAATTTAAAGTCTTATTTCTGTATTTAGACATCTTTCTTTGAATTCATATATCACATTAAGAGCATAATTTGGAGTCTGTTTTATCTTCATTCCTTTTACTGAATAAGGTAACTTTTTAATATCAGATTCATTACAGTGGCCGAATATTTTATGCCACGTATGTAAGTCGAAAGTGGCATTTTTGACAGAAAAAATATTTTTAAAATAATACAAACGTCCTCTCTGTGTTATATTGAAAACTACTCCAGCAGAGTAAATTAATTGAGAGTTGTCACACTCAAAATGTACATGAGCACCATTTTTTTGTTGCAGCTTCTAGTGATATATAAAACATTTTTAAAAATACATCTACAAATGTGCCCTTTGCGATTTTGTATATAAATACAGGCATTTCCTTTTTTCAGCACTATATTATTCGCTCGGTTCCCCTCGGCTAATTCGACAAAATAGTTGTCTGGTTCAAAATTTTGATCAAAATAAATAAATTTTGATTTATCATTTATTACATATTCTGTAGCCCCGTAGTCAACCAATAAATTACTTTTATCTGAAACAATAAAGCTAAGAAATATGTTTGGCTTCTGACAAAAATCTTTTGTCTTCTTATTTTGGCATAGGAAAGCCTTGTGGCCTTTTTTTTTTTTTTATTCCAAATGTAACAAATATTTGTCTTCCATGGGGGAAAATATAGTTTTTACAACTGTGTTGAGGTTTCTGGTAATTATAATTCGTTGATTTACTATCAAAACGTGAATGGTTGCTCAGTCGGTTGGGGCTGTAGAATACAACGACTGTTTCTCTGCTGAGGGGTAAGACTTACCCTGTCAAACAATCTGATCGTAAGGTTCCAGTAATGCTGGAGCTTTGAGGAATGCAGAGTAACCTTTTATTACTATCGCTCCTGTAAAGTCTTTATAACTGAGGTAATGGATACTTGCTAGGTATGGACTATTACCAAGATGAATCGATAAGATGAATGATGATTAAAGACAGAGGGAGAACGAACATCTGCTGCTATGCCTGGTACATTCCTTTATTGACCAAATCCCCCGGATGTAGTAGGGGCCGTAACCCCTGTGGCATCAGAGGTTATTTCCCTTTTGTTAGTTAGGATATTACAGCTCCCAGGTCCACTCTGGCCGGAGTGGTTACACCTGATAGGGTCCTATTTATGGGTTAAATAGAACTAAACTGTGTACTCATGCTAAACTGAATTGGTTAAAATAGAACTGTTTTGACATTTAACTGTTTGTAAACAAAAACTATACTTATACTAAACTGAATTGTTTGAAATTTAATTCAGTGCAAAATGACCTGAAAAGGGTTGATACGTCGATAAACCAACCAACCATAATGTGAATGGATACATACCCCAAGATTATTCCTCAGTTTGGCTCTTTTAAATGTAGTTTTCACTTGTAATATATTGTTGGATTCATATGAGGGGTAACACATATTCTCTGTAGCCTCATAACTTCTTAAACATATTTTAAATTCAGAAAAAGTCAAGGTTTTCTTCTTTTAGGTTATAACCGTGGCAAAAAGTTTAAAATTAGGAGGCAAACCATTTAGAACCATGGCAATTAAAAGTCTGTTATTTATGACTTCATCGGCGTCTTTCAAAGAATTACAAATATTCTCTGCCCTTATTATATAGTCTTTAATGGACTCTGATTCCAATATCTTCAAAGATGTCAGCTCAGTATAAAGGGAAATAACTTTCGGCTTTCCTTTCGATAAATAATGTTCTCCTAATATCCCTAATGCCTTCCGCCCATTGTCTTTGGCATCCCTCATTACTACTGATAAACATCTATCGTCTAGACACTGACGAGTTCAGCAAAGACGGTTGTGTTCTTTTCTATGAAATCCATATCGTTATTTTGATCTGTTGGTGACAGTATAATTTGGTGTAAGTGTTGAATTCCAAGATATCACAGGAACTTCACTTCTCACGATTTCTACTTGGATTTGTTGCCGTCAAAAAACGGTTTCGCTGTCATGGGCCCATAACCAGATAGAATTCAGGTAGCCATTTTGTTCTCCAGTTGTGGAATTCTTAATACCAAAGACACATCTTGTCAGTAGAAAACAGCAGAACGGCAAAAGAATAAGGATAATTTGCTCCTCCTCATATACTTTTAGGCGGTATTGATGGTCCAATCTCCTCCTTCTGCTGCTATTGCTGACTGGCAAATCTATAAATAGTATTGATGATTCTCTTGGCGTTTTGTACCCTCAAACTAGTCCAACAATTGAATATGACACTGAACATGCGATAATGAGGCTTTAGTTCTGTAGCTTGGGGAAATCTGGAGTACTTCTTCATTAGCATTGCTCCCAGTGCCAATCTGACTCAGAGTGGTAGTACCTGTTAGGGTCCAATCTATGGGTCAAATAAAACTTGTGTCCTGGTTAGGAGACTAAACTCCATCTGATGGTAAGACTCCAGTCTTGGAGTTTTGGGGAATGTGGAGCTGTTTGACCATTTAACTGTGTGCAAATAAAACTATTGGAGTTAGATAACAATACTTGAAGCTACTAAAGTGAGTGCAAACAAATGATTACTACTAAACAGAATTATTAATGTTAGATAGGAACATGTTAACCATTCAACTCAGTGCAAAAATTGAATTATTGGTATCACAATGCAATACTTGAAATCATTTAACTCTGTGCAAATAAAATGATTAGTCTGAACAATACTTGAAACTAATTCTCTGTGTGCAAACTATGGTAATACTTATTTGCAAACAAATTAGCTCTCATTTAAAAATAAGGTTACCGACAAACTATTCCCTTACAAATCATAAATATATAACCATTTAACTGTGCACAGACTGAATGTATCCAAGTCATACATTTAATGTGTCAATGTACAAACAGGATTTGGTGTTAACTGGCTTAATGGCATATCAACCTTCTTGGGTTATTTAATGCCAAATCTATCCTTCTAGAAGAACAGCATGGGTACTACTTAAACCATAGGTAGGAGGTTCATACCTTTCCCAAGAGTATTTGTCTGAAAGTGAGTGTAGTAGCAGGACTGAAGTTTGAACTTGCTTACTACAATTCTGCAGTTCATCGCTTTACCCATTACACTATGAGGACACCCCTCAATTTGGCATTAGATAACCAGCAAGGGTTGATATGCCTTAAAAACCAACCAACCAACCAACCATTATGTGGGTGATTTTGTTAATAGGGGTGAAGCTTATATAGGACCAACCAGAAATTTAGGATGAGCTGGTAACAGAATGGTGCAGCAGTATTCAATAGTTTGCCTTGAAAAACCCTTTAGGTTTTGAAATTTTTTCTTAGACCAGTTGCTTTATTAAGGCTAGGGAACCCAGTCTGTCTATTTACTCAAGGATCCAAGCACAAAGTGGAATACTAACTGTGACGGCAAATTGACTAAAATCCCAAAACGGGACTTTATTTTCGCACGTGTGAAGACGGGGCAGGTTGGCACTTGATCCCCTATAGAATAAGTCCTCATTCAGAGTTTTCCTCTCAGGCATATAAGACCTGGCATATTACATGAGGGATTAATTTAGGGCCAGACTGACCGCCGTTGGCAAGGGGTTCCAAATTTCACACTATCACACACCCACCAGGCCGCTAAACCTTCCTTCCCCTAGATAATGGAGGATATGAGCCTATAGGTTTTAGTCGTAATAATATTATATTGTAGTAGTTGGCAACTCCAGTTTCCCATGTGATATTTTAAAGGAATTAATAGGACAATTCTAAGCAAGATAACATAAGGCGAATAGAAGCTGAAAAGAAAGCATGAAGTAACAACATAGACCACATGGTAACATAAAAATACATGAATTCCTTTACTACAGTTATATACACTTTCAAAGTGTCAAAACATATAATAATTGGACAGTTCACGAATATAAATGTCTCTTCTTGACTTTTGTTTTTCTTCAAATTGAGCGAGAGAGAGAGAGAGTGGTATATAAAATTTGGGTATAAAGGAGAAATGGCCCCAAAGTTACTTATCTTATTTTTCGACGGGGTTCCACTGGAGAATCTTTCTTCTTTCACGGGCTAATAGACTTTATTCTATTTTTTTTCACTGGCTTGAAGAACCTGGGGTCCCTCGTGTCTCAGTTATTCTTTTGTCTTCAACCCGGAGTAAAATGGCTATGGTTCGTCTGCCACGAGCCCTGCTCAAAAACTAACTTTCTTACTATCTATTTCCGCTGACGGGGGGGGAGCCCCACTTCCGTTTTGGGGTCCCAGCCAATCATTTGGCTTCTCTCTCCCTCCCCTTCTGGTGTCCGGCGACCTGAGGTTACTAAGTACCAACACCTGTTGATATCTCTTCTGTGACCCACATTCTCTCTTAACAGCCATTTTTTTGACGGCTAGATACTGTTAATTCAAACACGAGGAGTAGTAATTTTATCTCCCTCCTCCCAGTGGGATATCACGTGACATAACAGACTTGTCTAGGATTTGAACCCAGTTCTTCAAATTGTAAAGAGGTACAGTTAGTGTAACAGTTATCAGTGTAGGAAATGGTTTTATGGCATATCAACCCTTGTAGAGTGATTCAATGCTAAATACTGTTCATACATATTATATATGGTTTGTTGGTTGGGTTTTATTGCATATCAAACCTCATAGGTTATTAATGCCAAATCCTGTTTATATATATATATATATTATTTGTAAACAAAGTTTGTATAAGATTTTAAACAAGCTAGAATTCATTTGTTCATGCACAGTTAAATTCCTAACACAAGTAATTCTATTTAGTATTAATTTCGTTTGCACACAGTTAAATGGTTATATATATGATTTTTAAGAGAATATCTTTTTTAGGTAATGTTATTTTTAGCAAGTTAGAGCTAATTTGTTTGCATACAATTAAGTGGTTCTAAGTATTGCTATGTAATTCCAATAATTCAGTTTGGAAGAGCTGGTAAAAGAATAGGAATAAATAGTTCAAAAGGCCAGTAGAGTATGCAAATTATTGAAAGTCATACTTTACAAAGTCAAACAATGATTTATTACTTGTTTTTTTATACCAATAAAAATATTGAGAGACACTTATTTTCTTTCAAGTGTGTGTTGATGTGTTTTTATCTCATGATATAAATCAATAAATAATAAATGCTTATTAAAAGCAGGATACACAAAGTGTATAAAATTCTATACGGAGTAAGAAAAGACAATGAAACAGCATGCCAAGTGAGAATATTTACAAATCATTTAAAAGTCATATACTGGAAAGATTGTTTTATTTCAGAAGGGATGGTGATTTTTAAAGTAATTGAATATACTAAACAAGAAGGCAGCAGATACAGATGAAGGTGATTCTATATGGATTAAATAAAAGTATTTAACAATTATTAAATGGATGCTTGTCAAACCAATTGAAACATATGGAACAGATGGAAGACTTTTACTGGATACAGAGTTTCTTAAGACAAAATATACAGCAAGTATCTGTTGAATGACATAGAGGGAAGACTTATATTGGATACCTAGTAAATATTTAAATTTTTAAAATTCTGTTTCAGTTGAAGTCATTGCTTATACAGTTCTTGAAAGATGACATTAACAAAAATAACTTAATGCTTTAATAGAATAATAGAAAGTTAAAAAGTAAAGTTAGCGACCATAGTCGAGGGTGACCCGAAGGCTCCCTTTTCGATAGCTACTACACCAAGGTGTAGGGGAGGGCGCTACTCCATTCCCAGGATTGCTCCACTTTACCCTTGAACCGTACCTTATAATGCTGAGTGTTAAGCAAGGTGGTATCAAGTACCATTTTTAAAGTCTTTGGTATGACTCGACCTGGGATTGAACCCAGGTCTCCCGGGCCATTGGCGAACACTCTAACCGCTGGGCCAATGTCCCGGTTAGAATAATAGAAATCATTATAATTCAATGGCATGAAATATTTACTTTAGACAACAGAATGTAAAATCATTCAAAAAAGATAAATTCAAAAGAAATAAACTGAAAATATTGTTTTATTTCAGGAGGAATAAAGGTCTTTAGGATTATTGAATATACAAGACAGATACAGCAGATACAGATAAAGATTGTTTTATATGAATTAAATGAAAGCATTTGACACTCTAACACATTGAGGCTTACCCAACAAATTAAAAGTATATAGGATAGGAGACTTATATTGGATACATAGTAAATATTTCAATTTTTGAAATTGTTTCATTTGAATTCATAGCTCATTATCACAGTTCTTGAAAGATGACATCAACAAAAATAACTTAATAATACAAATAGAACTTTTTATAAGTTAGTGTTGATTGAAAATATTTACATTTCACAGCAGAATATAAAATCATTCAAAAAAGATAAATTTGTAAGTCATATACTGGCACTATTACTTTATTTCAGGAGGGATAAAGATCCTTAAAATTATTAAATTACAGGACAAGTGGGCAGTAGATACAGTAGAAGATGATTTTATATGGATTACATAAAAGTATTTGACACTGTAACACATTGAGGCTCATTAAACAGATTAGAAGCATATAGAATAAATGGAAGACTTGTACTGAATAGAAAGCTTCTTAAGACAACATGTATAACAAGTATCTGTTAATAATGAGTCCTTAATTTGATTAAAAGTCATGTCTGGTATTCTAGTTAATTCTCTATACCATTTTTGTAAATGGCCTGAAAAACCTATTTGATTCAGACATTTACATAAAGATCTTTAGAACCATTAGTAAAGATGAGCATAAAAATAAGCTCCAGTTTGACTTAGATAAATTATCACATTGCAATGACAAATGCAAATATATGTACATCAATAAAATTTTAAGCACAAATTAATTACTATCCTAATATACTTCTGTTCATACATCAACTCCATTAGATTTGGTGAATGAAATGAAGTGAATAAAACAAATTTGCACTTCATTATTAAGATATTTGGATTGGGGACTTTTGTCCCTTTCGTCAAGATCTCAGTGTATAGAAGCCTAACAAGAAAAAGCATGTATGCAAGATCAGAAAAAGTACAGAATTTTTTTTACTGCAGATGAACAGATTATCATTTCCTGAAATATCAAATTGCATGTACTTTTGTGAGCATTTCAAAGTGAATTTTAAAAATTTGTGAAAATTTTTCTAAGCAAATGTTAAAGTAGTTTCTTCCCAGTGAGTCCATGTGCATTTCTAAATTTGACAACTGAAAAAAAATTATTTCAATCTTGTTAGTATATGCATGTTGTTTCTTTGCAGAAAAATGAACACAAAATTAGATTTTACCGAGTGTATTTGCATGTAATTTCTTTAAATGAGTAATTCTCTGTAAATATTGATTCGCACATTTGACATAAGAATGGTTATTCTACCGTGTGAATCTGCATGTGCAGTTTCAATTTTGAATTCTGGGAAAAAGCTGATCCGCATACATCACAAGAAAATGGTTTTATTTCTGGGTGCGTTAGCATGTGAAGTTGTAACATTGAATTTTCTGAAAATGCTGACTCACACACTTCACATGAAAATGGCTTCTCTCCAGTGTGTGTTTGCATGTGATGCTTTAGATCATAATGCTGTGAAAATGCTGATCCACACACTTCACAAGAAAATGGTTTCTCTCCTGTATGTTTTAGCATATGACATTTCAAACTAGATTTTAATGAAAATGTTAATCCACACACTTCACATGAGAATGGTTTCTCTCCTGTGTGTATTCGCATGTGCTTTTTTAGAGTGGCATTTTCTGAAAAAGCTGATCCACATATTTGACAAGTAAATGGTTTTTCTCCAGTGTGAATTCGCATATGGCTTTTTAAGTTGGTATTACTTGAAAATGTTGATCCACATACCTGACATGAGTATGGTTTCTCTCCTGTGTGTATTCTCATGTGTATATTTAACTTGGATTTTACAGAAAATGCAGCTCTGCAAACTTGACATGAGAATGGTCTTTCTCCTGTGTGTATTCGCATATGGTTTTTTAAAGTGGAATTCTGTGTAAATGCTGATCCACATATTTGGCATGAGTATGGTTTCTCTCCTGTGTGTAAACGCATATGACGCTTTAAACGGGAATTATCTGGAAATGTTAATCCACACAATTCACATGAAAATGGTTTTTCTCCTGTATGTGTAAGCATGTGACTTTTTAATTTTGAATTTTCTGAAAATGCTGACCCACACACTTCACAAGAAAATGGTTTCTCTCCTGTGTGTGTTTGCATATGACGTTTTAAATTATAATGCTGTGAAAATGTTGATCCACACACTTGACAAGAAAATGGTTTCTCTCCGGTGTGTTTTTGCATATGACACTTCAAACTAGATTTTAGTGAAAATGCCAATCCACACACTTCACATGAGAATGGTTTTTCTCCTGTGTGTATTCGCATGTGCTTTTTTAGAGTGGCATTCTCTGTAAAAGCTGATCCACACACTTGACAAGAAAATGGTTTCTCACCAGTGTGAATTCGCATATGGCTTTTTAAGTTGGTATTGCTTGAAAATGTTGATCCACATACCTGACATGAATATGGTTTCTCTCCTGTGTGTATTCTCATGTGCACATTTAACTTGGATTTCACAGTAAATGCAGATCTACAAACTTGACATGAGAATGGTTTTTCACCAGTGTGTGTTTGCATGTGACACTTTAAACTGTATTTCCTTGAAAACGCTAATCCACACACATGACAAGAAAATAGTTTCTCTCCTGTGTGTATTTGCATGTGATCTTTTAAAGTGGAATTCCGTGCAAATGCTGATCCACATACTTCACATGAGAATGGTTTTTCGCCAGTGTGTGTTTGCATGTGCATTTTCAATTTTGACTTCTGAGAAAATGCTGATCCACACACCTCACATGAATATGGTTTCTCTCCTGTGTGTATGCGCATATGGTTTTTTAAAGTGGAATTCTGTGTAAATGCTGATCCACACACATCACATGAGAATGGTTTCTCTCCTGTGTGTAATCGGATATGACGTTTTAAATTGGAATTCTCTGAAAATTCTGATCCACATACTTGACATGAAAATGGTTTCTGTCCTGTGTGTATTTGCATGTGACATTTTAAACTATAATTCCGTGAAAATGCTGATCCACATAATTGGCATGAGAATGGTTTCTCACCTGTGTGTGTTTGCATGTGGCTTTTTAAATGACCTTTCTTTAAAAATGTTGATCCACATATTTCACATGAGAATGGTTTCTCATCTGTGTGTATTTGCAGGTGGCTTTTTAAATGACTACTCTTTGAAAATGTTTTTCCACATACTTGACAAGAGTATGGTTGTATTTCACTGTGTGTTTTCATGTTTATTTAAAAATTATAATCTAGTAAAAATGTAGATATACAAATTTGCTACATGGAATTTTTCCTTTATGTCCTTGTGTGTGACTTTAATTGTAAATCCACCCACTTTTAAAGCATACATTTTCATACAGACCAACACAGCTTCATCATCTGCAAATAAAGAAGAGATGATATAAAAAAAGATGTAATAATATAATAATGAAATATCAAATAAGATGTAATAATATAATTATATGATGATAATTATATTTATCATAAAATAACCTGCATATAAAGAAGAATTATAATTGAAAAGATGGGATATTCATTGTTTGTAGTAATGTAATTATCATGATTAGAACTGTCATAAAATGATTAGTTATATATGACATAATTCATTAGTCATATATTCATTAGTTATATATGACATAATTCATATCCATTCATAAGACAATTCTTTAGTAATTAATAAACATAAAGAGAATACAAATTAAAAAAAGCAATTTTTATTTTTGCTTAGGTTTTATTTACTGAAACAAAAAGATGCACCATTGCTGATAAAACATTAGAAAAATGTTTGCAATCTAACAATTAATTAAATATATAAAAAAGAAAAAAATTATGTCTAATATTTATTTGTTTGGGTTTTATAGTATATCAACACATATAGGTCATTTAATATCTAATCCTATATATATATATATAAGATTTGTAAACACATTTTGCGGATAACATTTTTAAACAAGTCTTAGCTCATTTTTTTGGGACACAGTTAAATGGTTTCAAGTATTGCTATGTAACAGTAATGATTCAATTGAACATGCCATCGGTTTGCACACATCTAAATGTGTTTTGTAAGTAATTTTATTTTTAAATAAGTAAGAACTAAATTATTTTGACCACTAATATTGCTATTCTTTTATGGAGGTGCCCGTGGTGTAATGGTTATCGTCGTAGGAATTGGACACGACGATACGAGTTCAAATCCTGGACAAGATTGCATTTCACATAGCACTAATACCCTTGGGAAAGGTATGAATCCAATTATTCTCCCTCCAGCTATGGATAAATAGTAGGGCAGATTAGATTCTCCAGTCTTGGTGAGGCAACTAGTCTAGGAGAAGGAAAACTCTGAATTCAAACCTGTTAAACTCCGCTTAAAAATTGACCTTGTGTCATATCCTGCCCGAGCAGAGGGGTTTCTACACAGTTAAATGGTTTTAATTATTGCTATCTAACAATAATAATTCTGTTTCATATTGATCATTCGTTTGCACACAGTGAAGTGGTCACAAGTATTGACATTTAACACTAATTATTCTATTGAAAACTATTCGTTCATTTGCCCACAGGGAAATGGTTCCAAGTATTGCTATGTGTTATATAGGATTACCTACCTCCCCTAAGGACCATAAAAGAATGGTTGCATCCATCTTATAAATTAGCTGTCGGATAGACAGAGTGTTAGTGTGTATATGAATTCCTTATTGAATAAATATACTATTACCAAGTATTTAGCTTTCTTTCTTATTCGCTATCATTACATATCCCCTACTTCTCTGTGTTTGTAACTGTCTGTCTTACCACAACACAAAAGTAGTGACGAAGATTCAAATTTATGATGATATATAAGGCTAAATTAAATTTTAGCCAAAAGAAGTGGCTACACTGGAAAAAGAAAAATCTTTTTTTGGTAGTGACCCCACAGTAAAATTGAGGAGTTGGCAAACATGATGAAAATTTTTGTCTTGCAACAACCGCAAGAACAACAGAGGATTTCATCAGAAAAATTAGAACAATAGTTTCTACAATAGTAGGAAATTTTGATGCAACAGTCCAAGCTTTTGGAAAAAGTCTTCCAAAAGTCTGCTGAAGGAAATAGTTCAACAATTTCTTTCACTCTGGAAACAGTCACTAATTCAATTGGCATAATTTTTGCATAATATTTCGGGAGATATGAGGAGATTTTCAGAAGTGAATAGTTCCAAGTATTGCTATATATAATTGATAATTCAATTAAACGTCAATCATTTGTTTACACACATTTAAAGGATAAAATATTTCTATTTCTAACAATTCAGTTTAGCACAAGTCATTCATTTGCATACAGTTTAAATGTCAAACAGTTCTATTTGACCTATAGATAGGACCCTATCAGGTGCCACCACTCCAGGCCAGAGTGGACCTGGGAGCGATGCAATGAAGGGTACTCAGCATTACTGAAGCCTCACCATCAGATTGTTTAGTCATATCCAGAACACTCATTGGGGGAGTCTTACCCATCTGCAGAGATGCAGTCAGTGTATTCTGCAGCCCCAAATGACTGGGCTAAAAATATTTTATGACAATGAACATTTTTTCCATCCATACATGTACGGTTAATGAATGAAGCAAAAATTTTAATTATTTTTTTTAAATTGAAAAATGAAAAAGTTCTCACAAAAGCATTTTTTAAACAAGTTAATGTTATAATATTCAATTAAAACCAGAAATAAAATTTTGAAGAAATTTAAATTTTGCAACAGGTTTAAAAATGTGATGTCAAAAATCTCTGTATGGGTTTAACACCATATGTTAAAAAGGTGTTTAAAAATACATTCCAAATTAGGAAACAGCATGATTAAGATATAGCTGAAAGCCACAATAACGATTATTTCCCCTTTTCGACTAACATATTTATGAAAGGAGTAGCAGTTACCTGACCTTTGATTTGTGTTCAGTTAAAAAATGAAGTTTTCATTGTATTTAAATAAAAGTAGTAAATTTGATAACTTTATTTCAGTTGAGTATTGATGAATCAATTTTTGATCAAACCATCTTCATCAAATGATTATTTTTAGTCAAATTTTAACTGCTTTTATTTATTACATTAAACAATTATTATATTTCTCTTATGGCAGCCATTTTAAAATAAATATTAGTTAATTAATAATCAAAACAAAATTCTTTTGAGAGAAAGCTTATCTTCTTTAAAAGTCACTTTTGTCGGCAATTAAATACTTTGATTATATATAAGTTCAAATGATTATATATATATATGATTAATTACATATATCATATATTTATGGTTTATATACACGGTGCAGAAGCAAAATTAGGAATTTTAAGTACAATAATAAATGACTTTACTATAAATCAAAATAAATTCTAGTTTAGTTGTTTGTTTGTTTGGGTTTTATGGCATATCAACCTTTGTAGGTTATTTAATGCCAAATCCATTTTTATACAAATAATCACTTCTATTTCAAACAGTTTAACATCAGTACACAGTTATCGCCGTAGGAAATGAGCACGGCGACACGAGTTCAAATCCTGGACGAGACTGATTGCATTTCACATAGCACTAATACCCTTGGGAAAGGTATGAATCCAATAATTCTCCCTCCAGCTATGGGTAAATAGTAGGACAGACTAGGTTCTTCAGCCATGGTTAGGCAACTGGTCTAGGAGAAGGAAAACTCTGAATTGAAACCTGTTAAACTCCGCTTAAAAATTGACCTTGTGTCATATCCTGCCCGAGCGGAGGGGTTGGTAAATAGTACCATCAAATTGTTTAGGGTCATATCCAGGACACTAGTTGGGGGGAGGGGTTGAAGAGGTGCAGTTGGTGTACTCGACAATTGGAAGTGTAGGAATGCTTGTCAACCCATGTACTTTAAAATAAATGACATAGAGAAAATCCAACTAAAAATGATGTCTGCTACACTCAATGGCAATTGCCTTCACAATAATCAACTCTGCAACAGTCCATTTAAAGCCAATGATAAAACAGACATCACCACCTTCTATAAAGAGTTATCCTCTCTTGGCTGACATATTTCAAAACACAATGTTTTGATCATTGGTAGAGACATTAATGCTCATATAGGCAAAAGTGATAAATAATAAATTCTGTTTACACAACTTGCCAATGAGGAATGGAAAATATATAGCAGAGTTTTTTTTTTTCAAGAACAGGCTTGTATGCTTAAAAGCTAAATTCCCATAAAGAAAGGGAAAACTATGTACTTACACCAATCCAAATACCTCTAAAGTACAGATAGAGTCTAGATTCATAAACAAAAAGTGAATAAATAGAACTTTTAACTGAGAGGTATACTCTTCCTTTGAAAGAGTATCTTCTGATCACAGAATTGTCTCAGGAAAGATTCACCTGAGTCAATGCAGAAATAAGAAAGAAGTAGATAAAGTTTCATAATAGGACTTGTCCTCACTTGCAAATAGTAATATAAGTAATTTATATATATATTTATATATATATATATATATATACACACTCATGTATATGTTGGTTTAACCTCAACTTCCCTGTTGAGGAGACTTACAATGCACCTTTCTGATACAAGTTCAATAGCTCAGCATTTAAAAAAACATTCATGCCCAACAACACAAGTACGGAAAATTCTCACCGACAACACAACAATATTAGAACATCAAAAAAATAAACAAAAACTACAGATTCTCGAAGCACTACATGTTACAAACATGCAACCGACACTTAATAGAATTAATTTTCAAACCAGTGCTAATGTACTTAAATGTCTTTAGTTACTGACACTAATTATAGAAACCCATTTAAAAGCAAACGCCATAATCTTCAATGGTAAAGATGCTCTTACTTAGTGGTAATATGCTAAAACAAAAGTTACATCACTTTCGTAATAGATCCTCCTCTGATGATGGCCAAAAGTCGGGCAGAAAGTATTAGGGATACATACAACTATGGACAATACATAAATCAATCCCCCCCCCCCGAATACGATAAAAGTAATACGGGAATTCGAATGGACCCAGAAGAAAATATGTAGACATAAAATGTCTATTATGTTTAATGAAATTTGTATATACACACACACATACATTTTTAATAAGTCCTATAAAAAATTAATCACAAAAGACAAATTCTTGTTTTCATTAATTAATTATCACCTTATGGTTCCTAAAATTTATAAACTTCCAAAAACTCATAAACCTGGAATTCTTTTACAACCAATTATTTCTTGGAAGGAACTGCGCCCCCATAACACTGCAAAATCCATAACCAAAATGTTAAATTTGTGATATCCAAAGATTTTCGTTTATATATAAGTAAGAAAAGTTGGTGACCAGAAGGCTCCCTTTTCAATAGCTACTACACTGAGGTGTAGGGGAGGGTGCTACTCCTTTCCCTGGATTCTTTTACAACCAATTATTTCTTGGAAGGAACTACTCCCCCATAACGCTGCAAAATCCATAACACTGCAAAATCCATAACCAAAATGTTAAATTTATCATATCCAAAGATTTTAACTTTTTCGTTTATATATAAGTAAAAAAAGTTGGTGACCAGAAGGCTCCCTTTTCAATAGCTACTACACTGAGGTGTAGGGGAGGGTGCTACTCCTTTCCCTGGATTCTTTTACAACCAATTATTTCTTGGAAGGAACTGCTCCCCCATAACACTGCAAAATCCATAACTAAAATGTTATTCCCTCTCTTAGGTACGATTAGTAATTTGCATAAAGAACTCTGGGGTAATTTACTTAACAAAATAAATAATATAAATATGGAAAACAATTCTCTGACAAGTCTTGACATAAAATCATTATACAGCAACATTCCTGTTAAAAAATGTATCAAATATTTAGAAATTCACCTCAAGAAATCAAACATTACCTTTACTTATTCACTAAATAACTAATATTTGCACATTATGCATGAAACGTTATTTTTTTTCAATATAACAGTATTTTTATAAAGAAAAATTTGGTTTGCCTCTTAGTGAGGTCCTTGCATGTCTTTTCCTTGAGTTTCTTGAATCCAATACCTTTAAATTTATAATATTTTAACTTTTTCCTTTATATATAAGTAAGTAAAGTTGGCAACTGTAGTCAAGGGTGACCAGAAGGCTCCCTTTTCAATAGCTATGGCACTGAGGTGTAGAGGAGAGTGCTACTCCTTTCCCTGGATTGCTTTGCTTTACCCTTGATACATACCTTATATTGCTGAGTGCTAAGTAAGGAGGTATCAAGTACCATTTTTAAAGTCTTTGGTAGGATGCGACCTGGCATTGAATCCAGGTCTCCCGGACCATTGGCAAACACTCTACCCACATTGACCCATGTGACTGCTAATAACTCTACAAATAATAATGTGTTCTTTTTTGTTTTATACTTTAAAATAGTATTCTATGACAACTATTAATCCTCGATTCCAATGCCTTGGACAAGAGAGGAAAAATATTTTGTGTCACTACTTATTTAAAATCATTCAAATCTGTCTCAAAATAGATTGGACTCATTAATATGATGATGATTTAATCCTAAGACAAGAAACTCATAAAAAGATTGCATGTCCTGAAAGCTGATATAAGAACAATTAAAAAAAATTGATTTGATGTCTCTAGCTCAAAGGATGCATTTTTTACAGGACATGTTCCAAATGAGCACCACTGTGCTTGTCTCAGTAATAAATCATTATAATGAGTTGCATCTATTTTGAGACACCCTGTAGTGATACATTACTCATATATCCACAGAATAATGACATAACAAAAATTATGGATAGACTAAACAAAATTGAACCTGAGAATTAGTTTTTTATTTATTGTGGACTTTTTGTCCTCATCTTGGTAGTTTTTTGTGTTGTTTCTTCTTTCACTACAACAATATACAACAGATAGACAACAACTATGGAAGGCAGTAATTACTGGGGATACAGTTACAAGACTCAGCATTCCTATCCGAGTTCGCGGTAAATCATCTGAAGAAGGCCAGAGGTGAAATTTGGCCGAAACGTAGTGTAAGAAGAAACAACACAAAAAAACTACCAAGATGAGGACAAAAAGTCTGCAATAAATAAAAAACTAATTCTCAGATTAAGAAGCCTCATCTCAAAAATGATTCCAATTAAAATTGAACCTTCCATCGGTTTTACTTACAAACTAGAAACTAATAACACCTTAGACTTCTTGGATATTTACTAATAAATCACAACTAACTAGAATTTAAAGCTCATCACAAATCCACTGATAAAAAAGACCATATAGATTTTTACTCATATCATAACACCAAAATAAAAGTGGAAAAATCATTGATTAGAGCTCTTAGCCAAGTTTTTAAATGATGAATTTGACTATATAAAAATTGCTTGTACAACTTCAATATTCTAAATCCTTTATAAAACATGCTAAAATTAAAGCTCTCAAAATTCACAAGTGTAAAAATTTACTGAAAATTTCAAACATAATTTTCCCAATAATAATTGATTACATAGATATATTATTGTATGTAATAATTCAACTACAAAAAAATTATTAAAAAAAAACTTAAACAACCTTGAAATTAAAACAATTACTAACTCTTCAAAAACAATTAACAATATAATCAATAAGAATTACAATACCAACATAAAATTAGATCCAAGTGTATATGCAATCCGATGTTGGCCTAGTCAGCTTGGGCAGCAGAATACACCGACTGTATCTCTGCAAAGGGGTAAGAATCCACCAATGAGTGTCCTGTATATGATACCAAACAATCTGATGTGTGTGATGTGCCATAAAAATCAACTATTATCTTTTGTTTCTGAATGTGTTTGTGTCCGTCTGTATATGTGTGTGTGTATAGTTAAGTGCTATTTAATGTGGGTTTGAATTTTTCTATGAAGCTTTTTCTTTTATTTGGAGTAATGTGTAGTTATCAGTTTGTTATTGTAGTGAAAGGTGAAATGAATTATGTCATGATCCTAAACAATCTTGTATGTGTTACTTCAGGTATATATATATATATATACAAATACATTTTTTTAAGGGAAATACATTATATCTATAAGATAAATTTCAAAAACTAATTACATCACAGTTTTGAAATAGGACGTTTATAACTCTTATTTTTTTGTTTCATTTAAAAAAATAAAATATTTAATCTAAATAAAATTCAGAAGATACAACATTTACATATTCAAATGCCCTAATGAAGGTTTAATGTAAAAACTGAAATGTTTAACATTAGCAAATAATTCAACTATGAATAAAATAATCCCCTGAATAACTAGTGTTTTTCATATTTGCATATTTATATATGTACATATTTGAATTTATATATGTATATGCACACACACACACACACATATATATATATACATATATATATCTAGTTGTGCTGATGGCATGGGGTTCCCTAATTGTCTCTTGCTATCCATCCCTATCATCTATCGCTCCAGGAGGTGCCCGTGGTGTAATGGTTATCATCACAGGATATGGAATCGGCGATACGAGTTCAATTCCTGGACAAGACTGATTGCATTTTACATAGCACTAATACCCTTGGGAAAGGTATGAATCCAATTATTCTCCCTCCAGCTATGGGTAAATAGTAGGGCAGACTAGGTTCTTCAGCCTTGGTGAGGCAACTAGTCTAGGAGAAGGAAAACTCTGAATTCAAACCTGTTAAACTCTGCTTAAACAATTGACCTTGTGTCATATCCTGCCCGAGCGGAGGGGTTGGGTAAATAGGATCATCCATCGGTCCAAGCTGGTCTTCTAGGCTGCATTTTGTGTTTTGACCTAGGAGTAATGGTAATGAAGAGGTATTTAAGATTTCTTAATCATCCAAACTGAAGCCTTACTATTAGATGCAGTTTAATGGCATACCCAGGAAAAAAAAAAGGATTTCAAGTAATGCTATTGAATATTGATAATTCTATTCCACAGTATTCATTTATTTGTACAGTTAAATGGTTCATGTATTGCTATCTAATACTAATAATTCCATTAAATATCAATCAAGTTGGTTGGTTGTTTGGGTTTTATGGCATATCAACCTTCGTGGGTTATTTAACGCCAAATCCATTTTTATACAAATAATCACTTCTATTTCAAACAATTCAGTTTAGCATGAGTACACAATTTAATTATCAAAAACATTTCTATTTCAAGCTATTCAGTTTATTCAAACAGTTTTAATTTAGCTAATTCGGTTTAGTATAAGTAGAGATTTTGTTTACACACAGTTAAATGTCAAAACAGTTCTATATTAAACAATTCAGTTTAGCATAAGCACGCAGTTTAAATATAAGTACAGTTTAATTGTCAAAAACATTTCTATTTCAAGCTATTCAGTTTAGTCAAACAGTTCTATTTCAAACAATTTAGTTTAGCATAATTATGCAGTTAGTTCTATTGAACCCATAGATAGGGCCCTATCAGGTGCTACCATTCTGGGCCAGAGTGGACCAGGGAGCAATGGTAGTAATGAAGGGGTGCTCTGCATCATTGGAACCTCACCATCATATCCGGGACACTCATTGGGGGGGGTCTTACTCCTCTGCAATAGCGTAATTGGTGTATCCTATAGCTCCAGCCGATTGGGCAAAAATATCAATCAATTCGTGGTATACAGTTAAATGCTTTTGAACATAGTAAATGATTAAATAGTTCAATCTGATACATAGATTCTATTCAAAACAAGAAATTGTTGATGATTCAAAGCATTTCAAGAGAATTGTTTGAGATCAAAGTAATTGAAAGGATAAAATGGGAACAGTCTGGACACGAGTTAGCAGACTGTTTAACTAAAACTTGTCCATTCAGATTTAAACTGATACAAATTCAGAAGTTGAAAAATAAAATGTGTGTGTTTGTAACAGTTATTCCTTAAATGACAGAAGTTGGTGGAGAGGTCCCCGTGGACATTCTCGAAACCTATGTATGGCACTAGACTTTGTTGTCTAGTTCAAGCCATAACCCTGCATACGTGCCTGGACCCACATTTGGGTTCGTGAAACTGTTTGGCTCATCAGACTCACATTGCACCAAGTGAGCTGATGAGCAGCATAGACCAGCAGGATTCGAGTCTCGGTTCATTCTCAACCTTCCCTCCCCTTTATCCCCACTTTAATCGGCCTTCGGGCTTTTGACCTTGTGTCAAGTCCTGTCTGGTGGGAGGCAGCGACAAATAATCAGAAGTTGGTGGAGGAAACAATGCATCTCTTGTAACAATCATTGATCTCATCAATAAACTTGAGTGAAGTGCGTAACACTTCAATATGAAATTTCCAGATGGAACTCTGGCCTATAGATTATTAAAAAGCTCAAATGGGCATAATGGTTAAAGTGTTCGCCAATGACCTGGGAGACCTGGGTTCAATCCCAGGTTGAGTCATATCAAAGACTCAAAAAATAGTACTTGATGCTTCCTTGCTTAACACTCAGCATTATAAGGTATAGGTCAAGGGTAGAGTGGATCAGTGCTGGAAAAGGAGTAGCACCCTCCCCTATCGAAAAGGGAGGCTACGGGTCACTCACGACTATGGTCGCCAACTTTACCATTTTTTGAGTCTTTGGTATGACTCGATCTGGGATAGAACCCCAGTCTCCCGGACCATTAGTGAACACTCTAACCATTATGCCAACAGTACTTGATGCCTCCTTGTTTAACACTCAGCATTATAAAGTACGGATCAAGGACAAGTGGAGCAATCCAGGGAAAAGAAGTAGTGCTCTCCCTTACACGTCGGTGTAGTAGATATAGAAAAGGGAGCCTTTGGGTCACCCTCGACAATAATCGACCAACTTTATATATATATATATATATAATGTAAGGATCGCCATAATATATAAACATTATACCCTTTAAAAAAATAAAGATAAATAAATATACACTTTACATTATATTGCATAATTTTTTAGATTTTGTAAATGGTTACAATCAAATATAATGTAAGGATCACTAAATTTGTTTTTATAAATTTAGAAATCTTTTTTTACTTAAACGGATATTTCATATGGAAACATTTGACATCAAAACAACCGAATCATATGCAATAATTTATGAACGTTAGTTTTATATTTTTTTGTATAAAATTCATTTTTTTTTCTGTCTATTTAAAAGAAGAAAACACTGAGAATAAACTTCTGAAATTTTAATTTACGTTTTAAAATATGGTGCTGTATTATAACGTAACTATTTGGGGACTTTTATTGACGTGACAACAGGTTCAAGCATGATTTCGATTGTATAGTGGTTCAATACCACTAAGGGGCTACGGATGTTTTAAAAAGGCGCGTCTGGTGGTGTAATGGTTAGCAAGCTCGACTAGCAAACCTACACGAGTGAGTTCGAGTCTCATTGGGTGCCCCTTTCATATGGCCTTGTGCCACATCTAAGCAAAAAGCTTAGTAAATTTCCATGATTATCATTGTGCTTTAAATAGGTGAATAAACATGACCTAACTATTTTCGGCGTACAAAAGATAACTAAGAAAGCGTGCAGAAAAAAATTTTAATAACAGAAATAATAAGAAATAAGACTCACTTACCTTCTTCAGCGAAATAGAATTTAAAAAAAAAAAAGTCTCCAGTACAAAAATAAGAAAAAAAAAATTTTTTTCTATTGTGATCCAAACTTTAGTGATTTAAAACATACTTGGTTCCTGTGGCCAAGAGAAAAGGAAACAGTTTTGATACACGCCCAAGACAACAACTTCCATATCAAAACATGTTCGACTACTCATTTTTACTATGGCGTCACTTATGTTTCCTCTGACTTTACTTGCGCATGCGCCAATTCGTATAATGTTTATAGAAAACTGAATTTGAGTAAAATTAATTATATTCAATTCAATAAATTCATATTGATATTATCGAATTGTAAGATGATGATATAAATTTTAATGAAGAATTAGAAATATATTTTTCGAACCACATATTCGTTGTATATAGTAAAGGTTAGACGGAATTCCGTTAAATCTAAATAATTTATTTTAATTCAATTGCACTGTAAGGCGAAGATATAAATATTAAAGATGAATTAGATAGAAATAAGTCTTTTATTTTAATCCAGTCATTCTTTTTAGCTTGGAACTGATTTATATTATATTTATTCAAATTTTCGTATCTTAAAAAAATTTCTTGAATCGTCTTATTTTATTTTTATATTTTTATGTAGAAAATCCTAATGGAAAGAAAAGATTAAACACATATCCACACAAACTTATTTTTATTTGTAAAGGAAGAAATAAAAACGAAACCATAAAGAAAGTTCTAGAATATTTTCACTTTTTTACCCTCCACTTCTTGTGCTCTGGAGGGTGTAGAGTACTCCTTCATTATCATTACTCCCAGGTTCACTCTGATCAGGATTAGTAGTACCTGTTAGAGTCCTATCTATAGGTCAAATAGATCTGCTTGAAAATTATTTGTATTTGATAGAAATACTTAGTACAATACAATTGTGACCAAATTATTATATATTATCAAAAATATTAACTTGATGTTATAATTTTTTTTACAAATGATTATTATGGTTAGTTACTTGAAACAAAAAACTGTGTGTAAACAAATGATTATCATCAAATAGAAGTAAAGTAAAATTGGTGACCATAGTCAAGGGTGATCCGAAGGCTCCCTTTTCGATAGCTACAACACTAAGGTGTAGGGGAGGGCACTACTCCTTTCTCTGGATTGCTCCACTTTACCCTTACCTTATAATGCTGAGTGTTAAGCAAGGAGGGACCAAGTACAATTTTTTGAGTCTTTCGTATGACTCGAACTGGGATTGAACCCAGGTCGAGCGGGCCATTGGCGAACTCTAACCATCATGCCAATGTCCAGTCTAATAGAAATAGGAAATTAAAACCATGTAATTGTGTATGAATTATTTGTATTTGATAGGAATACTAGAAACCAGATAAATGTGCAAACAAATGATTATTATCAAATAGAAATAGAAAAGTACAAACAAATCAGAAAGTGCAATTTTTAAAAAATGCAATGGGAGATAAAAAATAAAGTTTTCAAATTAATCAAATTTTAGCATTAGGTAATTTTAATTTGGTTTGGTCTTATGGCACATCAACCATTGGAGGTTATTTAATACCAAATCTATTTTTATACATATAAACAGTTGTATTTCAAACAATTCAGTTAAGTATATGTGCTGTTTTTGTTTACACACTGCTAAATGTCAAGACAGTTCTATTTCAAGCAATTCAGTTTAGTATAAGTACATTGTTTAGTTCTATTTGGCCCATAGATAGGACCCTATCAGATGTTACCACTCCAGGCCAGTGTGGACCTGGAAGCAATGGCAATAAATGAGTACTCCACATTCTCCAAAGCTCCAGCATTACTGGAGTCTCACCATCAGATTGTTTAGTGTCATAATCAGGACTCTCTTTGGGGGAGTACATACCTCTGTGCAGAGAATCAGTTGGTGTATTCTACAGCCCGAGCCAACTGGGCCAAGCATTAGGTAACCCAGAAGGAGAGATATGCCATTAAGTTTATAAACAAAACCAAACCATACTAATAAAAATTCATTTTTCTTATTTCTTTGTTCAAAAATAATTTTTAAAACTTGAAGCATTAAATTAATTAAATCATATGATCTTTTGTTTTGTGGTCACCTTCCCTGCCCACTTTACAAAAACAAATGTCTGGAAGGGAGAAAAACAGTATTTGATAAGAAGACTTAACATGCCTATAACAAAATCTATTACATCTGTGTTCAGTCAGCTGGGGTTATCGAATACACTGATTGCCTCTCTGCAGAGGAGTAAGACCCCTTCCAATGAGTGTCTTGTATATGACACTAAACAATCTGATGGTGAGGCTCTAGTAATACTGGAGCTTTGGGGAATGCGGAGTACCCCTTCATTGCCATCGCTCCCAGGTCCATTCTGGCCTGGAGTGGTAGCACCTGATAGGGTCCTATATATGGATCAAATAGAACTAAACAGTGTACTTATGCTAAACTGAATTGCTTGAAATAGGGCTGTTTTGACATGTAAACTGTGTACTTCTGCTAAACTGAATTGTTTGAAATAGAACTGTTTATATGTATAAAAACAGATTTGGCATTCATAACCTACAATGGTTGATGTGCCATAAAACCAAACCAAACTAAACCATTACATCTCTAGTTACTTTGATCCTCATTATGTTTCTCAAGTGTTACAATCTCTTTCATCATGTCTCTAGTGGCCATTGGCCTAATGAGTAGAGTGTTTGCCAATGGTCCCGGAGACCAGGGTTCAATCCCAGGTTGAGTCATACCAAAGACTCAAAAAATGGTACTTGATGCCGCCTTGCTTAGCACTCAGTATTATAAAGTAAAGATCAAGGATAAAGTGGAGCAATCCAGGGAAAGGAGTCGCACTCTTCCCGACACCTCGGTGTAGTATCTATTGAAAAGGGAGCCTTCAGGTCATCCTCAACTAAGGTCATTATGTTTCTCCTTTTGTTAAGATATTATCAATCCCCGATTATCTCCCTTGTTTGATATTACTTCCCATCATCTTCCATCAATTGCAACTGAGACAAGTCAACCTGTAATCTATATTTCTTTTTATAGATATTTATATCTATTTTCATTTCTTTCATTAAAATGTATTTTTGGCACTTGAAATTTAAAATTGATGAGTGAATAAAATTGTATGTTTTTTTTTTTTTTTTTACTTTGCTGACATCTAAAATATGGAAGCATGCAAGAAAAAAACTTTCTCATAATCCATTATTTCTCTTAATGTGTAGTAGGAGTGAGTGAATTTATAGTACCCGATAATTTTATGTTGAGTTTTCTATATTTAGAATAAGGTTTAGTATTTATGATTCCCCACTAGTTTAATGTTGAAGTTTGGAATTAAGGTAGAATAAGGCATAATATAGGCATAATATAGGCGCATGGATAAAGTAGTAAATGAAGGAAGCCAATGAGTGAAGAATATGCAACAAAATGAGTAAAAGATATGAAACAAATAAAGGTTGTAAAACGGCGTGGACAAAATTTAACATTTAAAACAAGGCGACGAACAAAAACAAATTTATATTCTACAACAATAAAACTTACATTGATACATAAAAAATATCACTTACTCTACTAACAAAATAATAGTGTGTGTATATATGTGAGTGTGTGTGTGTGTCTAACACAACTAAGCTACCAAAGAATTACATGTTAAAATGTCCTTTTTTATGATTAGAAACGGGCAGTTTCACTGGAAAGCGTCTCATAGTCAATGTATATTTTGAATGTCTGCGAGGCCCATCCATGTTGTTGCTTCGCTCTCCTGTTGATTCACGCTGAAGGGAGTGTGTTGCTGCTGCGAAGAAATTTGGTAAAAGAGAACAAGGGTGAAGACGACGTATTTATAGAAAATACACATCTTGTAGGTGGCTCCGAACGCAGGACTTGAATTTACGCGCGGACGTAGTTTTAAGCATGTCACGTGGTCCTCCGTGGGAACAAGTGGCATACCGCCCAAAATAATTTATAGGAGTGTAAAGTCCTATAAATGTGTTTCTCTATTGTAACTATTTTTCATTATGGCTTTCCTTTTGCTGAAGTATTATTTATCCTCAGTTATTCCCCTTTTGTGGTATTACTTCTGAGTATAAATTGTTGGTTTGAGATAAAGATAATTGACAGATTTACTAATGTTAAATAACAATACTTGAAACCATTTAACTGTGCAAAAATGATTAATATTAAAAAGAATCACTAATGTTAAAAAGCAATAGTTGAAATGGGTTAACCGACTAACAAATGATTAATGTTTAATAGAACTATTAGTATTAAATAGTAATACTTGAAACGATTTAACTATGTGCAAACAAATGATCAATATAAAGTAGAATTATCAGTGTTAGATAGGAATACTTGAAATTATTCAACTGTGTGAAAACAAATGAGCTTTAACTACTCATTTATAAATAAAGTTATTTACAAAATATTGTCATACAAATCATTATATATATGTATGATTTGGCCTTAGATAACCCATAAGGGTTTATATGCAGTAAAACTCTATTCAAGCTACCAAACAACCAGCCTGCCAATCCTTTTGTTAAAATATTGTTAATTACCAATAATCTTCACTGTTTACTTTTTTCATCTTTTAACCACTAAAATAATGGGGAAGGGTTGTCCTCGTGGTGTAATGGTTAAAGCGCTGGACTGCGGAATCATAGTGAACGAGTTCTAATTCCAGTCAAGCTATTACATTCACTTTTGGAAAAATACCCTTGGGAAAGGTATGAACCTCCTTATCCTCCAAGCTATGGGTTAAATAGTACCACTGCTGTTCTTCTAGAAGGATGCATTTGGCATTAGATACTCCAAGAAGGTTGACATGCCATGAAACAACAAAACAAACAAACAAACAAACATAAGAATAACAAATCAATACCATATCTGAGGCTGGCAATTGGAGTTTTGACTGAAAATGGAGTTTTGACTGAAAATGGGCATATTGTGTCGTAAATTACAACTTGCCAACAATTATTGAAAAAAATATTTAGCAGACGATTTGTTGGTGATGTCTATTAGTTATTTAGCAACTAAAACTTTTATAAGGAATTGTTATATGACCGAAAGAGATCTCTTTCTAATTTATCGTTCACACAAAATTATGATTGCAACTAACGCCCACTAGAGTATTCACCGGATGTTATCCGTGCTGAGACGTTCTTCAAAATGGAAAAAAGGGCTCTCTGCGCATAGGATCAGCGTATAGTGAAATGTTGATGAAATTTGTCAAAAAATAAAAATAATTGAAAGTAATTTTTCAGGTAATCCGTGACCTTCGCAGTAAAATACAAAGAAAACCTAATTTGATCCGATCAGAAGAGAAAAACGATATAAAATACAAATTTCTCGATAGCGGGACAAATCAAAACAAGGCAGACGACACCAACAGACTTGAAACTCCAGCTCTGAGAGAGAGAGAGAGAGAGAGATAGAGGGGGGTCGAAACTCGAAACTACGCATCACCCACATTGACTTTCCTCTTCTCTGCTTTGAAGGAAGCAACTAAGCTGTAAATCACCAAACACTCCTTTCCTCTCCCCACCAGTAACACCTGGTTGACTGCGTGCGCGTAAGTCTAACACTCCGACTACTATTAAGCATAGGACATTTTTCCACTTTTTAATTCCATATCAATACGTTTATACAACCCAGTTATTTGAACTTTTTACTTATTTGTTTTCAATACAACTGTTAAAATTTTTACATGCCTTTGAGTTTTTTGTTTTTGCAACTGTGTTTTTGTTCTTTCCTTGCTACTGTATGCTGATATAAGAGAATCAAGTAAACTTATTTCTAAAATTCTTCAACGGAAATTTGGTCTTAAAGATTATGATTTTAATCCCATAGAGCGACAACAATCCAAAAAAATATGGTGATATTGTAAGTTACTGTTGGTCTGCTCTGGGTTAGTGGTAAAGATGCTTCGGTCTCAAAACCATGCATAAACCCAGAGTCATCATCTGATGAAGGTTTAATTGGAAGCAATGCTGCTGTATCAACATCAGTCATTGTATGATACCTACATCAATCAACCTAAACATATCAAACCATTTTTTTCGTGACTAGATGCACAAACACTTGATGAAATACTCACAAAACATCCAATACAAAATGATTTCTCCCCGACTGATTCTGTTGTATACCGTAATACATATACAACTATAAATATAAACAGAGACATAATCAAATCTAATTACGAACTTCAATGAACGAACGAATACACGTCTTTATAAATATCTCTCACACTATATTGACCCCAAGTTCTTCTGACCATAGCAGCACTTCTTGGGGTTGCTCAACTGTGGCTCACTGAGGGCCCAAGGTCCTCTTGTCTGCCGCTGGTTCTCATTTCGGCATCTTGTCTCCAACTGACTTGAACCGTCTGGCACCTGGTTATATTATTTTTTTAACGTCCACGTGCTTCCGCTGTTCTTCCGCTTATTTGCACAGGTGCATCTCTTGATTGACGACTCGGTCGAGGGTCAATATATAACAATCATTCCATTCTTATTTTTTAAAATTCCACAAGTGGAATTTTTCTTCACGTCCGTCTCCATCCCCCTCACACACACATTTTACAAATAATGCTCAAGGACAACAACAGTAAAAATACAAAAAGAAATTACTTGAACCACAGCAAAAAAAAAAAAAAAAATCTTAATTAGAAGGCGACCTTCTCACTATGCAACATTTGCCCAGGATAATTATTATCTAAATTTATTTCATACTATTCTTTGCATGGTTGGTTATTCTCACATGCGGGCATCAAAGTACAATACAGATACATCTTTCATCCTCCCGAACCAATTGGGCCCTCTGCAATTCCCTGAAGAATCTCAAAACCATTAAAGGACTTTACACTCCTATAATTTAATTTGGGCGGTATGCCACTTGTTCCCACAAAGATGGCGGACGCTCAATGTTCAGTCTCGGGAAACCATTGGCCAGGAGGACCACGTGATATGCTTACAACTACGTCGGCGCGCAAATTCAAGTCCTGCGTCTTGAGCCACTTATAAGAAGATTTTTTCTATAAATACGCTGTCTTAAAACACATTCTTTCTCTTTTACGAATTTTCGTCGTAGCGGCAACACTCTCTTACGAAATTCCTTCGTAGCGGCAACACCTTCTCTTTGACCAAATTCCCCCATATCAGCAACAGCATGCCTCGCAGACATTATTGTACAAGAACTATGAGACGCTTTCCCGTCTTTAAAAAACTACCGGTTTCTAATCATAGAAAAAAGACATTTTAATTTTACAATTCTTTTTGTAGTTTAGTTGTGTTACACACACACACACGAGCTCACACATATATACACACTATCAGTATGTTAGTAGAGTTAGTTATGTTTTCATGTATTAATGTAAGTTTTGATATCATAGAATATAAATTTGTTTTTATTCGTTCGCCTTGTTTTTAAATGTTCATTTTGTCCACGCCGTTTTACAACCATTATCTATTCCGCTTCTTTTACGCACCTTTACACCACACCATAAAAGGACCATACTCTAGTCCCAGATCCTGGTCAGAAACCTAGTGACTCTGGTCATTCCAGTAATACATTTCGCCTGGATTCCTTATGACCACACTTCAGTCCTTCGCTCAACAGGTTCCTACCTGGAGTAACTGGAGAATTCCACCAACTAAAAACAAATCTTCAAGGCCCAAAACATTCCTCATAAATCTACAAAAATCATGGCCCAAAACAACGCATCACAATTCTATAAAATAACAATACATCAAAATGTATCACAATCTGACATGCATGCAGTGGACCACCTAAAATAGACCACGCAAAATATTTATTAGCAATGTGTTACTCATCTTTTTTTCATTATTAAATTTCTGTTACCGTGCCTATTGGTCTGTATACCCTTGAGGAACATGCTTTACCTGACCATACCCTCGCCAGGTTGCTTTTCAATTTAATCAGGAACCCTCGTGGCTAAGATATAGGCCCCTCGCCTTTTCTAGATTCATTTCACTTCGCCAAACCACGCACGAATCCAAAACATCATCGGGACTGAAAGATTCAGACACCATCCAAAAAATATTGAGCAGGCCACGCCTTTCTTTCCTTTATTCCATCAGCTTGGTAAAATTATATTTCCGGTACCACAAAATCCAAGGCGACAAGAAAATATTAACCATACGTCTTTTTAGAAATAGAAATTATTAAAAATAATAAAACGTAGAACTTGAAAAAATCTTGGAAAGTTAAAGGATTATGTTTCTTACAAAAAAAATAACACAAGAAACAAATCCTTCAACGTAAAAAGAAAAAAAAAAAGTGGGGGAAAACATACATCCACACTGTAAGGGAGATAACTCACGGCCTTCTTTTACCACAAGATAACCACCCTAACGAGTGTCAATTTAAATTCCAATATTAAACCAGGAATAAAAGTAACACGTGCGTCCAATAAACTGTCTATTTATTTGCAAATAAAAATATATATAAAACATGCATATTAAATCCACTTAAAAAGAAAGAAAGCGCATACTGCTAAAATTATTGCACTTTAGCGTTCTGTCAGATGACCCAACGGTTGACTCTAGATTGTAGTCTCCGGAAAAAATTCGTTCCGAAAACGACGAACAAAGCAAAGGTACGGATATAAAGAAATAATAGAATTCGTTAGAATTCAAAAATAAAACAGTGTTACCGGTTCAAAAAGGTCCTTTAAAAAATGGAAGTCTGTGAGGTTTAAAAGGGCTTTTTGAAGGTCAGGGGCTAAGGGCAAGCCTGTGTTGCCGTAAGATATCTGACTCCATATTTTGGTTATATTATTTTACCCCACGTTGACTGGCCGGCGCAATGCCTTGTCCAAAGAAAGTCCCAAAAGAAATATACAAAAGAAAAGATAGAAACAGATAAGAGACGAAAACATTTCTTCCATACTTTCCTTTATTTACTTGGTGAATGGACTAACCAACGCTACGTCCCAAGGGTAGCGTGATGCCCAAAACACCAGACAGCAAAATGATTTGGTTGGTTCGACGGACACTCCCTGACAAGACCCGGTTAACAGAAAACCTGAGTATTTATCTCTCTCCACCGGCTCCAAATTCATCCTTCTAATTTTGGCGCGACCGCTTCCCATTGGCTACTTTACTTTTTATTATTTTTCTTTTTTCTGATTTTAAACTGATAGATGCGTGGAGCCTTATGCGTGGCGACGCGTTTATACATTTTGTATGTGGCAGCCGACGAGTCAACATCCGGTTGGGAGTTTTATTGTTAATTCCTAAATCCCCACAAGTCTTCACGACAGTAAAAGCTTCAGTTGAACAGCAGCAGCAATTATAATTAAGAAAAAAATGTATTGAGACTAATTTCAGCAATTTGTTTCTTAGAAAGTTTCTTTATTTGTGTTCACGGCATAGCAATTTCACGGTAGAAAACTTGAAAGGATTGCCTCCATTCAGCAATTATGAATATCTCCTTTGGAATAGGAGACTCAGCAAGTAGATTTGAAATTCGAAAAAAATTTCCTCAGGTCAGTTATTTAAAATATCTCCTTTCGACTTTAAGATTCAGCAATTGATAAAGGATACCTAATAGAACTCAATTAGGCTCTCAGTCACTTTCTTTATACCACATGGTTCTCAGCGGTCAAGCAGTCCGTTCCCTACAAAGTCTTCTCCAAAAAAGCCGAGTTTCCTATTTCCATTTTAAACGTCAAAAACGGTGTTAGTTCCGGTCACACCACTAATCCACTTCCTCTGGTGAAAGCGAAAAAGTCCTGTCAACACAAACCCCCATCATTTAATAAAAAAAATTCCAAAAAAATGAGACCGTCCACTCAAAAGTATGTTACACTCCTTAACATTCAGCCTGTAGAGAAGAGGAAAATCTCGTATTTTGTTTTGGCGCGCTATTTAATTCAACACTGAATTTCACCCAATCAGGATGACATATCCTATTCAGCCCGGACCTTCATTTCCGGCTAGCAAAACGGGTGAGCGGCCAAACACACTCTCTTCAGCTTGAGACAGCGACCAGAACAGACATGTCTCTGGTCGCCCCTGCTTAGTAATGCTTTTTAGCTAAACAAACCACCCAGTGTGGACATATCACTGTGGCTTTAACCCTAGCAGCAGCAACATGGACACTCAGCGAGGGAACCTTCTAATTTATGGATTCTTTGCGTCTAATATATTTTAGACCAGGGAATCCCAGTTGAATATGAATTAGATACGTTCAGCATGCCTTCCACAAGCACCACAAAAATTTACTATGTCGATCCGAGCGCCACTCCGCTCTCGACACAAAACTACACGGTGACTTTGAATACTTCCCTCACACGTCCAACGACACGCTGCCATTTCCAACATCCCGCTAAACCATTTCGTCTCAAACATCCAACAAGCCTAAACACCACGAGTCTTGCAGCACCAAGAACAAAACCTCCTCAAAGCTGCAAATAAAGAACTTTCGTTGTTGTGTTACCAAAGAAAAGTTTCGCAATTTATTTCTGTTGCCATAAAATCTATAGTGTTTGGAAAAATAACTAATTCCCTCAAACCGCTAAAAGCCAATGTAATAGTCTGTATTTTTTTAACTAACACATATTTCAGAATTATATAAAATAGACTAATTCTCTGAAACTATCCATGGCCGGAATGTTAAAAAAATGTGGGTTCCATGTAATTTTTCATTCCTATTTATTCGAAGTTGTATTTTTCTTGTTCTACAAAGAATATGTGCAAATAAGTTTAATTTGAGAATTAATTTTTTATTTTTATTTATTGCGGACTTTTTGTCCTCATCTTGGTAGTTTTTGTGTTGTTTCTTCTAAGGCGGTAATTACTGGGGATACGGTTACAAGACTCAGCATTTCTATCCGAGGTCGCGGTTAACCACCTGAAGAAGGCCAGAGGTGAAATTTTGCCGAAACGTAGTGAAGAAGAAACAACACAAAAACTACCGAGATGAGGACAAAAAGTCCGCAATAAATTAAAAAAAAAAAAAATTCTCAGATTAAGAAGCCTCATCTCAAAATGATTCCAATTAAAGACAATTAAGTTTAATTTGTCTTTAATTTCCAGGTTTACAATGTATTTTTATTACAGTTCGTTAGTCGATTTACGGTTTCAAATATCACGTTATTATTATTATAGTCTTATTTATTTCATTTCGATAAGGTTTTCTACTTTTATTAACGATTCACTCTTTCGGGATGAATGATTTAATAGCGAGAAATTTCTACTATAATTATGTGAAGGAATTTTAATGAAATGTCCTGAATATTCATATAGGTTAATTTTAGTAGTTTAACCATGGCATACAGGGATGAGTCAAATTAACAAGTAAAAGTAAAGTTGGCGACCTTAATCGAGGATGATCCGAAGGCTCCTTTTTCAATAGTTACTAACCCTAACCCCAGTCTCCCGGATCATTGGCGAACACTCTACTCATTAGACCAATGGCCCGGTATCAAATTAATAAAACCAATCAAATCATCACAAATACCAGTAAGTTCTCCGTAGGCCTGTTATAAAGAAGGAACTTGTTTGTACCACCGGAAGTAACACCGTTTTTTACGTTGAAGTGCGAAATAGGAAATTTGGCTTTTTTTGGAGATTAAGCCTGTGTCACGTGATGGCTCACGGAGACGAGGAGGTGGGAATGATACTCCCCCCCCGTTGAACTAACATTATCTAGGAGTCAAAAAGTGACCGTTAGGAGAGAATGTGGGTCACGCAGATGTTCGCACTTAAGTGACCTTGGGTCACCGGATATCGGAAGGGGAAAGAAAATGAAGCCAACTGATTGGCGGAGGCCCCAGACGGAAGTGGGGTTCCCTTCCCCTCAGCGGAAGTAAAGACAAAAAAGGTAGTTTTTGGGCAAGTCTCGTGGCAGACGGACGATAGCCATTTTGCTCCGGGCTAAAGACAAAAAGACTGAGACACGAAGAACTCCAAAATCCTTCAAGCCAGCATTAAAAACAGTACAAAGTCTATTAGCCCGTGAAAGAAGAGAAATTCTCCAGTGGAACCCCGTCAAAAAAATAAGATAAGTAACTTTGGGACATTTTTCCGTTACACCCAAATTTTGTTACCACTCTCTCTCTCAATTTGAAAAAGGATAAAAGTCAAGAAAAGACATTTATATTCATGGACTATCCTATAATATATTTTTGACACTTTGAACATATATATATATATAACCGTAGTAAAGAACCTATGTATTTTCATTTTACCATGTGGTCTATGTTATTATTCCATGCTTTCCTTTCAGCTTCTATTCGCCTTACATTATCTTGCTTAGAACTGTCCTATTAATTCCTAAAGTATCACACGGGAAACCGGAGTTGCCGACTACTACAACAACATTAATATTATTACAACTAAGACCTATAGGCCCGTATTCTTCTATTATCTAAGGGAAAGAAGTTTAGCGGCCTGGTGGGTGTGTGATAGTGTGAAATTTTGGACCCCTTTGCCAGCGGTGGCCAGTCTGGCCCTAAATTATTCCCTCACGTAATATGCCAGTTCTTATCTGCCTGAGAAAAGAACTCTGAACAGGACTTATTTCTGTAGGGGATCAAGTGCCAACCTGCCCCGTCTTCACACGTGCGAAAATAAAATCCCGTTTAGGGATTTTAGTCAATTTCGCGTCACACCTGTATTTAATTGCTCTCTAAGAACGGGAGGCAGGCCTAAACTCAATGATTGCCCGTATCCCGGAATAAATTTGTTTACGGATATGTGGGATCTTTGATTAAGATTTCGATGCAATCGTTTTGTCTTACTGACGGATATCCGGAAAGCCTTTCTTATGATCGGCATCTTTTGCCGAGAGGGTTCTTTCTTTGCGCATGCGTCACCCCTTTCCTGTCAGGGGCTTCTGGGAGTTTCTGCATTTTTTGCATTTATTCTTAATTTGACTTTGTTTTTATCATTTTACTTGTCTTTATTAATTCCCACAAGTATAAAAAACGAAATGGATTTGAATAAAAAGTTAGTAAAAACAAAATTTTAAAATTAGAAATTCATTTAAAACTCTAAAATATGACTATATGTGATATAATCAAATTACATAAAGAAAATATCAAAAAAATAAATAAATGAAATAAAAAAGGATAAGGGACCTAACAATTAAAAAATATACTTTATATGTATAAAATTTTATTTCTAAGAAAAAAATCAAACTATCATATATTTAATGCTGTTAAAAAATTATTGGCTTTTTTGAGAACAAGTGATAGCAAGTCTCTTTGTTCAAACTTTATTATTATTATTATTGTTATTATTGTTCAATATATATATATCTATATTTATTTAAAAGGTTTTGAATTCGGGGTCCCATAAACTCAGAAACATTTCAACAAAACAAAAAAAGAAAAGAAAAATACTCAAATTCAAAGAACTGTTTTCCCGGACACTCTCTCAGATAAGTTCCAGCAAATTGCACTAAAATTTGCAACACGTTATCTTTTCTATCCCTTTCTTTCTTCTTTCTTTTGAATAAAATTCCTTTTGAAAAACTTATTGTCGGTGTTATCTTTTCAAATAAGTATCCGAACTAGAAAGCTGCGCAACTTATTGTTTGAACTTACTGTTTAATATTGCACACTAATCCCCCCTAAAAACATTACTCAATTAAATACTAAACTTGGCTTTAGTGTCACTCACATTCCTACAAATTTTATTCCCTCAAAATTCCTTTATATTGAATTCTATTCTTTCAGTTTTATTTAAACTGATAAATGGTCATATTATTAATTAAATTATTATTAAATTATTAATTAAAACGATAAGGTATCCAATATCACGAGAATAAAACAAAATAGATATCAGTAAAGTTTAAACAATTATACAGTTAGGTAAAATCAAATAAAAATAAGTAAAAGTAAAGTTGGCGACCATAGTCGAGGGTAACCCGAAGGCTCCCTTTTCGATAGCTACTACACCAAGGTGTAGGGGAGGGCGCTACTCCTTCCCTGGATGGCTCTACTTTACCCTTGATCCGCACCTTATAATGCTGAGTGTTAAGCAAGGAGGTATCAAGTACCATTTTTTGAGTCTTTGGTATGACTCGACCTGGGATTGAACCCAGGTCTCCCGGGCCATTGGCGAACACTCTAACCACTAGGCCAATTAAAAATAATGTTTGGATATTACTACGGATTTATAAAAAAACAAATTATAGGAAGAGGTTTCTAAAGTTTTATGAATATAATGTAACCCGGATATAAGAGAGATTTTATCTGGTCCCAAATTAGCGCCTGTGTTAATGTATATAAATTAGACCCGGATATAAGAAACCTGGATATAAGAGAAACCCCGTATATAAGATACTTTTTCTCCTGTCCCGACAACTCTCTTATATCAGGGTTACACTGTACTAACTAAAACTGATTAAAACGATAGATAAAGTCTCCAACACCATCTGATAATTTTTAAAAATCTAACTGATAAAAACGATTGATAAAATATTCAATATCATGTCTATAATTTTTCTAAAATAAAAGTTAAATGATCGTAGATACCGATAAAAAAAAGAAGAAAAACGAAAACTAAAACAAAAACAAAACAAAAGAAAATAAAAACGGAAAGTAATATTGAGTAGAATTAAACTAGAATTAAGATATATTACTAAATTCTTTAAAATAAATTTACAAGGAAAAATTTAAAAAAAATCTGAATCAGAAAATATGTTTATTTAAAATAAATTAAAAAAGATTAATACAGACAATGGACGGAAGAAGAGATGCAATGAAATCACTTATTACGGATTGGAGGTTTTACTTTTTTATGCATTGGAGGATTTTCTTAACAGGGTTATATAAAGAATTTCCTTTTTATTTTATGTCATTTTATTTTATTTTATATATTTAACTTATGAAACGTTGGGATAATTTTTCTTCTTTTTTTTTCATAAACATTTAAGTTATGACACATTGAACTTTACATAAGTTAAATATATTTCCTGAAGTTAACGTTGACCGTTAATAAAGGAAATTTTTTCAAATCCACCCGAAGATTCCGTCAAGAACGGATAAAATAAATTTATGATGGAAAATACTTATTGATTTTCCTGTTCCTCGATGATATTTTGCTCTGCATGAGCACTCAATTTGGATAATTCTGTTTAAGTATATCTATAGAATATATATATATATATATATATATATATATATATATATATATATATATATATATATGGAGTTTTATATATATATATATATATATATATATATATATATATATATATATATATATATAGAGAGAGAGAGAGAGAGAGAGAGAGTTTTAAGGCGAAAAGTATTTAGAATTTAAAAAATTAATTTACTATAATTCCAACCGGCAATAAAATAAAAAGACCGGAAGTGGGCTAAATGAGGAGAAAACTCTTCACCCCTCTTCTATCCCCTCCCACCCTTTTTTCCTGTGTCTATTCTGAATTATTTTATCCATAAGATCTGAAAAAGCCCTGTTAATTTTTTTGGTGTTTTTGATTTATATCAAAAACCCATAACAGGATGGAAATAAATTTATAATCCTAATGTGAGCGGTTACCAGAAAATTTAAATGTTCACTGTTTAATGTTTATATTTTGTCCTGATGGAATTACTCCCAACTCCGGTTTAACTAGACCGAATAATTATATATATATATATATATATATATATATATATATATATATATATATATTTATATATATATATATATATATATATATATATATATATATATATATATATATACGTGGTGCATTAAATAAGTTTCCAGACTTTTTCATACAGGCATTTAAAATTGTCGTAGATTCATGAAAATTCAGTATATTATTGCTATACATCTAATGAGATGACTGACTAATTTTTATGATTTCAGGTTCAAATGAACAGCTACAGCAGGAATTGGAATACACCCTACCAAAGCCTGATTGTCACTGCTGGTGAATTTCAAAAATGCAATCTGGACTTTAGAAGAACGATATGTAATAAAATTCTGTTTTAGACTTGGAAAAAATGCCACAGAAACGTATGGAATACTTCAGACTGCTTTTCGACCATCTTGCATGAATCGAGCATCAGTTTTGGAGTGGCATAAGAGATTCAAGGAAGCCAGGGAGTCTGTGAGATGAGCGAGGAGAAAGGACCAGAGTTGATTGGCCAAAGGGTTAGGGTTAGGGTTACTATGTTGAGGTTAAGGGAGTTCAGGAAGAGATTCCGTCGGAGGAGGCCAGCACTATTCAAATCGGGGCAGTGGTATTTCCACCAGGACAATGCACCAGTCCACAACTCCATCCTTGTCACAAACTATTTGATCATGATGGGCATCAAGACAGTTCCTCACCCTCTCTATAGTCCAGACCTTGCTCCCTGTGACTTTTGGTTATTCCCTAAGCCCAGAGGCTGTTGTTATGAGACAATTAAGATGAAAGAGGCTGTGACGAAGGTCATTGACACGGTCACACAAAAGGAGTTCGATGGGGCCTTCTAGAAGTTGTTGGAACGGTACAACAAGTTTATTACAGCCGGAGGCGATTACTTCGTGGGGGGGGGGACTAGAGGTTCATGTGTGTACTATCAATAAAAGTGCCCATACGAAAAAAGTCTGGAAACTTATTTAAAGACCCTCATACATATATATACACATATATATATATACACACACATATATATATACGTATATATATATATACATTTATATATATATATATATACATTTATATATATATATATGTATATACACATTATATATATATATACATGTATATATATAAATGTATATATACATTTATATATATATATAAATGTATATATACATATGTATATATGAATGTATATAAACATGTATATATATATATATATATATGTAAATATAAATGTATATATGTATATATATACACACATATATATATACATATATATATACATATATTTATACATCTATATATATATACATTTATATATATATGCACATGTATATATACACACATATATATACATATATATATATACATTTATATATATATATATATACATATACATTTATATATATATATATATATATACACACACACACACACATACACACACACACACACATATATATATATACATTTATACACACACACACACACACACACACACACACATATATATATATATATATATATATATATATATATATATATATATATAGTGTTAACAATGACCTGGGAGACCGTTGTTCGATCGCTGGTCGAGTCACACTGAAGACTCAGAAAATGATTCTTGATACCTCCTTGCTTAACATCCAGCATTATAAGGTACGTATCAAGGGTAAAGTAGAGCAATCCAGGGAAAGGAGTTGCGTCCCCACCTACAACTCCCTGTTGTAGCTATTGAAAAGTGAGCTTTCGGCTTGCCCTCTAGTACGGTCACCAACTTAACTAACTTTTATATACACATACACACACACACACATATATATATATATATATATATTTATATATACATATTTGTGCGTGTGTGTAGGCAGCCACACACACACACACATATGTATATATATATATATATATATATATATATATATATATATATATATATATATATATAATTGCGTGTGTGTGTGTGTGTGTGGCTGCCGTCAGTAGCCCTTAGAAAAAAAAATCAGCAGGTTCGTTTTTACCAACCCCACCCTTTGTGTAAGACCACTAGTGACCTGGTCACTCGCAAGGAATTACTTCCCAAAGAAATAGTTCCCCTTGTTTTCTGAGAGTTTAAATAGTTTAAAAAGCATATTGTAAATGAAAAAAATTCATCTTTTTGGCAAGATAAATTTAAAAAGAGAGTAAAAAGATTACAATGAGTACTCAAAGGTCTTAGGCAAAAAAACATAGAAAGTTGGCTGGTTATGATTTAAGGGCGCAGGAATTTTGGCTCTTTCTCTCACAACTGCACTTATATTTGAAATAAAATTTTTTCAAACTTATTTGAGCAGTCTTTTCAGTTCTCTTACGCATTGTAAAAGTCACGGGGAGACGGCATTCACAATATATATATCCGCTTATGTTATTTTTACTACTGGGGTTCGTGGTGGAATTTTCCGTCAAGTGATGTCACAGAAGATTCGGCGTTTTTCAACACGTATTTAAAATTCAGGTTGCCCGGTTGGTACATAAAGACTCTTCTCAAAATATCTGTATCTCCTGCCTATTGGCCACTGAGATAGTCTGCATTTTATTTTACTTAAATACATCTTAGAATTATATCAAATTGATTAATTTTGTGAAAATACCCAGAAACCAAGTGTTAAGAAAAAGGTGGGTTTTATATAATTTTTCATTCATATTTACTTAAAATTGTATTTTTTCTTGTTCTAAGAATATTTGCATTTCAGTTAAGTAATACAGTTTAATTTTTATTTAATTTCCATCATTTTTTATTGTAGTTCGTTAGGCGATTGCCGGTTTAAAATATCACGTGTTATAATTTTTATTGTCTTGTTAATTTCGTTTCCCAACGAATTAAAATATACTTTATATTGTTTCTAAATATTTTCTGCCGCTTGCAAAATGGGCGCGAAAATTGAAACTGAATCTCCGAAAATAATGTTCAAAGCATTGCTATAAAAACAAATTTCTTCACCCTTTTTTCTCTTAATACTTTCATATTTCCTTACCTTAAATATACTTCTTCCTAGTTAGAATTAATAAAAAATACTAAACTTTAGACTTGAATAATATTTCAGAAAGAAATGAGACCGTTCACTGAAAAGTATTTTGCTTCCTCTAACTCAGAGCCAGCGTATTCGGTATTTTATTTAACTAAAACATTGTAGAATTTTATTAAATAGATTAATTCTTTCAAAGTAGGTACCAGTGGAGTGTTAAAAAAAGTGGGTTGCATGTAATTTCGCATTCATATTTATTTGAAATTGTATTTTTCTTGTTTTATCATCAAAATTTTTAGAATAATCGCATATAAAGTAACACTTTAATTTGTCTGTAATTTCCAGGTTTACGATGCATTTAAAAAAAAAAAAAATTATGTGTGTATAATATATATATTTATAAGTCGGTGACCATAGTCGACTGACGGCTTAAAATATCACGTTATAATTCTTATTTTCTTGTTAATTTCAGTTCGATTCAAAGAAATCTCCCGACTTACCCCCCCCCCGTTTTTTTTTTTTTTTTTTTTTGTTCAGTTTCTAATTTATTACATTACTTTTTGTAGAGTTCTTGATATAAAATGCATTAAGTGATTTTTTTTTTTTTTTTTTTTTTTTTTTTTTTTTTTTACCACTTTTAAATGCAGAAAATCCTTCAAAAATGCTACATAATATTTGTGAGGGGGGGTGAATTTGTTTTGCTTAGTAATTCATCTTTAAAAATTTCTTAGCGGTATAACTTTCTGTACGGAAACTATATACTTGAAATAATTTTTAATAAGCCATGTGGTTTTGGAAAGGTCGATTTTATTTGAAAGAAAAGAATGGAATTATTTCATATTTAAGATGGCGGATTATTAGTTCATGAGATCTACGAAACTACCACACCTACAAAATAAGTCACTTCTCCCTGGTTATCACAAAAATGATTTTACTAGAATATCTGAATGCTTCAATTGTTTCCACATACTGATTTACTCCAACTTTTGTTGGTATTTTAATTGCTTTGACCTTTGTCACTTTTCAGGCTACTCTTATATGTAGCCAGTTTTGGATATGTTAAACCATCCGTTTTATTTAATCTATGCAGGTATATTGTTCCCATTCTATCATCCATACAAGAAAAAAATCTTTTTTTTTTTTCGTTTGTGATATCGCTTGTTTGCTTTTTCACTGAACCTTTAGAGTAGGATCACTTGATAGAAATTTTAAGTGTAGTATTCTTTCTTTGTTAACTAAAAGGCTATCATTGTCATAATATTTCTATTGGATTGAAATTATGTAATTTTTTCTAAACTTAAAGAATTTTATTATTTTTAAATGATATAATTGTAGATTATATATTTGTATACTATCAAAAGTTACAAAATGAAAATATTGTGTGGAACACTTGCAAGAAAAAAAAAATAACTTGAAAATGAATTAGGATATTTAGATATTTTTTCCGTGTGAATCATATTAAATTGAAAATTCGAATGTTTTCAGCTTTTCTGACAAAGTATGTAACTAGGATTTCTGCATTAATCACAATTAGATTCTTTTAAAACTACACTTGTGGAAGAACTGTTGTGATACGATTTAACCGGTAGCTTTGGGGATAAGGGGGTTCAATACCTTTCCGAAGGTTATTATTCGGAAAGTTGCACCTTGTATTGATTTTCTGATTATTTCAACTCACCAAAATTCCTTTAATATTTATTTTAGATTTTTACTTGATATAATTGTACATTTTACATCTGAATATATTTGTAACTTGACATTGGCATAATGGTTAGAGTGTTCGCCAGTGACCTGGGAAACCTGGGTTCAATCCCAGATTGAGTCATACCAAAGACTTAAAAATGATACTTGATGCTTCCTTGCTTAACACTCAGCATTATAAGGTACGGACCAAGGGTAAAGTGGGGACAATCCTAAGAAAGGAGTACCTCCCTTCCCTACACCTTGGTGTTGTAGCTATTGAAAAGGGAGCCTTCAGGTCACCCTTAACTAGTATTGCCAACTGTTTTTAAAATTAGTAATCATCAGAAATTACCAATAAAAAATTGTGTTGATGAAATGAATGTGTTAGAATTAATCTCTTGATGGCGACAAATGCTTTTGATTATTCAGATGCTTTTATATTATTTTTCAAAAATTATCTGCTAGCAAGAGGCTAATATTTTTTTTACCTATTCAGGAATATATTGATGGTAATTAATAGCTTTTTGTTTTCTGGACAAGATTTAATGTTATCTAAATAGAATACATTTAAAAGAAAATCTAAAAGGAAACTGCTTCCTGAATGAGAATGTACTATGTAAAGTTGGCGACCTAAGTCGAGGGTAACCTGAACGTTCTCTTTTCGATAGCTACTACATCAAGGTGTAGGGGAGGGCGCTACTCCTTTCTCATGATTACCTCATTTTACCCTTGATCCGTACCATATAATGCTGAGTGTTAAGTAAGGGGGCATCAAGTACCACTTTTGAGTCTTCGGTATGATTTGACCTGGGATTGAACCCAGGTCTCCCGGGCCATTGGCGAACACTCTAACCATTATGCCAATGTCCTATTAAGAATATAAAACATTTTGTGGAAAGAATCTTTTTTTGTGAAGCGGAGTATGATATTAGCTCAAAACTTGGTATCAATTTTTAGGGAAATAGATTTACTGATCAGGTTGTTTTTTATTTAAAACTCAAACTATTAGGATTTGATATTATCTTGTTTAGTGAGGAAACTAATATAATTAATGGGAATCAACTATCATTTTATTTTATTTTTATTTATTTATTTATTTTTTTTTTACACACTTTAAGCATAATATATAAAAATAAATAAATTAATTATTGGTATTTAATCATAGTTTTCTTTTGTTTTCTGGATAAGAAAATTTAATTAATGTCCTCCAACCAAGTTGAACATCTTTAAAAAAAAAAAAAAAAAAAAAAAAAAAAATAAAACAGTACAAGATTTATATATAAACATTGAGAACATCATGTCGTGCCATTAGTACGGATATCCTTGACCTTTTCTCGCTTCCCTTCTCTATTGTCCATTGCTTTTGGCAGGTCTTCAGGGCTACATCCTGTATCTCTACAGAGCTGCTGTATGTAGGTTCTAGCTTGTCATCTTTTCTTTGCTCATCTATGTGAAGGGGTCCACAGTAGTACATCACTTATGAGTTCGATTGAGAATATAAGATATATATTTTGTAGAAAGAATTGTTTTGTGTGAAGGGGAGTATGATATTAGCTTTAAACATTACCCAGTTGGCTGAGGCGGTCGAATACACCAATTACTTCTCTGCAGAGGAGTAAGACTCCCTCTCTCCAATGAGTGTCCTAGTTATGACACTAAACAATTTGATGGTGAGAGCTCCAGTGATGCTGGAGCTTTTGGGAATGCAGAGCACCTCTTCATTACCATTGCTCCCAGGTCCACTTTAGCCCAGAGTGGTAGCACCTGATTGGGTCATATCTATGTGTCAAATAGAACTAAACTGTGTCCTTATGCTAAACTGAATTTTTTTAAAAAATAGAACTGTTTTGACATTCAAACTGTATTTATTCTAAAGTGAATTGTTTGAAATAGAATTGTTTTGACATTTAACTGTGAGGACGAAAACTACTTATACTAAACTGAATTGTTGGAAATAGAACTGTTTGACTAAACTGAATATCTTGAAATAGAAATGTTTTTGACAATCAAAATGTATACTTATGCTAGACTGAATTGGTTGAAATAGAACTGTTTACTGTATAAAAATGGATTTGGCATTAAATAACCTACAAAGGTCGAAATGCCATAAAACTCAAACAAAACATTGTATCAGTTTTTACGAGGGAAGATTTACTAATCATCATTTTTTTTTTTAATTTTTTATTTATGTATTTATTTAAAACTCAAATGATTAGGGTAATTTATTATCTTGTTTTGTGGGGAAGCTAGTATAATTGATGGTGATTAATATTTATTTTGTTTTACTTTTTATTTGATTACATTAAATGTTTGTAAAAGTTATTTGGTGGTATTTAATAGTTTTCTGTTGTTTTCTGGGCAAAAAGATTTAAATAATGTAATTAGTTTAACACCGTTTTTAATATTAAAAAAAAAAAAAATGAACTCCTAGAATGAGAATATAAAACATTTATATAATCAGAAATAATATTTTTTATGTGTGTAGTGGTATGATATTAACTGAAAACTTCATCAATTTTTTTACAAGAAAGGATTTATTGATCATCAGGGTTTTTAAATCTCAAATTATAATGCAGATAATTATTAATATTAAATTTTTCACTTAATTTTTTTTGTGTGAACATAATTTTAGAATCATTTTTAAATTTAAAAATTTGGCTTCCCAAATTTGGCTTAGTATTTCAATTTCAGGAACGAAAATTTATTTTCAAAATTCTAAACTTCATTTTATTCCCAAATAATTCCAAATAAGAAATGTATCTTTTAATTATTCTCTTTGTTTACTTACAGATTTTTCAAGAAGGTCGAGAAATTTTTGAAAATTTAAAATTTCACCTCAGCAAACAAGGGAGATATGGAATTTCAATGCGGAAAATGTCCGAGAGGTTTCGTTACATTAAGTGAATTGATAATTCATACATATAGTCATCCAGGCGTGGGGTCACTTAAATGTGCAAAATGTGGCCAAGGCTTTACTTATTGGTTAAATTTAATACGGCATCAACACTTGCATTTAAGGACACAATCACTTGATTGTGAGATGTGTGGTAAAAGGGTTTCGGATCAAAGTGATTTAAGCAGACATGTAGGAGAAAGGCCATTTCAATGCAATGCATGTAAAAAATTACTTCTGTCAATAAATGATCTGAGTATACATACACCCACACAATTGAGAGAAGCGATGTAAATGTAGTCAAAGTGAAATAACCTTTACATGAGATTTCAATTTCATTGAACATGTGCACACATAAAGAAGAAAAAAGAATTCAAATACTACTAAGTGACTTAATGTTTATAGTGAAAGACAATTTGAAATTTCGTATGCATGAAATGCATTCGGAAGATGAAGCAAATCATTCAATGGTGTCATATGGCAGTATTCTATCATCTATATTGATACAATCAGAACAGCTCTCGATCAAATATAGAATGTCAAATCAAAAGATTACTAATCATTCAAACTCGACATAATTTAATGCACTGGATGAAGCCACATTTCTGCATGAATTTATCCCACAAAATCTTCAGCCAAGAATTTTACCTCTTGGATATTCATGTCAAAACACAGTGGCAAAACATTCCAATGTGTAATGATTAGTAGTTCACAAGCTCTTAGCTGTTATGCAGAAAATTGATGAAATATTCCCATGTCTATGCCTTATGCATAAATGTCATTTCAATATAATATAAATGTAAGTATTTTTGTTAGAAACACCAAGTAAACTTCTTCAATATCATAATGTGCTAAATAGAAGCAAATCAGCTTCAATAATTCATTTTATGTGACATTGCAATTTAAAAACTAGGAAACTTTATCGACTACCTCCTGGGCGATTAGAATCAAACATTTCAATCAGAAATAATTGAGTGGATGCAATTCTATGGACTTTTAGCATTATGAAAATATCTTCATCTTAAATTATGGAAATTTCTACTGACACATAACGAACAATCCAAATGATAGACATGAATGATGGAACATCACTACAATTTAGAACAAGTGACCAAAATCATTCAATAAATTTTGCTCTAATTGATGAATAAATTAAGCTCAAGAAGTCAGTTGATATGTAAATGAAGGACTATACAGAATATCATGTGACCCTAGTCTTTACTAGGAAAAGATGAAGATTTAAATTATTTTAATTTTACAAAACTGATTCATTTGATTTTAATTTGTATTGAAAGAGTAAAACTCTTTGAATAGATTTTAAAGTTGATTCCATTGAAATGAACTTTTTTAATTAGTAGAAAATATTTCGAATGTAATTTCATTTTCGTACCCAGTTAGTGAATTCCTGTTTTATTTATGGTGTTTTTACTTTTTTTGCAGTCTCTATTTCACATCATTTTAATTTTTTACTTCTCAAATATAGCCTTTGTATTCATCTCATTTTTATTAATTACATTAGGTGATAATATCAATTAAATTATTAAAACCTTGGAATTAATTTTTTTAATTTTTTTTTTTTTTTTTTTTTTTATTTATTGCGGACTTTCCCCCTCATCTTGGTAGTTTTTTTTTTTTTGTGTTGTTTCTTCTTTCACTACGTTTCGGCCACATTTCACCTCTGGCCTTCTTCAGGTGATTTTACCGCGACCTTGGATAGGAATGCTGAGTCTTGTAACTGTATCCCCAGTAATTACTGTCTTCCATAGTTGTCTAAAAAAAAAAAAATTAATTCTCAGATTAAAAGCCTCATCTCAAAATGATTCCAATTAAAGACAAGTATTAAAACCTTATTGTACTCGATGTATGAAGCAAGTGTCTCTGAAAAGGTTAACTATCAGTTGAAAGTATATTCTTTGCTGCTTCAGATTTCTATTTTAGCCATCGTAAGTGGTGCCTTGTGGAAATGAATATGTCATTTTATCAATTTTGTCCTTGAAACACTGCTGCATTTGAAATGGAATTTTTGGACGTAAACCTCTAAGGGTTTCAGTATGAAAAATTTTAGGTAGTGGAGTTCTTGTACTTCAAAGTGCAGGAAAATTCGATTAGAAATGGAAAAAAAAATCATTTTGGAAAGCAATGTTTTGTATGAATAAATAATTTTCATAAAGAAAATTCAAACCTGAATATCATTTAGTACATTGCATGAAGTAATGCCCAGAAAAAATAAAACAAAAGATATTCACAAAAAAATAAATGTCTCATCACTGTGTCCATATTTCCTTCTGGATTTTATATCTATTGATTAGGAATTTGCTATTTGCAAACAACTATCCCAATTCTCTCTCTCTTTCTCTCTCTGTTTCATACATAGAAATGTAAAGTGGTAGGCTGTTGTCAAGGGTGACCTGAAGGCTCCCTTTTCAATAGCTACTACATTGAGGTGTAGGGGAGGGCTCTATTCCTTTCCCTGGATTGCTTCACTTATACTTAATCTATACCTTATAATATTGAGTGTTAAGCAAGGAGGTATCAAGTACTATTTTTGAGTCTTTAGTATAACTCAACCTGGTATTGAACCCTGGTCTCTTGGGCCATTGAACACTCTACCCATTAGACTAATAATCGCCTGTAAATAAGTGCATCAGTAAAACATCAGTCTATTCAAAGGAAATGGCAGGAAGAAACAAGTTGACTAACCACAGTCCACAAGATATGTACTGTTTTCATTATGTTAAAGATATTTTTAGTGTGAATGAAAAACTAAAAAACAATTTAAAGAAAATAAGCCTGTCCAATAAAAAAAAGGCTTCTTACTTGCAAAATAATACAGTAGTTGCCAGATGTCTTTTTATGTTAAGACTCCAGGTCTGGGAAGTGTTCGATTAATAGAGGAAAAATGCAAAATAAGAAATTGTACCATGAACTTGAAATAAAGAAATGACTACCCATCATCCATAAAGTATATTGTCAAAATCAATTTTTTTGTGATTTTTTTTGTAAATGAAAAATGTGTGCAGTTTATTTTTCAGGTTTTACTGTTTGTCTTTTTTTTCTTGAACTGTAAAGACAATGGTCATTCTGGCCCATTAACTTTGAAGAACGATAAAAAGAAAAACCAAAAGAGAGAATAATATACAATTCAACACAGCGTATCAATATATTGATAAAAAATGAGTAAATAATATACTAGAATTTAACATGGCTAATCAATATATTAATGAAACCAAAAGAATAATGTACTACAATTTAACAGCGTATCAATTTATTAAACCTCTAGGATTTAATCTATTAATAAAACTGATAGAGATATGATTAAATAAATTCTGTCCTGAAGCGAAAGGTGTTCACTTTTAATTATTCAAATATTTGTTCATCAGATTATCCTAAAATAATTTTAATCCAATATCTTGAAGGAAACTGCTTAGAAATTTAAACAATTTTGAGTGAATATTTTAAAATGTGTGTGTGTGAGACACCAACACACAGACAGATGCAGTCGAGCTGTGATGAACATTAATTTTCAAGTGACCAGGAACCCTTATGAAAACTTATTGTGACATGGTATGCAACAGAGAGAGGGAAGGGGAGGTTAATTCCCTTACCTTTCTTTATTTGAATCAATTGGCATTAAGACTGACCGTTAAAATGTTTGGGGAAAGAAAGGACAAACCATTTAGCAAAGATAAACAAACACCTACTTAAACTGTGCCACTCAGGCACGGAGCGAGTAGTAGGATTACGGCGGTCAATACGAGAAAGTAAACTACTACTATACCCTTAACACTAAGTCAAGTCATTCCCCATATCCATAGTCATACTTCAGTCTCCCTTTCTCTCTTAGAAGGAAGGGGAAAGAGACGGTGTATCGTTGTGTGAACCAGAAAAGTACACCGCAAGGGAAAAAAAAGCAAGGTCTCTTCCTGAAAACAGGCCACCACTTGCGGATGTGTTGAGAAAAGAGGCAGTTGCCTGAGAAGCGAGACGGACACATTCGGACGGGTTGAAAATTATCTACATTTTCGTCCGTAGTATTCCGATACCATTGTGAAACGAAGTTCGTCCTGTTTATACCAGACAGAGGAAACAAACTTCTCCCGAAAAACCTTTTGGAACAAGGAAACAATTATTGCGCTGGAAGAAAAATCCTGCTTAAAGTGGCCGATATAAACCATAGCCATATTGGCGAAAGAAAGAGAAAAGCAAAGTTAAGTACGAGCTTACATCTGTATTCGCTACGTCGTCCAAGGACAAAGAACTCTGTTTTTGAATGATTCACACGTACATATACGCACACATTAAAAACAGTTCCTTTTTGTTTGCTTTTCTTTCTGTATCTATTAAACAGCATCATATTTTGAACCTCGTGTTTTGTCTTAATCCTTTCGCCTACTCTAACGTGCGTTCGTGTATTGAAGACTCTCTCGCTAATCCTTGTAACGCCTTGGTGAACCCTTTTAAATAGAGAAACGAGTCAAAACCCAGACACTTTTTATTTTTAATATTTGTGTGTGGCATGTGAGCGGGATACCGAACTTCTTATCGTCAGAATTCCAGTTCGAACTGAGTATTCCATCACCCTATGCCGTAATAAAGGATTAATAGATAATCTAGCAGGAAAATTTGTGTTGAAAATTAGAGAATATATGATGAGGCCCTAACAGAGATGGATTCTAACTGAGACGTGAATATCTGGAACGAATGACAAAGTTACAATGCAACAGTAACGACAGCAATAACAGTTGTAGTAACAGACTGGGAAATAGGGACAATAACATTCATCCTAATAGAAAAATCAGGCATAAGCAAAGGTAATTTGGTTAACACTCCCACCTTTCCGTAAACTTTCAACTATTAATATAGGCAAATACTTTTAATAAATAGACATTTCCACAAAGACAACCCATGGAATAAAATTTTTAATATAAACACATTAAAAATTGGTTACTCCTGCGCCAAAGATATATCGAAATAAATCTATAATCATAAGAAATTAGGGTAAAAATCACTAAAACAATCACAGAACAAATAAATTACATTGTAATTGTAGAAATAATGAGGATTGCCCCATGAGAGGAATGTGTAATTCCAAGAATGTGGTCCACTGAGCAGATATTTTCCCCATGGAAAATAGTAAGAAAGAAAAGGTTTATATTGGAATCTCAGAGGTAAATTGGAAACAGAGGTTCTATAACAATATACATTCCTTCGCCCATCCGTTTCTTAGAAACGAAACAACCCTATCTATGTGGTTTTGGAGTTTGAAAGAAAGGTTCCTTACTCTAAAAATTAAGTGGAGATTTATTAAGAAATCTTTTACTCCGGGAAGCTTCAAAAGTTGACGTAACCTTCCTCTGGAGGAAAAATATTGGATACAAAGTCACTTGCCAACTATGAAATAGATGTAATGAACTAATTTTCAAATGCCGACTTAAAAATATATTTAAACTCGTATAATAAAGGTTATGAACAGATACATTGATAGGGATAACAATAAGAGAATGAAGGTTATAATATCAGCATTACTCTGGATACAGGTCGTAATACTTGGGCATCTTGGAGGTTGACACCATCAAACAAATGCTAATGAAAGACACTATCCGAAAAGAATATCTCAGGAGAACGAGAAAACTACTCGAGATAAAACTCTCCAGCAGAAACCTCATCAAAGAAATAAATACTTGGGCTGTGCGCCTAGTCAGATATTCGGGACGCTTTCTCAAGTGGACCAGAGACGAACTTGAACAAATGAACCAAAGAACAAGAAAACTAATGACCATGCATAAGGCATTTACACCCCAGAGACGATGTTGACCGACTATATGTATCTACAAAAGAAGGAGGAAGAGGACTTGCCAGCATCGAGGACACCGTTGATGCATCGCTACAACGGCTCGAAGACTACATAGAAAAATACGAACGAGGACTGATTACAACCATCAGAAATGATACGGACAACACGATAGACGAAAGAATGACAACAACCAGGAAACAAAAATAGGAGGGAAAACAACTCGATGGCCGCTTTAAGCGTCTAATAAACAACATCTTCCACCAGAAAACCTGGACATGGCTAAGGAAAGGAAACCTTAAGAGAGAAACGGAATCCCTCTTAATAGCAGCACAGGACAACGCCATAAGAACCAATCATATAAAAGCGAGAATAGATAAGACGCAACAAAACAGTAAATGTAGGCTATGCGGTGACTGAGACGAAACGATCAATCACTTAATAAGCGAATGCAGCAAATTAGCACAGATGGAATATAAGTCGGCAAGGTGATCTACTGGAAAATGTGCAGGAAATTTCAATTCGACCATACAAACAAATGGTATATGTGTGACGTTACCCCTTCGGCCCCCACACGTTACATCAGTCTTCTAACCATGTCACTTCTTAGCCGGCCGGTGATCAACTAGTGGCTGAGGGTGTAACGCACATTTCTTTACCTACACAAGAATACGATCGAGGGAACGGAGAAAATAGAAGGACAAACGAACAAACACGAACAAACTTGGGGTTAACCAAGAGCAGAGGAAGGTATGCAACACTACATGCATGTGCAGACTATCGTTAGCGTGGGTTACTCGCGAAAATTCCACAATGCTACTGGAATCAGACTCATCTTGACTCAATCTTCTTCACTGGACCCTATCTTGTCTCCTACTGTCTCTGGAGTCCAGTGTTGACTGCCCCTGTCCATGGTTACACACCAACTGTGCTGTTCGCCTCTCTGCTGTCCAGCCGCCAACTGCCCTCTCTGTTCGCCTCTCTGCTGTCCAGTCCCAACTGCTCTCGTCCGGGTCCCGTCGCCAACTCCCATTTGCGTCCCCGTACCACTTCCGGATACGGCGAGATTTCATGTCCAAGAATCCTTTGTCAGGTTTCGCGCCAAAACAGACTCGTCTGCTTTGGCGGCCTACCCACATAGTGCTACATATCCCTCTCTTACCCTTGTCATTTATTCTCAATAAATTACAACACAATTCAACAAGTAAAAAGCAAAACAAAAACATTTACAGTAAGTAACAACCGAACTTACAAAATTTTAAAGGGGTTCGGTCGTCCCCTAAAAATAAATAATAAATAATATAACAACACCATATCATCATACACATAAAAAAATTTTTTTTAAATAAAAAAAATATTGCTGGATTCAGCTCTTCCACCTTGCTTTCCTGTGAACAATTCTGGGGTCTCCTGACTCATCCCTATTCTTCATTCCAATAGGACTTTTCGATTCACCTCCAACATTATTCAATTTTCTTTCAATTTGCCCCGCCCCCACCCAACAAAACACAGGGGAATTTTAACCACCCCTACCCAACAATTCAGGAGTATTTTTGGACTTGTCTCCCCCCTTTCCTTACGACGTGGGAGCATCAGTAATCTCCGCAGTTCGATCGGTGTCGTAACAGGAATAATGTTCCTGAAAGCACTGTGGAATTCACCTCCCAACCTGGGGGCCTTCACTGCCCCCTGCAACAAACAAAACAAGTCTCTCAGAGTTACTGAAAGTTCACTGTAACTGATTGCCAGCCATCAATCCCCATGGATTTTCGAAAGATAAGAAAAAAAAACAAGCAATTGACACCATCTCCCAGATCGTCCAGCCATGACCAGCCAGGGGGGAGGAGCAACCGGACACCGCCCCGCGCCCAGGTATCGTCTTCCCAACCCACCGTCAACCGTTTCCTCGGTACCTTGTTCATCAATTCTATGTCAATCAGGCCACTCACTTTCCCAAATCATCATTTGTATAGCTTACTACCCCTCGATACCAGTCCGCGAAACGGGGCTCCCGTGCACCCCCCCGGGGAAACACGATCAGACGAAGTGAAGAAGTGCCAAGAGCAGTTAAACTTACAAAAAATAAACCCAGAAAATCCATGAAGGTAAAAAAATAAAACTAAAAAAAATAAATAAAATAAAAATAAATAAAAAAAAAAAGAATAAACAAATAACAATAAACAACAAAGCAAATGACACGGTAAGCCCAGTCCCCCAAAACCGACAAAAAACAAGGCAAGTATAACAAAAAAACAAACAAACAAAGAAAACAAAGGATAGCAAAAAAAAAAATCCACACAAATTAAACAACAACAAAAAAATTAATAATAAACAATTCACAGACAAAAAAAAAAAAAAAAAAAAATAAAATAACTACAATTAACAAATATATAAAATAAAATTGTTCTGAAGGAATCTGTCACGCATCCACCTTCTAACCCTTGTCTCTCTTCCCTTGAGATCTCTGCCCACTTCTACCATTTCTCTTTGCGTCTTTCTTTCCTTCTCTCCTGTCCACTTGAATTCTTCCCTCTATCGGGGGTGGTGTGGGAGGGGATAGCGTTTGCTTCCAACCGTTTTTTTTTTAAATCCACAAAAAAACAAAAACTTTCTTTTCTTCCTAAAATCCAAAGTTTACTTATTCTTTTTCTTTTTTTTTTTTTTTTTTTTTTTTTAACTGAGACAGGCATGGATGCAGTGACAAAAATTCCCTAGCAATCTTTCTTTCTTTCTACTTTTCGTTCTCTCTTTTTCTTTCTTTTTTTTTTTTTTCATGACTTTATCTGTTCTTCCTTCTCTTTCTTTGTTCAATTTTTCCGCCATTTTTTTTTTTTTTCATTTTTTTTTTTATATTTTCCATTTTTTTTGTTTTTGTTTTTGTGGTAGAAGCTTTCCTCCACCTTTTACCCTCTGCACTCGGAACGACCCGACTTTGACCAGTCGATTTTAACCTAGCTTAGAAATCTCACTCTTTCTCTTATTTTTCGTTTCATCTTCCCTTTCTCTGGGGTTTTGAAATACCACAAATTTTTTTTTTCTTTAAGTGAACCTTGCAGCAAAAAAAAAATTTTTTTTTAATCGGTGACTTATCACCTTTCCAGCATTAAAAAAAAAATTACTATAAAACTTCCCAGAACGGACTAACTTTCTTTCTTAAGCCACTGGTCCTAACACTTAAGTATAAAAATTACTATGTGAAACTGCTACGAAGAAGGAGAAAAAAAAAAAGCATTTGAATTCTACCGGTCAAGTTAAGTGTGAAAAGCGGGTAGGGGAAGAAGAAGACCTTCCCTTACCTTCTAACAAAAATACAACAAAAATTATCAGCAGTTAAGGGGTTAAACATACACACACAAAAAAAAAAAACGAAATAGATTACTTGTTTTTTTCCTCTACATCTTAAAATTTCCTTAATCTAACAAATCTTTTTTTTTTGTTCTTATATTCGAGTGCAGTGGGGGAGGGGGGAATGTGTATTCCTACCTTTGTAGATTTCTTTCTTTTCCACTTTTTTTTCTTTGTCTCTTCCGTTTTCTTTTTCTTTTCTCTCTGTCTCGCTGGTGGCGGGTCTTTATGGCCTTTTTCTCTTTTTTCTTTTTCCGTTCGTCTGTCAGTCTCTAAATACCCCGCTCCCTGATCAATTCCAATTTTTTTCATCAGGTTTTTTTTTCTCTGGTCAACGGCACCATTTGTAACGTTACCCCTTCGGCCCCCACACGTTACATCAGTCTTCTAACCATGTCACTTCTTAGCCGGCCGGTGATCAACTAGTGGCTGTGGGGGTAACGCACATTTCTTTACCTACACAAGAATACGATCGAGGGAACGGAGAAAATAGAAGGACAAACGAACAAACACGAACAAACTTGGGGTTAACCAAGAGCAGAGGAAGGTATGCAACACTACATGCATGTGCAGACTATCGTTAGCGTGGGTTACTCGCGAAAATTCCACAATGCTACTGGAATCAGACTCATCTTGACTCAATCTTCTTCACTGGACCCTATCTTGTCTCCTACTGTCTCTGGAGTCCAGTGTTGACTGCCCCTGTCCATGGTTACACACCAACTCTGCTGTTCGCCTCTCTGCTGTCCAGCCGCCAACTGCCCTCTCTGTTCGCCTCTCTGCTGTCCAGTCCCAACTGCTCTCGTCCGGGTCCCGTCGCCAACTCCCATTTGCGTCCCCGTACCACTTCCGGATACGGCGAGATTTCATGTCCAAGAATCCTTTGTCAGGTTTCGCGCCAAAACAGACTCGTCTGCTTTGGCGGCCTACCCACATAGTGCTACATATGCACAACCCGGCACCTGTCCTAGAAAATGACTCGCATAAACTCCTATGGGACTTTAAGATACAAATGGATCCCCTAATCCCGACCAGAAGACCAGACCTCATAAAAATCTACAAAAAAAGAGAATCTGCAAAATTGTAGACTTTGCTGTCCCGGCGGAACACAGAATAAATCTGAAGGAAAGTGAAAAGAAGGATAAGTACCTCGACCTTGCTAGAGAATTGAAAGAGCTATGGAATATGAAAGTAACGATTGTGCCAATTGTGATTGGTGCGTTAGGCACAATAACTAAAGGATTATTAAAAGGCCTGGAGGACTTGGAAGTTGGCGGACGGGTAGAGACTATCCAAACGACAGCATTGCTAAGAACAGCCAGAATACTGAGACGAGTCCTTGAGATTTGAGAAAACTTGCTGGTACTCAAACTCCAGTGAAAAACCATCAGGTAACACTGATGTAAAAAACTCCAAAGGAGTAAATAATAATAATAATAATAACAATAATAATTATAATGTAAATTAGCTTAAGGGTAATGGTAGTTTTAAAAATGTTTCTGATTTGGAGATTATGGAAATTATCATTAAGGATTAATTATTATAATGACATGATTTTTTTAAAAAAAAGTAATTAAATCGAAAGTATTCGGAGATAAATATAAAAAAGCGATACATTAATTAAAGAAAAGTTTGATATTAGTAATAACGTTTACTTCCACGCTTTCCTTGATAAAAATATAAATCAGTAGATCTTTTCTTCAAAGAGAATAGGTTAAATTGATGAAATGATATCAGCTGCTGATTGAAAAAACCTCGTAGATAAATAAGGATAAATGACGCCAATATGGATTTAACACACTAGGTTGGCGTAACCCTATTCCTTTTGATCTTTTCACCTCATTGAAGTCTTTTTATGAGTAATATTGTAACATTCATTTTTTTTTTCTAAAACTCAGTTTCTTCCAGGCAGCGGTCACATCGATACTGCTATATAGCTGCACTACATGGACGCTAACAAAACGGCTGGAGAAGAAGCTAGACGGCAATTACACAAGAATGCTACGTGCAATCTTAAACAAGTCCTGGCGGCAACACCCCACAAGACACCAACTGTACGGCTACTTGCCCCCTATCACGAAAACTATTCAAGTTAGACGAACCAGACATGCAGGACACTGCTGGAGAAGCAGGGACGAACTCATAAGAGATGTACTCTTATGGACCCCCACACATGGCCCTGCAAAAGCAGGACGACCAGCACGAACATACATTCAGCAGCTATGTGAGGATACGGGATGTTGTCCTGAAGACCTACCTAGGGCGATGAACGATAGGGAGGAGTGGCGAGAGAGGGTCAGGGATATCCGTGCTACCAGCGCGATATGATGATGATGATGATGATTGTAACATTCTCTCTTTATTGTGTAACTGCTATCTGAAGAGGTTGGCCGTTTTTATTAAGTAGCCAACTGAAATGAACTTAAGTAAAAAGTAAAGTTGGCGACCGAAGTCTAGGGCGAATCGAAGGTTCCCTTTTTAATAGTTACTAGACTGTGGTGTAGGGGAGGGTGCTACTCTTTTTCTCGGATTGCTCCACTTTACCCTTGATCCTTATCTTCTAATGCTGAGTGCTAAGCAAGACGACATCAAGTACCCTTTTTTTAGTCTTTGGTATGACTCGACTTGGGATTGAACCCCGGTCTCCCGGACCACTGGCGACCTCTCTACTCATTAGACCAATGGCGCGGAAATGAACTTATAAGAACAAAATGACGGTCTACTGAGTTTTTCTTCCAATATATATATATATATATATATATTGTCATCCGTAGACAGACTATTTCCTTGTATCACAACTCTTCAGTGTGAGAAGACACGTGAGACGCTCCGAACCGAGATTGAAACCCACCTAACTTTACGTCAGGCTGATGACATGCCCCTGGGCCAAGCCCGAGACTCAACATCACCTTGGAAATTAACGCAAATGTATCAAATTTCGTTTGTTTACTTTTTGCACAATTGGATGACGGAGTGCTCAATTCGTTAGAAGAGCTTTGCATTACGTGAGAGGCAACAGTTATATTCCTTCAACAGAGTGCTCACCTTCCCCGGGGAAGAAGCGTATATATTGTCATCCACAAACAGACTGTTTCGTTGTATCCCAACTCTTCAGTGTGGTTAGACATGTGAGACGCTATATATATATATATATATATATATATATATATATATATATTTGCTCTATATGTTATTGATATATTAGTAATCATACATGGAGCACCCCTGGAGAATTATAAAAATCGTCTAATAGATTCTCAATTTGAATAATTCAACACTCATATTGTCTGGAAAGTTTACATGCATATATATATATATATATATATAAATATATAAATCTATGTACATATAAAGAGACACCCCATATATATATATATATATATATATATATATTGTCATCCACAGACACACTGTTTCGTTCTATCAGAACTTATCAGTGTTGCTAGACGGGCTAGATTCCCGAAGCTGGGATCGAAACCTGGTTGACTGTAACACTAATCCAAGATTCTAACACTCAGCCACGAGTAAACTATATATATATATATATATATATATATATATATATATATATATATATATATATATATATATATATATATATATATATATATATATATATATATATATATATATATATATATATATATATATATATATATATATATATATATATATATATATATATATATATATATATATATATATATATATATATATATATATATATATATATATATATATATATATATATATATATATATATATATATATATATATATATATATATATATATATATATATATATATATATATATATATATATATATATATATATATATATATATATGCAAATTTCATTAAATATAATAGATATTTTATGTCTACATATTTTCTTTTGGATCCGTTCGAATTCCCGTATTACTTTTATTGTATTTAACCAGTGCTAATATACTTAAATGTCTTTAGCTACTGGCACTAAATATAGAATCACATTCAAAAACAAACGCCAAAACCTTCAACGGCAAAGACGCCCTTACACAGTAGTAATATGCTAAAACAAAAGTTACATACTGTGTAAGGGCGTCTTTGCCGTTGAAGGTTTTGGCGTTTGTTTTTGAATGTGATTCTATATTTAGTGCCAGTAGCTATACATAAATCAATCCCCCCAGAATACAATAAAAGTAATACGGGAATTCGAACGGATCCAAAAGAAAATATGTAGACATAAAATGTCTATTATGTTTAATGAAATTTGCATTAACGAAGAAATGCTGCCTAAATACACACACACACACACACACACATATATATATATATATGTCCGGAAGCATTCAAGTCAACCCGTATGGGAAAATACACAAGTTCTTGAGGTAACCCAGAATATGAAGGCATTCATTCAAGGTAGGCAACCCACTAAGAGAAAACAGCTAGAGTAACTTGCCATAGAAAAACACTCAAGCTCAAAAAGCAACCAAGGCAAGTCACCATATAAAAGTCCGTTATGCAACAGTGCATTTCCTGCAATCAAGCATATCAAAGTAAACAAGGTAATCATGTGTAGGAAATAGCCAAAAGTAACCACCAATAAGATGCAACTAAAGCAACAATGAACCCAAGACAACCCATCTTACGTAATTTCCTGAAGGAAACAAGACACCCTAGACAATGAAGCAGCAAAGAAAATGCTGTAGAAATGTACTCAATGCAATCTGCCATAGGAAAGATTTTCAAGTTACAAAGCACTCAAGGCAACCTGCTATTGGCGTTTATACAACGTAGTCACCAATAGGAAAGTATCCAATGCAATGAAGCTCACAAGATAAGCAAACATATGAAAGCACGAAATCATCAAGCACTCAAACTTAACTTTTGAAAGCATCCTAGAAAGCAAACACCTGATATGAACATGTATAGTGTGGGTATTTTTGTTGGATATTTTGCTCCAACAATTTATGTTGGCTCATTATTGAAAAACAAACGATGTAAACGACGCGGTGTTACATAGCCATACAGGATTACGTGAAATAGACATATTCATACCGGTACGCAGAACGTTCATAATGTCCATAACGCACATATAGATAACATAGGAATCCCGAAACGTGAAAAACACTTGACGACTTCTCAGTTCAGGTACGAAACCTTTTATTACCTTTGAGCTAAAAGGCTTTTCGACATTAGGAAGAGAGAGGCACAATCTTTCCATGCTGACCCTTCCATCTGCCCCAAACCACGTGCAGCACCTGCCGCAAGGCCTCAGCGAGCTCCGAAAGTCAACCGTCTTCTTCCGAGGCAGGAACTCAACTCTACTAACTTTTTTTCAAATCCCCAAAATCTTCCGCGCACGCTTCCGGTGCATGATGTCATTCACATTCCGCAGTCACATTTTCTATCTGGGGTTTCTATTGTGACATCTCTGAATGACACGTCCGCTCCGCACGCGCGTGAACACCTGCGCTCATGTTTGCACCTAACTAACAAATGCGCTAAGCGAAAGGTTCTCAATCTGGACGTGAAGACGTTTTACAAGAACGATATGCAATAAAATTCTGTTTTAAACTTGGAAAAAATGCCACAGAAACGTATGGAATGCTTCAGACTGCTTTTGGAACATCTTGCATGAATCGAGCATCAGTTTTTGAATAGCATAAGACATTCAAGGAAGACAGGGAGTCCGTGAGGGATGATGAGAGGTGTGGGAAGAGTAAGGAAGTCAATACACCAGAGTTGATTGGCCAAAGGGTTAGGGTTAGGGTTACTATGTTGAGGTTTTAAGGGAGTTCAGGAAGATATTCTGTCGGAAGAGGCCAGCACTCTTCAAATCGGGTCTGTGGCATTTCCAGTTGGACAATGCACCAGTCCACAACTCCATCCTTGTCACAGACTATTTGATCAAGATGGGCATCAAGACAGTTCCTCACCCTCCCTATAGTCTAGGCCTTGCTCCTTGTGACTTTTGGTTATTCTCTAAGCTCAGAGGCTGTCGTTATGAGACAATTGAGGAGATGAAAGAGGCTGTGACGAAGGTCATTGATACGCTCACATAAGAGGACTTCCATGGGGCCTTCCAGAAGTTGTTGGAACGGTACAAGTGCATTGCAGCTGGAGGAGATTACTTCGAAGGGGACTAGAGGTTCATGTGTGTACTATCAATAAAAGTGCCCATACGAAAAAAGTCTGGAAACCTATTTAATGATCCTCGTATATATATATATATATATATATATATATATATATATATATATATATTACCGCCTAAAATAAGTATACCGCTAAAACTTGAAGTAACTCTAAAGAAATAACAGTGAGAAACCAGTTGACTGAGTCGACAGTTTTCATTACCTTAAAGATATTTGTATTACGAATTCAAAATAATTAAACTTAGAATTAAAAAATAAAGAAAATATGACCATAAAAAGAGATATCTTTTCCACAAAATAATACGATAGTTGTTAGATTCCTTTCGTATTTCTATATCAAGATCACGAGATACTTTATTCTCTCCCGTTGTAGAGTGGCTCGTACTCTGTGACTTCCGGGGGTATAAAAGACGTCGTGTTTCTAAAGCACGTCGGTACTGAAAGATCTCGGTCAGTAGTAAGACCAACTTGGGACGTAACACCCACAGCCCGAGACTTATGATATTTGTTGGACTTGTAGTAGCCACAGATCTATTTCCTTTCGCGAATCAATGCCCCCGCCAAGAGATTCGGTCACTCACTAACCAATCAACTGGCAGAGCGCATTAATTCCTTCTCCCTCTCAGGAACTATTTTTCTAGTCCCTTTTGGTAGAACGGACAAGGTCAGAGAGCCCTGAGCCAGCAGCAGAAACACATCTCTCTCACATGACTGCCACTGATTCCACTTGGAACCCTTCGCTCGCTGCTAGCTTCGCACACACTTCCTACAAACCAAGGACCAACATACTGACCAGCGAAACCCGCTGCTGTTAGCTTCAAACACGCTTCCTACAAACCAAGGACCAGCATATTGACCAGCGACACAAAAGAGACTTTCTCACTCTCACTCCTTTACGCCTGCTACTATAATAAACCTTTCTTTGTTGTGTTGTTAAAAAGAAGTTTCGTTATTCATTTGTGTTGCATAATAATATATAGTGTTAGAGAAATTAACCCTTTCCCCGAAACACTAAAGACTGTACCAATTCAGTTAATAAATAATTATCTCTTTATTTCACTGTGTATCTCTTCCTTACCTAATCATATTTACCAACCCCTCCGCTCGGGCAGAATATGATACAAGGTCAATTTTTAAGCGGAGTTTTTCCTTCTCCTAGACTAGTTGCCTCACCAAGGCTGAAGAACCTAGTCTGCCCTACTATTTACCCATAACAGGAGGGAGAATAATTGGATTCATAGAGGTATTTCCCAAGGTATTAGTGCTATGTGAAATGCAATCAGTCAGGTCCAGGATTTGAACCCGTGTCGCCGTGTCCATATCCTGCGACGATATCCATTACACCACGGGCACCTCCTTACCTAATGCATCTCCTTAATTTGTTTAAATCTATTTTTATGTCGGCATTCATTACGTTTGATTAATAACTAGCTTATGACTTTGTATTTGATTATACATTTTTTTTCTCTTTTAGGCAATGGTTGAATCTACCGTTGAAGCTTTCCGCCGTTGAAGATTTTTAAAAATAAATTTCCTCTTTATTGGATGAGATAGTAAACTTTTATTTTTTAAAACTCCAAAACCACTTCGATAAGGCTGTTTGGTTTCTAAATAGTGGATTAATAAAGGAATGTCTATGTTGCCCAGTCAGCTGGGGCTGTAGAATACACTGACTGCACCTATGCAGAGGGGTAAGACCCCCCCCTAATGAGTGTCCTGACACTAAACAATCTGATGGTGAGGTTCCAGCAGTGCTAGAGCTTTGGGGAATGTGGAGTACCACTTCATTGCTATCACTCCCAGGTCCACTTTGGCCCAGAGTGGTAGCACCTGATAGGGCCCTATCTATGGGTTAAATATAACTAACGGCATACTTATGCTAAAATGAATTGTTTGAGTAAACTGAATAGCTTGAAACAGAAATGCTTTTGACAATTAAACCGTACTTACATTTAAACTGCGTGCTTATGCTTAACTGAATTACTTGAAATGGAACTGTTTTTCGACATTAAAACTGTATTTACACTTAACTGAATTGTTACATATAACTGCTTGAATAGTTTGAAATGGAAATGTTTTTGACAATTAAACTGTGTACTTATGCTAAACTGAATTGTTTTCAATAGAACAGATTATTTACATAAAAATGGATTTGGCATTAAATAACCTACAAAGGTTGATATGCCATAGTACCCACCAAACCAAGCCAAACCGAATGTCTATGGTTATACATTCTCTGTTTCCAATTTGTAATATAATGGCCGAGAGATTTCGTTTTATGCCTTTGGGTTTAGTTAGGCTGAGAACCTTTCGGCTCAGTGCATGGGTTAGCTAGGTGCAAACATGAGTCCAAGTGTCCACGCGCGTGCGCGGAGCGGACGTGTCACTCAGAGATGTCACAATAGCCCAGATGGGAAGCGGGGCTAGGGAATGCGAATGACGTCACGCACCGGAAGCGTGCGCAGAGGATTTGGGGGGTTTTAAGAAAAGTAGTTAGTTGAGAACTAGACTCTGAACGGGAAGGGTCGACTTTCGGGGCTCGCTGAGGCCAGACGAATTTGTGCGTTACGGGCGTCGCACGTAAATTGGCGGGGGGAGGGGCAATGGAAAAGTCATCATAGAAAGATTGTGCATCTCTCTTCCTTATGTCGAAACCTTTCACTCAAAGGCAATAAAAGGTTTCGTACCTGAACTAAGAAGTCGTTACGTGTTTTTCGTGTTTCGGGATTCCTATGTTCTATGTATATATGTTATGAACATTCTATGTACATTTCGCATATCCGTATATTTCAAAAGTATGCCTTCTCTTCGTTACTACTTTCCATGGGGAAAACTTTCGTACGGTACACCATATTTTCAGAGTTACACCTTCTTCCCATGGGACATATTACAAGGAACTATTTTAGTTCTCATATTATCCCTATTTGATTAATGTATTAACTTTCTGTTATGTTTATATTTAAACATAACTGTTTCATTAAAGAAATATTTTAGTGATTACATCCGGTGAATATATTAACAAAATAATTGAAACCTTGTTACATTCGATATATTATTCTGAAAAGCGTATCAATCGGTTAAAAGTATTTTGTGTGCTTCAACCAACCAACCAAACAACCGGTCACTAGCCAGAACTAAAAGTATCTCGGCATATGAAAGGACAGAAAGGAAGAAATCACCGGAGACAACCGGTCACTGGCCAGCAGTTGAAGCATAACCCCGCCCCCAAAGCAACAAAGATTACTAGGCGACACCATATATCAAATAGCACAAGGAAACATAGCACCCATAGCAATCCACTGTATGACTTTATTAAAGAAAATCCACCTTTGTAAAGCAATAATGCATCGAAATCAATCAGGGACAAAGGCAGCTGCTATAGGCAATCATCAAAACTAAACCCATTTTGGAAAGAACCCAAATCAATAAAGGACCCCAACTAACGATGTATAGAAAAAAACAAACCATAAAAATTACCCCATTCAGCAAAAGTTTCATTGCAACTCGCCATATGAAGGCACCTGAGACAATAAATCATCGACGGTAACTAAGCACTCAAGTAAACCTGACATAGTTAAGCACTTGAAATAAGTGCGTATAGGAAAGCAGCAAATAACAAAAACAAACCCTCCACATGAAAGCGCCGAAGGAAAATGCATCAAGGCTGGACCCTATAAGCAAGCACCCAAGGGAAAGTTACAACAGAAATGCACCTTTGGCAAAAAACTACCTCAGGCAACTCGTGGTATGAAGGCATCCAAGGCAGTCAATATCCCCAGGCAACTACCGTTAGGAAGGCAATTAAAGGAACAAAGCATCCCAAGCGACAAAGAACATGATAACCCCCAAAACGTAACGTGCGAAGGCAACAATGCACTCTTGACAATAAAGCAATCAAGGTAACCCCGATGAAAAGTATTTAAAGAAACCAGTCACCTAAGCAACCTTCGATAGGCGAGCAGACAAGGAAAACCATTAGATAAAAGCATCCAAAGAAATAAAGGGTCCAAGATAATCGGCTATTGCAAAGCATCAAATGCAACAAAGCACCCGAAACAACAAAGCCTTCGAGTCAATTCACCGTATGAAAGAACCGTAGGTAAAAAAGCACTCGTGGCAACTCACCAAAGGGAAGCACTGAAGAAATCAACGCACCCTAGCATAAAAAACTACATAGTTTTCCCCCTTGAGTCTCATGCACTTACCTCTGTCATGTTTTCAAGGATGCTGGGAGGATTCTTCTGTGAACCTTCAGCTCCATCGTAATGGCCTTCTTAATGGCTTCCACTCATTCAAAACTGGTCCTCGTGATGATCCCCTGGAGTTTGCGGAGAAAAAGCACACAGCAAAATAATGTGAATAGTGAAGTTGTTTCAGTAGGATGATGTTCCTCTCAAAGGGCATTGTAAGTGGGTGAATTGTCGCATTGAATCACTCAAAACACTCGTCTCTTGGGAGAAAAATGTACACAACAAGAATAGAGAAGTTGTTCTAGTCGGATGACATTCATCTCCACTTTGAATGGCCGGGTGCTTAGGTCAGTTTGAATAGGTAAATTATCGTGATGAATCAGCCACAATTCTCGTCTCTTCTCGCGTACAGAGCAAAGTACACGCCACAGAATAGCCTTGTACACCTGCTGATTGATTATTTGGTTGTGTGACGAGAACTTTCAGTGCAAGGTACTGCAAGCATCGACGAAGGGGATCAATATGAATTTGGCTTTTAACTTTGAAAATTTTGATTTATTTTTATTAAGAACATCGAACTAAATGCGAAGAGATATTCATATCTGTCTTATTTTTGTTCCCTTGTAATATTGTTTGTTGTCTCACAAACTTGAATCACATCTTGGCCTATTAGATGATTTTTATGTGTTTCTCGACTCAAACAGGAAGCACATGAAAATAATCTTAGTTCATGGGATCCTTCCTTCCAGGCAGCACCTGCCTCCTCGACTAAAATTTGTAAGAGCTGCTTTTTGTTTGCTCGGTGCTTCAGGTGTCTCTGAAGGAGACTGCCGACGAAAATAAGCAATTTTAGCTATACCCTTCGGGAGGTTTGCTTCCTGTGGGCTTTCCACATTAAACCAATATTCTGTCACATGACAAAACTGTGGGAAGGTATAGATCATCTCTCTTACAAAATTGTCGAAGAAAGGATGAGGTTGATGATCGAGGTTGTCATTTGATCACAATAATTTAAGGAATCGGCAAGCACGTATTAATTAATGCACGGGGTTCATTTTTTCTGAATGTTGCAGGAAGACGTGAGGAGTTTTGTTCGGTCTATGGAGGAAAAACTGCTTCCCTTATAAATAATCAGCCATCCCATAATGAGGGAGAGGGTGTCATTTAACACTCAAAATATATGTCTGTTTCATTTGGCGGCTAAAACTTAACTCTTTATACTTTCGATCTAAATCAATCTCATTAATTTTCAAGCGTTCTCACGGCAAGGGATTTGAACATTGACATACCTATCAATTACTTTGCACCAAAGAAATTCATAACACACACACACACACACACACACACACACACACACACACACACACACACACACACAGATATATATATATATATATATAGCGAATAATTTGGTAAATAATTGAAAAAAAAATCTGATCTACAAATTTATAAAGAATATTTCTCAGAATTGAAGGCAAAGTTAGCCAAAAAACAAAGGTTTGAATACTTTTCTTGTAAGCAAAGACAATATTAGTGAAAGTGAAGATATTTTCAAATAGATATAGTTAAGATTTTTGCAATGAAGTATAGCAGTAATTGTTTGCTTAAAATAAAGAGACATAAAGAGCAACCTGTTCTTCATTATCTGGGCGTCCAATAATAATCCGAACACTCTAGAATTTCGACGGGGTTCAAGAGCCAGTCGGCCAGAGTACGTCCACATCTTTGCTTTAACGCTACTGTAGGGTTTCTCATGCCTCTTGGGCAACGTGTTCAAGAGTTAGTTTGTCAGAGACAGTTCAGATCGTTGAATTCAACTGTACTCTAAGTTTCTCATAAAACTCTTAAAGACCGTAAGGAACAGATTTCTCACTATCTGGGCGTCCGATAAAAATTCAAACAACTAAGTATGCCAGCAGAGTTCAAAAATTAGTCGGGTACAGTCCGTTCAGATATTTGCCTTTAACTGTATTTAAGGGTTTCTCATTGCACTTGTAAAGATCGAAAAAAACAGTTCTTCGCTATTTGGCTGACCGATAACAATGCGAACAGTGTTATGTTTTGACCTTTTGACCCGGCCAAAAATGCCATTCAAGGTGATGCCCCGGAAGGAAGTGACACATTCTAATGGCAGTTATGAGAGGAAGTCGCATGGGTGGAAATTGGCTGATGAAATGGGACGAGGTAAAAAAAATCCCATGATACTCTCATAGACTGACGCACCGGAAGAGAGTGACCTCTGAACTGCATGACAGTTGTTTCCTCTTGATGACGATTAAACATTCGAATTCAAAGATCGCGTGGGCGATCAAGTGGGCATTGAACTATTATATAGCTCAGTCAAGACAGAAGTCAAGCAGTAGAGTTGGAGATGAGATAGACGAGATGTGGTAGGTAAAACCACACCCGGCCGAGGGGGCCCTCGGGAACCCCGATGGAGTTTGGGGACCAGAGAAGTTGCTGATAAGATGCAGTAAAAGAAGCCATCACCCAGCAGAGTGGGCCCCGGGCCTCCGGTTGAGCATCAGAAGAACGAGAAAGACACAACGTTATGTTCGATCTCCAGCTCCCTCTCCCACCCTTTTCGAATCCTTGCAATAAAGTGAGAAGTACAATATATTTCTAAAGAAGTCTTCCTGCGTCGTTTATTACTGCGCCTGATTAATTCATTGCGTCAGTATGTATCCTGCATGAACATGTATATGTGTATATAAGCATATTTATTATGTGAGTATATAACAACAGCTTAGAATGTCAGCAGGGTTCAAGCGTCAGTCGGCCACAGTCCATCCAGATCTTTGCCTTTAACTTTCCTCTGGGATTTCTCATAGCACTGGTGAAGATTGTTTCCACAATCTGGGCATTTGATAACAATTTGAATAGCCAAGAATGTCAGAAACGTTTAAGAGTCAGTCGGGTATCGTCCGTCCAGATCTTTGCTTTTAACTGTAGTCTAGGATTTTTCGTAATATTTTTCGTTCATATTTGTGACTAAATGGTTTTAAATCCTAAAAAGATATTCTTTTACCTTTCAATAAATGTAATTTTCTTAACTCTATCGTTTGTGGTCTTTGGTTTGTACCCAATCATTTAGTTTAATAAAAATGTGAAAAAATCTCTATATAAAATGTTGACATTTAACTTTTGAGAAGTTTGTATTAGAGATCTCATTTTTAAATTTTTTTTTCTTAGTACAAGATCCCAATTCCTTTATAAATCATCCTCAAGGGATGGATGAGAGGGAAATAGTGGCAAGCCAAACCACCCAAAATATGGATGTGGTGTTTACAAAATTTTGGACGGGTATCATAAATAAATGAAACACCTCACCTTTATTTATGATACCAGTCCAAAAAGTTTGTAAACACCACTGTTTGGTCGATGAAAGAAAAATTGATTCTTTTATTAATCCTTGCTTATCCTTGAATGGGGTCCTTGCTTAACTCCACAAAATCACGTCTGGATATCAAAAGCGTTTTTAGACTCGTCTCATCAATATGAATGTGTGAAGTGTTTTTTGTTCGGTCGATGGGGGAGAGATTGATTATTTTTTAAATACTTACCCACACATTAATGATGGGACTGGCTTAACCCCCCAATTTTACGTTATGGATGTAACAATATTTTAGATTGGTCTCATAAACAAGAAGATGCAAAGTGTTTTCTGTTCGGATTTATTAATCATTACCCACTCTCTAAGGTAGAAGGCTCTCCTAACCCCTCCCCAAATATACGTCTGGATGTTAGAAGTTTTTTTTTTAGATTGACCTCATGAATAGTAAGTTTTGACAATCGAACAGTGGAACTGTCAATCGATGATCACCAGACATCAACTGCCTTACTCGCTTGATGTTGACCTTAGTCCTGATTGTTGAAAGTCTCCCAATGTTGGAGTTATCTTTCACCTCCTGCTGATCCTGTTTGAACGACTTGAGCCACTCAAAAACAGGAGTGCTCAACAGGGTGTGCATAGACGTGATGATGTATTCCAAATGATTGTGATTGAGTTTTCTGCAACTGGACCAAAAGTTTCAAATTTATTCTTTACTCTGTTTTATCCTACATTTCTCACTGCTCATAACTAAACGACGATGAGGTGTTAACAAAGCTTTTGTAGAAAAAAAAAATACAATTATAACAGAAAAGAAAGATAAGTGTTATATTCGCCAAAGATATGGTAAATGATAAAAAACCAGACTAATCCATATTTTGCATATAGCTAACACCACACGTCCATTTCTTTGTCGTTTTAAATAGCCCTTATATATATATATATATATATATATATATATATATATATATATCACAAATGATATCAAATGATGTTTTTGTTCTTTTATGTAATAGTGCTTTAAACACCCTTCTGTGACTTTACGTCATTTTTAGGATATACATATATATATATATATATATATATATGTATGTATGTATGTATGTATGTATATGGAAGTAAATAATGGAAAGGAACCCTACCGTCTGGATAAAAATGAAAAAACAAAGTAATCGAAAAGTGATTAATTTATTACGAAGGAAAATCGACGTTAAAGCGTTTCGGTTTTAATGAACCTTCATCAGAATTTTAAAATGATGAAACAGGTTTTAATAGAAAAATGATGGATATCTAATAAAATGCAACTGCAACAGGGAAAAGAAGTAAACATACAAAGAAAGATCATTCAATCAGCGTTCCTTTTCGAAAAATGATCACGTGATTGGGATAGGCAATGATGTTGAAACAAATGAAAAAATGAGATACAACGGATTAAAAGAAGAAATAAATAAGAAAAAGAAAGGGAAAAGAAGAAGTAAGAATAAATAAATAAATAAATAAAAGAAAGGAAAAAAGTATATAAGAAGAAAAGAGAAAAAGGAAAGGTTTTCTTCTCTTCCCTCTCCTCCTCTCTTTTCTCTTCCTTCACTTTATTTTTCTTTTATTTTCTTTCCCATCAAATCAAAATATCCTTTTCTTTTTTTCTTCTTCATGCTGGAGATTTCTGGCGAAATGAGAAAAGGTTAACTGCTAGTAAAGTTTGATTTTTGATACCACAAAAGTAGGGCTACATGAACATACCAATCAATTTCTATTTGAAGGTATTGATACATATATATATATTTTTTATTTCTGTTGAACTTGAAATAGAGATTTTTTCGCATAAATTTGATTTTTCTTCCATCAGGGAAATCATTATTAACACGAGTATTAAAATTATAATGAAATTTTGGGATAGACTAATCCTGACCCTAAAAGACGCTATCAGACTTACAGATATTTGAAATTAAAATAAAATTTATTGGATTAAAAGTTTCCCCTCCCACAAGTCTAGATTCCATTTTTAATGGGGTGTGACTAGTACAGTGGGAATGAGTTTACTACGGGTAAAATTTTAATTTTTGCTACCATAAGACCCAGGGTTATAATAAATACCAGGGTTGGGCGGGTGGTACAATTTTCTCCCAATATCCGTTAACCTAATAAGGCGTTGGTTGAATGTATGCAAAAATCGATAATACTCTAACATGTAGAAATATTTTTCATCTTATTTCTAGATATATTCCTGCTTTATTCATTATTGTTGATTTAAATGAAAAACAATCTGGATGGTTGTATATTTTTCTGCGAGAAAAAAGAACAGAAAAATTAAAACAAAATCAAATTAGGTAATGTTCAAGAACTTACTATAAGAATCGTGCTCATTAACCGTTGTTCATTTGATAATTTCCCTTTTCCTTGCCTCACACATACGTCTTTTTTGTTGTGGAAATTATTAAAAATAATAAACGTTGAACTTGAATAGATATTTTGGAAAGAAATGAGACACTTTACTCAAAAGTATCTTACTTCACCCCAGCGATCAACCACTGAAATAGTTTATATTTTATTTTATGAACATATCTTTCAGAAATGTATAAAATTGATTCATTCTCTGAACATCACCATTTGCAGTGTGCTAAGAAAAACGTGGATTGTATGTAATGTTTCATTTATATTCATTTCACATTGTATTTTTCTTGTTTTACTCAACATATATGAATGTAAATAACGCAATGATTGTTCCACTTCATTCTTGATCCTTACTTTATAATGCTGAGTGTTAAGCAAGGCAGCATCAAGTACCATTTTTTGAGTATTTTGTATGATTCGACCTGGGATTGAATCCTGATCTCCGGAATCACGGGCGAACACTCTACTCATTAGGCCAATGGCAACAGTTACAAATCCCTCCAAATAATCCTTCGGGTGAATGTATGTGAAAATCGAAATTACTTAAGTTACACATGTATTTAAAAATGAAAAAATTTACGAAACCACAAACCGTTGTTCAGTAGATATTTTCCCTTTTCTTTGCACCCTCTTTTTAACTGACCAATCAAAAGTAAATTACTCCCACTTGCACTCAGCCACTAAAATATGTTGCATTTTTTTACGAACATATCTTTCAGAAATATATAAAATTGATTCATTCTCTTAAAATAACCATTAACGAAGAGTTAAGAAAAAGGTGGGTTCCATGTAATTTAGTATTCATATTTATTTGAAGTTGTATTTTCCTTGTTTAATTAAGAGTATGTAAGTAACACACTGTTTATTTTGTCTTTAATTTCCAGGTTAACAATGTGTTTTTATTGTAGGTCGTTTAGCGATTGAGAGTTCTTGTTATTTTTGGCCTTACGATTTGACTCATTTTAAAATGTTTTTCTTCTATTGTCCATCAATTTGGGTTGAATGACTTTATAACCTGCAATATTTCATTCATTTATATTATTTTGGTAGATGTCTTTCTATTAAATGTGTCTCTGATTTTTTAAAACTCGCTTTAAATTTTGAAAGTCTTTATAACATGCTACGTAATATTTGTGAGGGGGGTAAATTTGTTGTTTTCTTAAAACAAGTTATTATGAATGTCAATCTAAATTAACGTTCATTATATCCTTTTACTCTTGTTATTTTCTAAGCAATAAATTGTTCAGCACAAAGACTACATTTGTGAAATCTCTAATAACCTGTGTAATTTTGGAAAGGTAGGTTTTATTAAAACGACAAGAAGGAAATATCTTCATATTTAAGATGGAGGATAATTATTTCTCGAAATATACGAAACCATTACACCAACAAAACAAAATATTTCTCCTCAATTATGTCTAAAATTTTTTAACTATAATATGATTAAGTTAATAAAAAGTTAGTCAAATATGTATTCGCATTTTAGTTGCTTTGATCTTCGTTGCTTCCGTTTCTTTTTCAGGTGACTCTCGTATGTGGTCACGTTTTGAAATGTCGAACAAATCCTTTTTTTTAATCTTTACAGATACATTATTTTCATTTTGCCATCCATACAAGAAAAGGATGATTTTTTTTTAGTTAGTGATATTACCTGTCTACCTCTTTTACAGAACTTTTGGTAAAATCAGTTGATGGAATTTTTAATTCTTATGTGTAGTATTCTTTCTTTGTTAATTCAAGGCTACCATATTGTGTTCATGTTTTTGCAGGATAAATATTTGGTCATTTTTACTAAACTTAATGATTTTATTTAGTATTCATTTAAGATTTTTAACTGGTATGATTATAGATTTTATATTTAAGTATATTTTTAGTCCATTACATACTACTAAAGGAAGATAGTGCTCAGAAAACTTTTAAAAAGACGGCTTAAAAATGAATTTGTATATAAGATATGTCTGAATCATATAGTGAATAAAACTTTTGAATCAGTTTTTATGATAAAGTATGTAAGTTAATTGATGAAAATAAACTCTTTTAAAACCATCATTGTTGAAGAAGAGCTCTGATACGATTTAACCTATAGCTTAGGGAATGAGGGGGTTCAATATCTTTTCCAATGGTATTTGTCCCAAAAATAACGTAATGACGTTAGTGGAGTTTGTCCTTACTTGGAATTCGCAGGCCAGTAGTTTAACAATTATGCTACAGGAAATCCGTACCGTAATTCTTCTTTTCTCGTTGAATTGTTTCATCGTTAATTCTATGGTGCAGTTGAATACGATCATTAATATATTAAATCAACTTAGCAAGTTCAAGAGAGCTAGTTTATTAATTATTTTAATATTACAACACTTCAAAATGTCTTTGATAATTATTTTAGATTATCAACTGGTATAATTGTAGATTTGAAATCTGAATATTATTATCATCAGAAATTACCCAATATAAATGATTGGTTTGGTTTCTTTGTTTAATGGCATATCAACTTTTGTAGGTTATTTAATGCCAATGCTATTCTCCTACAAGAACAGTAGTGGTACTATTTAACCCATAGCTGGGAAGATAAGGGAGTTCATACCTTTCCCAAGGGTATTTGCCCGAAAGTGAACGTAATAGCGCAACTGGAGTAAGAACTCGCATACTACGATTCTGCAGTCCATCGCTTTAATCATTACACCACGAGGACCCCCACCCCAATATAAATGATATAATGCTGAAATCAACGGGATTGAATTAATCTTTTCCTGATGGGTATTCATATTTATTTATTTAATTATGTATAATGCTTGTAAAATTTTATTTAACTTTGACATATTTCAGAATTAAATTGACTCCTTCACTGAAAAGAACCATTAAGGGTTATGAAAAAAAGGTAGATAACAGGCAATTTTTTATCCATACTTTTTTGAAGGTGTTTTTCTTGTTCTACTAAGAATACATGCATCTAAGTTAAGTAACACACGATTTACTTTCTCTTTAATTTCCAGATTAACAATATATTTTTTATTGTAGGTCATTAAGCAATTGACGGCTTCAAATATCAACGGAATAATCATTATGATTCTGGTGACAGCCAGTCCCTTCAAGTCTCCAGGACTCTTCTCAGTATTCTGAATGATCGTTATAGAGCTCTAGTGTCTGCTGTCCTCTTATTTCCATGTCTTCCCGTCCCTTTATCCGTCCTTTAGTGATTTTCCAAAGTGTATGGATTGCAATTGGTATTACTGTCACCTTCATGTTCCACAGTTTTTTTTTTAGTTCTCTAGCAAGATCCAGGTACTTGCCTCTCTTTTTTTCTTTCTTTTGCGGGGCAGCGAAGTCTGCTATTCGGTAAGTTCTCTTTTTCTCTGGTGTTGTTGACAATCATATGTCTGGCCGATATTAGGTGATCTGTTTGTATCTCAAAATCCCAGGGAACGTTGTATGTCTCATTCTCCACTACAGATTCTTGGTTTTGCATATACCACGTGTTCATATGGTCAAATCAAAATTTTTTGCACAACTCTCATTACCTTTCTCACCCAGTCATGTCTTGACTTATACTCTTTCTGCTCTAATTTACCGCATTCACTTATTATATGATTGGCCATTTCGTCCCTATCACCACAAAACCTACAAAGTCTATTTAGATGCATCTTATTTATTTTTACTTTAACGTCCTTTGTCCTTATAACGTTTTTTTCTTTTTTCTTTTTTTTTTTGTGCTGCCATTAGAAAAGATTCAGTTTCTTTCTTAAGATTTCCTTTTCTTTGCCATTTCCAGGTCATCTCATGTGAGATTTCCCTTGATTGTCGCTTGAAATATCCATACAGTTGTTTTTCTTCACATTTTTGTTTTCTAGTTATAGTTTTGTTGATCCTTGTGATGTTTTAATTGTTTCTGGTCGCTGTAATCAGTCTTTCTTTGCTTTATTTTATGTAGTCTTCGAGTCGTCTTATTGATTTACCGACGCTTAATTATTACTTATTATTTTACCTTATAATTCTGGGAAAATACTTTATTTCACACCAGCATTAACTGATAATCTTTCACTGGAGTAAGAGGGACCTCATGTTTCCTAAAATCTCCTGGACTTTTCTCAGTATTCTGGCTGATCTATAAAATGATGTAGTTTAGATGGTCTCCACTCACGCTGTTATTTCCAATTCCTCCAGTCCCTTTGCCAATCATTTGGTGACTGTATCGAGTGCACCGAATACAGTTGGTATCACCGTAACTTTTATGATTCATAGTTTTTCAGTTCCCTAGCAAGGTCTAGGTCCTTATCTCTCTTTTCGCTTTCTTTTATTTTCATTCTGTGGTCTCCTAGGACGGCAAAGTACACTATTCCATAGGTTCTCTCTTTTTTTCGTTTTTGTTGTTGATTTTAACACGGTCTGGTCGTTTGAGAGAGATTAGGTGATGCATTTGTATCTCAAAATCCCAAATAACATTTTTTGTGTCTCATTCACCAGGACGGATTCCGGGTTGTGCATATATCATTTATTCGTAGAGTCAAATTAAAATTTCTTTCCCAATTTCAATTCGTGTCTCGTCTTACACTCTTTTTGCTCTAATTTACTGTATTTGCTTATAACATCAGAAACCATTTCCTCTCTATCAACATATCACCGACATTAACTATTTTGTAGTGTCTTATCAATTCTTGCTTTCATATAATTAGTCCTTAGGGCGTTGTTTTGTGCTGCAAGCAGAAGAGTCAGTTTCTCTTTTAATGTTTCCCTTTTTTTAGCCATATCCATGTTTTCTCGGGTGAGATTTCACTTGTTGAATTGTCCATACAGGTATTTTTCTTCTTACTTTGTTTTCTGGTTATTTTTCTTCTGCTGATGCTTTTGTTGTCTGTATCGTTTCTGGTCGCTGAAATCAGTTGTCCTCTGCACTTTTTATGTTATCTTCGAGTCGTTGTATCGATGCATCAATGCTGTCTTTAGTGCTGGTAAGTCCTTTTCCTCCTTTTCTTCACAGATTCAGTCTGTCTATGTCACCTCTGGGATGCAGTACCAAATGCATTGTCATTGGTTTCCTTGTTTTCTGGTCCATTTGTTCTTCCCTCGTCCTCTTCAAGAATGGCCCCAACTATCTTACAATGGGGACAAATTAGGTAATTTTCAAGAACTTACGATAAGAATCGAACTCACCAAGCATTGTCCATTTGATATTTTCACTTTTCTTTGCCTTGCTCTGTTTTTTTTGTTTTGTTTTAGAAATTATTAAAATTCATAAACGTAGGATTTGAATAAAAACCTCGTAAACTAATGAGACCGTCCACTCAAAAGTATCATACTTCCCCTTAACACACAGCCACTGAAATATTTTGAATTTTATTTTACTAACATTTATTTCAGTATTATATCAAACAGATTAATTCTCTGAAAATACCCAGGAGCTCAGTGTGAAGAAAAACGTTGGTTACGTGTAATTTTTAATTCATATTTATTTGAAGTTGTATTTTTTTTTGTTCTGCCAGGAATATGCTTACGTAAGTTAAGTAACACACAGTTTCATTTGTCTTTAATTTCCAGGTTTGATATGTATTTTTTTATTCCTGTTCATTAAGATATTGACAGTTTAAAATATAATGTTATAATTGTACTATTCTGGTAAATTTCAGTTCGGAAAGACTTTATCTATTTTAACATGTTTTTGTCCTGTCTTCCGATCCTTTAATGTGGTAACCTTAGATTTCTAATTTTATTTTAGGAAGGAATTTAAATGAAATTTACCGAGGCTCTTCAAATAAAAAACAGTTGAAAATCTAGAAATGTAATTTTTAATTAAACAGGATTATTTCATTACAGTCAGCTTTTCAAAATCTGCAACACTCAATTAAATTGTACGTAAGATCCAGATTGAATATTCGTTGCGTGCCTGTGATTTATATCGAATTTTTAAATACTATTAAAATGGAAATTTCCTATACAAAATGGTGGCTTTTATGTTTTTTCCTTTTGTGCCTTCTTGCATATAAACAATTTAGTTCATTTCATTTGATACAGTTGTTGATATAGAATGTGTCATTGATGTTTTTTCAGACTCATTTTAACGTTTATGAATTTTTTTTTATAAAACAATACATAATATCTTTGAGGGGGTAATTTTTTTTGTTTTGCTTAATAAGAAATCCTCTCAAGTTACAACTAGAATTATTTCACTAGAATATCTGAATGGTTCAATTCTTTCCACCCACTCGGACTAGTGTTGGTATTTTAGTTGCTTTGACCGTCATCACTTCCGTTTCTTTTTGAAGTGACTCGCGTATGTGGTCATTTATTGAACGGGATGAACCAAACCTTTTATTTAATCTATGCTGGTAGATTGTCCCCGTTCTACTACCCATACCAAAAAATCGATTATTTTCTATTTGGGAAAACTGCTTGTCAATCTTTTTACAGAACCCCCTCGTAGAATAAGTTGATACAAATTTCTTAAAAATTCTTAAGTGTAGTTTGCCCTGTCGGCTGGGGCTGTAGAATACACCGACTGCTTCTCTGCAGAGGGGTAAGACCCCTTAACGAGTGTCCTGGATATGACACTAAACAATCTGATGGTGAGGTTCCAGCAGTGCTGGAGCTTTGGGGGATGCGGAGTACCCCTTCATTGCCCTCGCTCCTAGGTCCACTCTAGCCCGGAGTGGTAGCACTTGATAGGGCCCTATCTATGGGTTAAATAGAACTAACAGCATATTTATGCTAAGATTAATTGTTTAATTTAACTGAATAGCTTGAAATAGAAATGTTTTTGACAATTAAACCGTACTTACATTTAAACTGCGTGCTTATGCTTAACTGAATTATTTGAAATGGAACTGTTTTTCTACATTAAAACTGTATTTGCACTTAACTGAATTGTTACATATAACTGCTTGAATATTTTCAAATAGAAATGTTTTTGACAATTAAATTGTGTACTCGTGCTAAACTGAATTGTTTTAAATACAACATATTATTTACATAAAAATGGATTTGGCGTTAAATAACCTATGATGGTTGATATGCCTTAAAACCCAACAAACCAAACGAAACCAAACTTAAGTGTAGTATTTTTTCTTTGTTAATTAAAAGCAATCATATTGTCTTCCTATTTTTGAAGGGAAACATTTTGTAATTTTTTCTAAACTTAAAGATTTTATTTACTATTAATTGTAGATTTTTACATGGTATAACAATAGATTTTATATTTGAATATATTTGTATTCCATTACAATTTACAAAAAGAAAATAATGTGAGGAAAGCTTAAAAATCTACTTAATAAGGATTCTTTGATATACTTTGATATTTTTTCTCTTTGCATTATATATTAGATTTTAAATTTAAATGTTGTCAGTATTTTTGATAAACGATTTAAGTTCGACATTGATTGATCGCAAATAGATTCTTTTAAATTTACTGCTCAAACTGTTTTTTTCTTCTCCTGGCATATCAATTTTCATGGGTTATTTAATGCCAAATCAATCCTAGTAGAAGAACAGCAGTGATAGCATTTAATCGATGGCTTGGAAAATAAGGGAGTTCAATAACTTTACCAAATGTATTAGTTTGAACGTAAACGTAATAACTGTATTGGAGTTCGAACTCGGTTACTCTATGGCCACAATCCAGCAGTTTAACCATTATGCTACAAGTAACCCTCCCCCATTATCTTCCTTTCCTACTGAAACTGATCCATCGTTCATTCCATTGAGCTGTTTAATTGATGCAAACAGTCATAAAAGAAAGTGGACTTAGTAATTATAAAATTGATTACAATATCTAAATCCCTTATTACTCTTACGGTTGGGCTTTTAAAAGGAAATAGACGATAAAATTAGCCAAAACATCCTAAAAATGTGGCCAAAAAATACGATCACTCATAAAACAACAGGATTTAACAATTTCACGAGAGCTTTTTACGCCATGTAGCAATTCTTTAAATATTTCGACACATCGAAATTTCGTTTTTAAATGGTATAATAAATTTTACATGTAAATATGTTTATAACCATCAGAAATTATCTAATACAAATGCTATGTTCATGAAAACAATGTGTCTGTATCTTTTGATGGCTGACACATCTATGTTTAAATATTAAGATATATTTATAATATTTTCAAACAATGTCAGCTTGAAAAGAGGAAAATCATTGGTTTTACTAATTTAATATTTAATTCAAGATAATTAATAGTCCTTTTAACTTGTGTTTCCAAAATATTTAATTAATGTTATCCGTGTTTAATACCTTTAAAAGAATTAAACAGAAATTCAATTTTCAGAATACAAAAAAAATATTTTGTGGAAAGAAAGTTGTGTGAGGTTAAGGGTATAATATTAGGGGATAACTTTGTATTTTTTTTACGAGAAAGAAGCAATGGATCAACAGAAAAAAAGTAATAATTTCACATGTTATTTTTCAAATCATGTAATCAACCGTCAATTTTTTCTTTTTCCTCAAGAGGTGAAAGTGGCTTTAAATTTTCTCTCCGTGGCCGATTCAGCTGGAGCTGTAGAATACACTGATAAAATTTCTGCTTTAATTAATCGAGTTAAATTTTTCTTTGAGATTTATTTCATTTTGGATGGATGGGTAATTATTTTTTCTGGACAAGGGAAGGATTTATATATTCGATTGAATCTTCAAATTGTATCATTTCTTTTATTACAAAAGATGTATTGATCATTTGTTCTTTAAAATTTAAAACTGAAAATCTTAAGATTGAATATTATTTTCTTTTCTTGATAAAACTGAATTGATGCTAATTAGCGTTACTAACTTCACTTGTATTGCCAGTGCAAACTTTGACTTTGATCATTTCTATGGCAATGGGTTTAATTAATAATTACTGATCAAAAGTATTTTTCAATTTAAATCTCACACTTGTAATACTGAATTTTATCTTTCTTCCATAGAGAAATTGATTAATTAAGATAAATGACAGTTAATCATTTTAGTAATCTGCGACTCTAACATCAGTCTCCAATAGGATTTAACATTTAATAACCTACAAAGGTTGATATGCCATTAAAACCAAGCATGACTATCGCTGGTTCACGAGATATTTTCAGATTTCATCGGCAGGAAAACGGTCATTTATGAGATTATAAATTTATTGTTTTAATTTCGATATTATCTGTTAAATTGAAGGTTCAAAACAGCTTCTGCATGTTAATGTCTCATTAATGGCTTTTATTGATTTTTCTTCTTTGTATCATCTGGCACATAAAATATTCATTTCATTAATTTTTATACAACTGTTAATTTAGAAAATGAAATGTATACAAATTTCTTTATCAGTTGATTTTTACAGTGTCTTTTTGGATGGACAGGTAATCGTTTTAATAGAGATGGAGGGATCGTATATTCGGCTGAAGCTTCAAATTGTATCATTTTTTATTGCAAAGGGTGTAAGTGATTTTTGGTTAATTTCAGGGCGCGGTTGAGAAAAAGATGGAAAAAATCTATAAAGAACATGTCTCTTTTTCAGATTTGTAGATATTTTTTTTTTATAAAATGAGGATATGACAGATTTTCATGTTTTTCAAGTTTAAATAATTTATGCTGTTAAATGAGAGCGTGTATTCTCAAGATAATTTATCTCCATCACCATGTCGAACCGTCGGCATGGATATTCCTGACCCTCTCTCGCCACCAGTCTCAATCGTCCATCGCTCCTGGCTACATCCTGTATCAGGAGAGAGCTGTTTTATACAGGTTCTAGCAGGTCATCCTGTCTTTGCTCGTCCATGTGAAGAGATCCACTGTAGTATGTCGCTTATGAGTTCATCCTTAATTCTCTAGCAGTGTCCTGCATGTCTGGTTCGTCAAACTTGCATAGTTTTCGTGATGAGTGGTAGGTGGCCGTACAAGTGCTGTTTTGTGGGATGGTGCCTCCAGGACTTGTTATATTCTGCTTACAGCATTCTTGTGTAATTACCGTCAAGATCTTTCTCCATGCGTTTATTTGTATCCACGTGGTGCATCCATACAGCAGAATTGACCCGACCACTGCTTGAAAAAAACAGTTTTTAATTTTAACGGTCAGGTCTGACATCCATAAGACCGACAGCTTATCGATAGCTGTCCATCCCTTTTCTAGTCACGTGTTGATGTCAGTCTCGGTAGGTGAACATGTCCACTAGTTTCCGAAAACTACCAATTAACGTGGAGATGTTGCCTCTTTGATTAAATCACATGTATTCCGTCTTGTCTTGTATTTGAACTCTACTTTAATTGCTTTCTCGAATAATTCAAAATATTGTTTTATTTTTATTTTACCTTTTGTATGATTTCAGATATTTTGACGAGGAAATATATCACACGTCTCGTTACATTGAAAATAATCTGTATATTGCCCCTTGGAAAACGACTGGACGATTCCCAGTTTTATTTTTAAAGTATAAGTAAAATTTCATCTCCGCAAAAATAAAGGAGATATGACATTTGAATGCATTATATGTATGAAAGAATTTTCTTGGGAAAGTCAATTGAAAAGACATATGCGTTCACATAGAGGAGAGAAACCATACAAATGTGATCAATGTGACAAAACCTTTGCACAGTCTCACACGCTAAAAGAGCATGAACGCACACATACAGGAGTGAGACCATACAAATGTGATCAGTGCAATAAAGCCTTCACTCATCCTAGCAATTTAAAATGTCATAAACGCACACATTCAGGAGTGAAACCATACAAATGTGATCAGTGCAATAAAGCCTTCACTCATTCTAGCAATTTCATATGTCATAAACGCACACATTCAGGAGTGAAACCATACAAATGTGATCAGTGCAATAAAGCCTTCACTCATTCTAGCAATTTCATATGTCATAAACGCACACATTCAGGAGTGAGACCATACAAATGTGATCAGTGCAATAAAGCATTCAATCAATCTAGCGATTTAACTCGTCATGAACGCACACATTCAGCGGTGAAACCATACAAATGTGATCAGTGCAATAAAGCCTTCAAACGATTAAGCCATTTAAAAAGTCATAAACGCACACATTCAGGAGTGAGACCAATCAAAAGTGATCAGTAAAATAAAGCGTTATCGCAATCTAATCCTTTAACATGTCATGAACGCAGACATACAGGAGAAAGACCATACAAATGTGATCAGTATAACAAAGCCTTTACACAATCTCATCATTTAAAAGATCATCAACTCATACACACAGGAGAGAGACCATACAAATGTGATGAATACAACGAAGCTTTTAGACGATCTCAACTTTAAAAGTTCATGAACGCACACACAGAAGAGAGAGACCATACAAATGTGATTGGTGCAATAAAGCGTTCATACAATCAATTGCTTTAACATGTCATGAACGCACATATAAAGGAAATTTATTCCATCTGCCATCACGATCTGAGATGTTCCGCCCTCCACATCGCCTTCATGCTCATTATTCTATGCATGAATATCTGCAAACCCAAAAGATGAATTTTTATCTGAAACAAATATTAAATTCACACACTTGATCTGAGAAATACAAACGACTGCCACGTATCAAATACAACCAACACTTTACTTGTTCATCGACACAGAATGAAAAAAGTTTAGCAACTTCTTTTTGGGGAATAAGGATTAATTGTTCGATTTGGACATAACGTAGTGGATGAAATTCCATGGATCCAACAATCATCAGGATTTTGGTAAAAAGAAGATATGTTTATCCGAAATTACTGAAGTATTTCTTCTGGCACAGATCAAATATTGCAAATAACAGAGAAGAATGCTTAAAACAGCACTTGAATATGGAACAAGTGAAGAAAATTTCACCAAGAATCCAAGTCGAATTGATAAAAATAATGCAAGATTCGGTAGACCAGAGAAAAATGTAAATAAAAAACTCCTCCGACAGTCAGAATCATGTATATAAAGTCATTGTTCATATTAGTAATACTCAAAGAAAAAAATTATAAATTTCTTTTCATCGTTTTTTTTTTTTTTTTTTTTTTTTTTTCAATTTAGATAATCTCAAAGTTTTTTCCGCTGTACATTTTCATTTTTTTTTTTTGTAAATATTTTATCTTGATTTCATTTTTCGAAACAACCATTTTGCTTTTTATCTCTCACAATCTTTTTGTGTATTTTACTCTTTCAATATAATTCAGTGGATTTTTTCTGACGTTTTGAAAAGCAGTTGGCAGGTGACAGTATTAGCTGGAAGCGTCACACTCTCGCCTTCTTTGTTGAAGGCAAATTACTTTCAAATTTGATTCTTTTCTTTTCTTGATTTGTTGTTATTTGTACTGAAATCGGATTACAACTGCGCAAAGTTTTCTTTTGCTAAACCTCCGGTTAAAAATAAAAATAGGATTAGATTTAGGCTACGATAACATGGTACCATCGGCGAGAAACACTACCTTACCTGATCAATTATCAAATTCCTGACATGGATTGCTTTCCGTATGAATCTAGATGATCCATTCATTTTCCAACAAGAGAAGAGACCACAAATATTCCCAGACAGAATTTCCACTATTCATCTATTCTATTAACCACCAGGCCACCATGTTATCGAAGCCTAAAGCTAATCCTATTTTAATTCTTAACTGGAAGTTTAGCAAAAGAAAACGCTGGGCTGTTGTATCCCCTCTTAGTTTTAAAGCGCATCATTATAACTGAGACAGATTTTTTAAGCTGAAAGTATTTATTTTTTCAAATGTATAATAGAGTTTGAAAGTTTATAGAAAATGCTAGGAAATATTTTAGATGTACAACAAATATTTCTGCTGACTCTCGTGGTCAGAGTTCGCAACGAAATGTAATTGATTATTCTAAGAGAAAAGATTTTCAGTTGGCTTAATAAAAAATTTAATGCTGAAATGAATAAAGAATAAAACACGCAAACAACAAAACAGACAACAGGAATTTGAGTCGAAAAAATAATTTCATTTGGACATAACATTTTTTTTTTATATACTGTTTTGGGTTATGAACGGCAGTTTCTCCGTCAAATAATTTTGGTGTATTAATCTTTGTGTACGGTGTACGTAGATATTTGAGTATTTTTAAAATGCTTACCTGCGTGTTGATCCTGAATTTCATGTAAGTCAAGTCATGCAATTTTGTAGTGACTTTATCTAGTTTGAAAGTTGATGGCAATAACGTCACCGACTCAGACGTGTCTGCCTATGCAACACGCCTTTTTTGAACTCACTCGCCTGTTACTTCCACGGCTCTTTTTATACACCTGACCCTGTCTCATTTGCATAGGAGCGCCGAGGGTCTGCGTTACTCACGCGAGATAATCAAATACAAAAGTGACTGTGTGTCGCCATTTTAGCTTTTTTGTTGTTAAGCGACTGAACCATACAAAACGTGCCCACACGCTAGTCAGGTAAGTCACGATTTTCCCTTCACTCACCCCTGATCTCATGATCCCATGCAGGGCAGTGGGTAGCTTTCGTCTTTATGGGAGGCTACTGGCATCGGAATCACTGTCGAGTGGATTTGAATTCAGATAGACTAAACGCTCACCATACTCAGAATCGCTTTCGTCACTCGATGATAATTGCGTCTGTATTACTTGTCGGAGGTCTAAAATATGACGAGGCATCTCATCAATTTTCACAGACTGCGGGCTGATCTCTTCTGTAACGTGACCAGTGTTATATTTTGTTTTGCACTTGCTGAGTGGATTTTTAACCCAAACCACGTCTCCTTTTTCATACTAGTCACATCAGGTTTGAGGAGCGGTTTATTTTCAATACCTTTTATTCGGATATGGTATCTATGTAGCACGTCTGCAGGTGCGGTGTGAGTTGAAACGTCATCCTTTGGGGTAAAAGTGTGCCAATAGACCGTCTCCAATATTGAATCATTCTTTCTTGCCACGATAGTCTTAACGGTCCAATGACTTCTTTCTACAATTCCGTTTTCACTTGGTGAGTAGGCACATCGAAACCGTAGATGCACGTACCAATTCTTCGCAAATTCTCGAAAGTCTTTAATCGTGAATGCAGTGACGTTGTCGGTCAGTATTTCCATCGGCGGGCCTCGCTCGAAGAAAACATTCTCCAACTGTCGGATAACAGTGGACGCATCTTGTCGGAACAATGGCCTCCATATTGCAAATCTAGAGGGGCCACTGTCGATGATAGAAAATTCTCATCATCGTCGTGGGTTATGTCTATCGCCAATCTGTTCCAGTTGTCCTTCACGCTGGGTTTTCCTTTTTTCCAGCGAACAGGAACCGGATCCATCGATTGACAGGATTCGTAGGCGTTCACAACAGGTTTAGCAGTTTCTTTGGACACTTGCAGATCAACCAGCTTGGCAAAGTATTAAGTTCGCTTCGCACCCGGATGTCCATTTTGATGATGGATGTTAGCCACCTGATCCTCGTCCAGTCGTCTTCCCACCTTTGCGCAACTCTCGAGCACCGGCTTTTTTCCTTCCTTGAGTAAATTCATCCCCCTGAGGGGCACTCTGATGAGACTATCAGCATGCTTCTGACAAGACTTCCTGAGATTCACGTCGATAGCCAGTCCATATTCTTTCGCCAGTGATCGCAGCGTTCCTAACCGTTGCCTGACTAGCATCTCGCCAGCTGCCCTCGTATTCACACGTGCTTTTCCAGTTAAAGTGTCGGAAAGCTACCGGAGCACGAACGCCGAATCAGTAACGAAGTATACCATTGTCGCCTCCCACTGAAGGGCCAAATTGACTCCTTTGAGGGCTGCGTTGAGTTCAGCTAGATTTATGTGCTGAGGGTCGTTAGTTGGACGTAGCCAACACGCATCCTCAATGACCGTCCCATTCGTTTCCAATGCCACTCCTGTAGCTACGGAACTCGCATCCACCCAGACTGTAATTTCTTTACCGTCCACACGCCAGTTTCCCCCAACGGGATCTGCTTCTCGTACTGTGGTCCAAGTCTCTGTCAATATGTGACAGAGAGAAGCGTTTTTGATTTTATCATCCGAGCCCTTTGTTACTGCAGTTGCCAGGCGCTTGATAAATGTAACTGCCACTATGAGCCACCCACATACGGGGAAGTGACCAACAAGTTTCCCGCAGAGAGAAAATACGAACCGACGGGTTAATCCACCAGGGGTTTCCGGAATTTGACTTCCTCGTTTCCATCGGAGATTGTCATCCTTCTCCCAGACTTGCAAGCCAAGAACTCCGTCTCTCAGTCACACCGGATCCTTGGAAACCAAATCATAGTCCAAAATTTGTTGTTGTGCGTGTGACGCAGGAACTCAAATTTCATTAATGAAAATGTCATCAACATTCGCCGACGAGCACTTTTGATCGTATAGTCTTGAGATACGATAGCGTCTATAGCAGACTTCATAATAAGTGGTGCCATATTCAGCCCAAATCCCAACCGTATAAGGCAGAAGCGCTGACCACTAAAAATGACTGTTTGAAACGGCCAAAACGTCTTGTCGACCTGGATGTGAAGATATTCATTTCGCAGATCTAGAAGCGACACAATGACTCCATGTCGCCGCCGCTGTCTTAGTTTCTGCACCCACACTTCTGCATTGGCAGTTAAAGCATCCACCAAACCGTTCTATTCCCGGTAGTCAAGCACCGGATGCATCTTCTGCTTCTACTTCTACACGACCGCCATTAAGAGAATTAGACCCTGGGCTTCTTCACTGTTATGTTAGATATTGGGTTAAACTTTTTCTGATATTTACTTCCGCTTCATTTTCTAACGAAAGCACACCCAGTCGGATGGGGCTGTAGAATACTCCGACAGAAAGGCAAGACCCTAACCCCGGATGAAGTTCCCTCTGGACCATGTGTGGTGACACACAATTATTTAGAACGTCAGCCTACTCCGTGAGCCGACGCTTGAACTGATCACGTTACATGCACCAATCTGAGACATTACTGGGCTACAAGGGCAGAAAGGCCCTATCTGATCAGTCAACTAGTCATGTCAAACCTTTTTACCTACATGATTGTCCCAATAATATTCTTCAAATTATTCTTAAGGAAAAAAAAAATACGCAACTATTTTATTTTAAAGATTCTAAAGTGCATTTCCCAGTTCCCTCCGATATATCAAGAATCTTCAGGATTAAGAAATAGCATTTAATACGGATGAACAATGCAAAAAAGTTTCTATCCAAATGCAAATTAGATGGGAAAATGGTTTATTCTCTAAATGCTCTCATGAAATTTTCGCTGTGATGAACTTTTATACTGCGTTATGGTTACTTATAAGCGTTATAATTGTAGCAATATGAAATCTCTTTGAAATGTAAGGAGACTTGATGTGCAGAGTGAGCTATGGGAGAAAGAGGGATAAGGTGATTAAATTATCATTTAACATGATTTTTTGGTAGTATATAACTGTTATCTTAGCTTACTGCAACAATCTCGTTTTTTTTGTAGGCATTTTGACACCACTTCTTTTTCATGTCATTTAAGGCCACCTGTCATAGTGAGGCACTCTAAGGACTCCTTATAAGAAAGCAGTGAAAGTAACAAAGTCCTTAGAGATCTTCCATACGAAAGCCCCTGAAGTAAGGAAATACTCCAAGACACTCGCTAAGGGATGTATTCAAGGCAAATAAGAACTAAAGGCAACCAAGCAGCAAAGGCAACACGCAATAAAAGAGAACGGAAGGCAATCACTTATAGGAAAATCTTCAAGGCATCAAAGAACCCAAAGAAACAACTATTTAAATTTACTCAATGTTACAAAGCATCCTAGACAATAAAGCACCCAAGGCAACAGCGGAGGAAACTGACCAAGGCAATTCACGAATCGTACAACTCTCAGGATTTTGCTAAATGAAATATATATTTACCCAAAATTTTGGAAGTGTATGAAATGGCATAAAGCAATAAAGGAAATCATGCAAACGACTGATATGAATAATGAAACATAATGTGATTATAGAAAAATCACTTCATTATAGAAGAAACAACCAAGTCATTATAGAATCAATAATCATGTTATTATAGAATAAAAAATCCCGTCATTATAGAATAAACAACGAAGAGAATTATATATATATATATATATATATATATATATATTTATTTTCATCCTATAAATATGCTTTTTCGATTTTCTGTCACCATTCACAAACCTATTTTTGTATTTTATCGTTTCAATATAATTTATATAATTTGGTTATTTTTGAAAGAACAAAATATTAATCAATAAAATGAGAACTGAAACAAAAATAAAATCCTATCAAAATGATTCTTTTTTAAATTAAGGTCTTATTCCAGTTTTTAACTTTGTAAATAACGAGAGAGAAATATTTGAATTTGCAAAACACACGAAATTATTTGAAAAAAATACATTTCACTGTCTTAAGTTAGAAGACATTTTATCGTTTCAGCCGTGAAAACTTGAAAAGAAAGAATATTTATTAAGTGATAAATAATTCCTTTTAAATAATATATTGAATTAAACAAGATATTCCATAGAAGCACAATAAAAATGAAATATATATGTCCAGACAATATGTTGAATCAAATAAAAATGCAAGCCTTTTCATTATTGCCTGAATATACAGGATTGCCTTTTATACAGTAAGTACATTTTATGTACAAAAACAGAGATAACAATATATATATATATATATATATATATATATTATATACAAAACCACTGGTGCCTCATAAATGTAAAGTTTTGGGGATGCAGAATACACCCTCATTGCCATCGCTACCAGATCTATCCTGGCCCAGTGTGGTACCACCTAATAGTACCCTATCTATGGCTCAAATAGAACTGTTTGACATGTAAAATGCGAGCAATCTAATGACATATGCTAAATTAAATTGTTAGAAATAGGACAGTTTGATTAATTAACTGATCGCCAAAAAATGACTAATGATTAATTGAATTATTAGTGATATTTAGAGTTGATTTTTGCGTGCAAATCTTTGTCTGTTTATTATAATACTATACGAGGTGAATTTTCTGAATCAACGTTGGGCTAAAAAGCTTCAAGCCTCCGTCTAGATTTAGTGTTTGTTTTTATGTGTTGGTGTGGAAAGCAACCAAGGCAACAAAGCACTCCATGGAACCCGTTATAAAAAAGCACAAAAAGCAGAAAACATTCAAAGCAAGGCAAAATATGAAAGCACCCAATGTAACCTGCCATAAGCTAAGACAAACAACAAGCCGGTCTAAAAAGCACACTAATCAGCTGACATCAGAAAACAAGTAAGGCAATAAACACCTTAGAAAACTCACCGTATAAAAGCACATGAGGCCACAAATAAACAAGTTTGGATAAGAAATCACCTTTGGCCAAAAATATCTTGTCATATGTAATCGCCATAAGCAAGTTGTCTTAGAAAAGTACACAAGATAATAAAACATTGCCTTCGTCATAGAAAAGTATATGTGGCAACACAGCATCCAAGGAAACCTGCGATGGGTAACCACGTCAGGAATGTTGCCATATGAAAGCACACAAAAAAGCAGGTTCCCAAGACAAAATTACATCGGCCTCCACCAAAATAACGACAAGAAAAACCCAAGAAACTCGCCAAATAAACGCATACAATGAAAGAAAACACCTAAAGCAACCACCATGGAGAAGTACCAATTGCAGACAAGTACCCAATACGACACAATTTCTGAAAGCCCCAAAGGAGACTTGCGATATGAAAGCACCCAAGGTAACAAAGCACCCAAGACAACAAAGCACATAAGGTAACTTGCTATATAAAAGCACCCGAAACAGCAAAGTAATCAAGTCAACTTGCCTTATAAAAGCAATGAAGACACGAAAGCATCGAAATCAACAAAGCATTAAGTGCAACCCGCTATAAGAAAGAATATCAAGCAACAAAGATCCCTTGACAACTAAGCATGCAAGGCAAAAAACGATATGAATTCACCCAAACCAAAAGTGTAAGTAAAGCTACTCGTCATAGGAAAGCACATAAGGCAACAATGTACACAACACAACTTTCCATGGGTAATCGGCTTTATGAAAATCCCAAAGAAACAAAGTACCCAAGAGGAAAATGAACCCAAATCAAGTCACCATATGAAATATCAAAAGGCAAGATATTACCCCGGCATCTCGCAAAATGTTGCGCCAGGCGGCAAAAAATTACCCAAGACAATAAATCACCATGACAACTCACCATTTGTTAGAAGAAAATTATTTTAATTCCAATCTATCAACTACATGGTTCCTTCGTCAAAGTCAAATGAAGCAGCCAGGATTTGTCCTGTTACAACTCACGTCTTACAAACGCCAGATGACCTCTTTGTAGACTTGCTGATTGTCTGATTCTATGGCAAGAAATCACAGGGGACAATGCTCCCTTAGACGAGATCAACTTGGACTTTTCGCTTTGACTCTCTTACTTTCTTTAGCTTAGGTGAGTATATATATATATATAAAAACTCTGATTTTAAGAAAAATTGATTTTACTTATATATATATATATATATACATATATATGTGTGTGTGTGTGTGTGTGAGTGTGTGTGTGTGCGGGTATGTGTGTGTGTATTCATGCATTTATTTTATATATATATATATATATATATATATATATATATATATATATATATATATAAACTGATATTCATTTGTCATTAAACAAAAAATCTAACCTTTCACAAAGCCGGTATGAATTTACATAAAATGAAACCATATAATCTCTCTCTCTCTCTCTCTCTCTCTCTCTCTCTCTCTCTCTCTCTTACCAGACCAGACACTTTAAATTTGGTATGGCAACCGGCCTGGGAGAATGAAAAATCTAAATTTGATGCTGTTAAACTACACTTACAAAAATCCTTCAATCAGATTTTGGATCCACGGTTATATATATATATATATATATATACATGTGTGTGTGTGTGTGTGTAGATATATAAGTAAAATTTGAATGAATGGGAATAGTCACTTCATGATTCCCGTACATGTTTTAAAACGTTTACTTATCGATCGAAACATTTACCAAAATATGACAATCCACGGAAAAGCTATTGGTGTTAAAATTTCTTTTTCTCTGCCCAGTTCCCGTGGGCTTTGTAGAATACGCTGACTGCATCTCTGCGGAGTGGTAAGACCCCTCCCCCATATGTATCCTGGGTATGACATTAAACCATCTTATGGTCAGGGTTCAATTTTGGAACTTTGGGGAACGTGGAGTATCCTTCATTACCATTACTTCTTAGTCTGCTCGGAACCGGAGTTGTAGTACCTTTTATGGTCAATTCTATGTGTCATGTAGAACTATTTAATGATATATATATATATATATATATATATATATATATATATATATATATATATATATATATATATATATTTGTATGATTCAGCGTCGAAAAATACACAAGTTTTATTATACTATAAAAGTGAAAGAACACTCACTAAACAGAAATTTCCTTTCCATCAAATTCAGATCTTTTTTCTTTCATACGGTGGGTCTATGGAATAATGTTAATGTTTTAAAAGCGGAGAAATCTATTTCTGATACCACAAATACAAAAGTGGGAATGTGATTAATTCTGGTAAGATTTTATTTTTAGTTCTAAAAGACATATAGCTACTCGGAGCGGCTGATAGACATATATATTGATTTATTTCTAAATATTGGTCTTAAGGTTTACCCTCCCCCAAGTTTCAGATTCTCTTTATTATAGTTGGTTGTCAAGTGGGACTGAGTTAATTGCCGGTAAAATTTTATTTTGGGCATAACAAGACTCAGAGCATAGTTGGGTGACTGATACACGTATATGTATTGTCTCATTCCTAAATATTTTCTGCTGTGGCAAAAGAGTGGAAAATTAAAACAAATTTACGAAAGATAATTATCAAAAATATGCAATAAAAAATGCAAATCACTAACCCTTGAACAAGTGATATTTTTTCTTTTCCTTGCCTTTTTTTGTGGTAGGAATTATTAAAAAAACGATAACGACGAACTTGAATGATTTCTCGGAAAGAAATGAGACCGTCCACTGAAAAGTATCTTACACACCCTTAGCACTGAGACACTGAAATAATCTGCATTTAATTTTGCTTACATATATTTCAGAATTATATCAAAGAGATTAATTCTCTGAAAATACCAAGGAGCTGGGTGTTAAGAAAAAGGTGGGTTCCAGGTAATTTTTTTTATTCATATTTAGTTGAAGTTGTTTTACTCTTGTTCTTCTAATTTTTAATTTCCAGATTAACAATGTATTTTTTTTTATTGTAGGTCGTTGGACAATTGACGGCTTCAAATATCAACGTATTGATATCGCTACGACTTTAACCATTTTATAAAGTTTGTGTTCTATTACCTGTTCATTTGAGACAAATGCTATTCGATCCTTCAATTTTAATTTATTAATTTTTTTTAGAGTACTTACTAGGAAATGTATCCTCGATTTTTTTTACTCAATTTAAATTTTGAAAGTCTTATAAAATGCGACTAAATATTTTTGAGGGGGTAAGTTTGTGGTTTTGCTCGATAAAAGATATTTTGTACGTCAATCTAAATTAACGTTCTTAACATAATCTTCATCTTTAATAATTTTTGAGTGATACAATGTTCGGTGCGGTACATCTATTCATAAAATACTTTTTTCTTTAACGGACGAAACGATGTGGAAAAAGAAATGTGGCTTTGGGGATGTCGGTTTTATTTGAAAGAAAAGCTTGTAATTTCTTCATATATAAGATGGCGTCTTATTAGTTGATGAAATATACGAAACTATCACAGCTTCAAAACAAGACACTTTTCCTCAGTACTCACAAAAATGATTTACCGAGAATACCAGGATCCTTCAATTCTTTCCCCAATTCAGTCGGACGACTTTTTCTCATTTTATTTGCTTTGACATTTGTCACTTCCGTCCATTTTGGGGGGTAAGAGTTGTAAATATGGTCACATTTTGGAAATGTCGAATTAAAACTTTGATGTTATCTCTGCAGGTCGATTGTTCCCATTCTGCCATCCATACAAGAAAACATCGATAGTCATTAGCGGAGTGTTAAGAAAAACGTAGGTTCCATTTACTTTAACATTCATATTTATTTGAAGTTGTATTTTTCTTGTTTTACTAAGAAGAATATATGCATGTAAGTAAATAAAGTTTAATTGATCTTTAATTTCCAGGATTACAATGTATTTTTATTGTAGTTCGTTAGACGATTGAGTGTTTAAAATATCACGTTACAATTAATTTGTTCTTGTTAATTTCATTTCCTTACGACTTTACCCATTTTATGAAGTTTTTGTTTTATCGTCTGGGATGATTGAATTATAACCTGAAATTTCTAATTTCATTTTCAGAAGGAATTTATATAATCAGCGACGATGAAACATTAAAATCAAATATATTCTTATTAACTGCAAATTATTATGAAATACGATTCTACTCAATAGTATATATCGACCATTTAAATACTATTAAAATGGAAATTTCTTATTACATATGGTGGATTTTATATTTTTCATATCGCTCGTGCTATCTAGATTATAAACTATTTTTTAAAACCATATTTGGTACCGTTGTTAATCTTTATGTAATTATATTTGGTACCGTTGTTATTAAAAAATGTATCATTGATATTTTTTCGAAATTATTCGAGTATTTGAAAGTGTTTATAAAATGCTACGTAATATTTTTGAGGGGGTAAATTTGTTGTTTTGCAAGATAAAAGTCGTCATAAACGTAAACTCAAGTTAACGTCCTCGAAATCATTTTTATTTTACGTATCTCTCTTTTTTCTTTCTTTTACGGGGCGGCAAAGTCTTCTATTCGTAAGTTCTCTTTTTCTTGATTGTTGTTGACTATCAAATGTCTGTTCGTCTGGCCGATATTAGGTGATCTGTTTGTATCTGAAAATCCCAGGGAACGTTGTATGTCTCATTCTCCACTACAGATTCTTGGTTGTGCATATACCACGTGTTCATATGGTCAAATTAGAAATTTTTAGCACAACTCTCATTCCCTTTCTCACCCAGCCGTGTCTTGACTTATACTCTTTCTGTCCTAATATACATCATTCACTTATTATTTGATTGCCTGTTTCGTCTCTATCACCACAAAATCTACACTGTCTATTTCGATGCGTCTTATTTATTTTTACTTTAACGTCGTTTGTCCTTATAACGTTTTGTGCTGCTATAAGAAGAGATTCAGTTTCTTTGATAAGGTTTCCTTTTCTTTGCCATTTCCAGGTCATCTCCTCTATGATTTCGATTGATTGTCGCTTGAAATATCCATACAGTTATTTTTCTTGCCATTTTTGTTTTCTAGTTATATTGGTTTGTTGATCCTTGTGATGTTTTAATTGTTTCTGGTCGCTGTAATCAGTCTTTCTTTGCTTTATTTTATGTCGTCTTCGAGTCGACTTATCGATTTATCGACGCTTAATTATTACTTATTATTTTACTTTATAATTCTGGGAAAATACTTTATTTCACACCAGCGGTAACTGATGATCTTTCACTGTAGTTAGAAGGACCTCATGTCACCTAAAATCTCCAGGACTCTTCTCAGTATTCTGGCTAGTCTTTAAAATGCTGTAGTTTAGATGGTCTCCACTCGTGCTATTATTTCCAATTCCTCCTTTCCCGTTACCAATCATTTGGTGACTGTACCAAGTGCACCGATTATAGTTGGTATCACCGTCACTTTTATGATCCATAGTTTTTTCAGTTCCCTAGCAAGGTCTAGGTCCTTATCTCTCTTTTCGCTTTCATTTATTTTTATTCTGTGGTCTACCAGGACGGCAAAGTACACTATTCCGTAGGTTCTTTCTTTTTCTTTTTTGTTGTTGATTTTAACTCGGTCTGGTCGTTTAAGAGAGATTAGGTAATGTATTTATATCTCAAAATCCGAAATAAGTGTGAAGAAAACCGTGGGTTTCGTGTAATTTTTCATTCGTATTTATTTGAAGTTGTATTTTTTTTTTTGTCCTGCCAGGAATATGCTTACGTAAGTCAAGTAACACACAGTTTCACTTGCCTTTAATTTTCAGGCTTGATATGTATTTTTCATTCCAGTTCATTAAGATATTGATAGTTTAAAATATAATGTTATAATTATACTATTCTGGTAAATTTCATTTCGGAAAGACTTTTTCTATTTTATCATTTTTTTTGTCCTGTCTTCCGATCATTTTATGCGGTAACCTTAGATTTCTAATTTTATTTTAGGAAGGAATTTAAATGAAATTTACTGAGAATCTTCAAATAAAGAACAGTCGAAAAACTAGAAATATAATTTTTAATTAAACAGGGTTATTTCATTACATTTAGCTTTTCAAAATCTGCAACACTCAATTAAATTGTACGTAAGATCCAGATTAAATTTTGATTGCGTGCCCGTGATTTATATCGAATTTTTAAATACTATTAAAATGGAAATTTCCCATACAAAATGGTGGCTTTTATGTTTTTTTTCCTTTTGTGCCTTTTTGCATATAAACAATTTAATTCATTATATTTGATACCTTTGTTAATATAAAAAGTGTCATTGATGTTTTTTCAGACTCATTTTAATGTCTACGAATTTTTTTTATAAAACAATACATAATATCTTTAAGGGGGTAATTTTTTTGTTTTGCTTAATAAGAAATCCTATGAAGTTACAACTAAAATTATTTCACTAGAATATCTGAATGGTTCAGTTCTTTCCACCCACTCGGACTAGTGTTGGTATTTTAGTTGATTTGACCTTCATCACTTCCGTTTCTTTTAGAAGTGACTCGCGTATGTGGTCATTTATTGAACAGGATGAACCAACCCTTTTATTTAATCTATGCTGCTAGATTGTTCCCGTTCTACTAACCATACAAAAAAATCGATTATTTTCTATTTGGGAAAACTGCTTCTCCACCTTTTACTGAACCCCTCATAGAATAATTTGATAAAATTTTCTTAAAAATTCACACTGTAGTTTGCCCTGTCGGCTGGGGCTATAGAATACACCGACTGCTTCTCTGAAGAGGGGTAAGACACCACCCCATAACGAGTGTCCTGGATATGACACTAAACAATCTGATGGTGAGGTTTCAGCAGTGCTGGAGATTTGGGGAATGTGGAGTACCCCTTCATTGCCATCGCTCCCAGGTCCACTCTGACCCGGAGTGGTAGCAACTGATAGGGCCATATCTATGGATTAAATAGAACTAACAGTATACTTATGCTAAAATGAATTGTTTGAGTAAACTGAATAACTTTAAATAAAAATGTTTTTGACAATTAAACCGTACTTACATTAAAACTGCGTGCTTATGTTTAAGTGAATTATTTGAAATGGAACTGTTTTTCGACATCAGAACTTTATTTATACTTAACTGAATTGTTACATATAACTTCTTGAATAGTTTGAAATAGAAAGGTTTTACTTACGCTAAACTGCATTGTTTTAAATACAACATATTATTTACATAAAAATGGATTTGGCGTTAAATAACCTATAATGGTTGATATGCCATAAAACCCAACAAACTAAACGAAACAAAACTTAAGTGTAGTATTTTTTCTTTGTTAATTAAAATCAATCATATTATCTTCCTGTTTCTGAACGGAAACATTTTGTAATTTTTCTAAACTTAAAGATTTTATTTCGTATTAATTGTAGATTTTTACTTGGTATAACAATAGATTTTATATTTGAATATATTTGTATTCCATTACAATTTACAAAAAGAAAATATTGTGAGGAAAGTTTGAAAATCTACTTAATTATGATTCTTTGATAGACTTTGATATTTTTTCTCTTTGCATAATATATTAGGTCAAATATTCAAATTTTGTCAGAATTTTTGATAAACGATTTAAGTTCGACATCGATTGATCGCAAATAAATTCTTTTAAATTTAGAGCTCAAACTGTTTTTACTTCTCTTGGCATATCAATTTTCATGGGCTATTTAATGCCAAATCAATCCTAGTAGAAGAACAGCAGTGATAGCATTTAATCGATGGCTTGGAAAATAAGGGAGTTCAATAACTTTGCCAAATGTATTCGTTTGAACGTGAACGTAATAACGGTATTGGAGTTCGAACTCGGTTACTCTGTGGCCACAATCCAGCAGTTTAACCATTATGCCACAAGTAACCCTTCCCCATTATCTTCCTTTCCTACTGAAACTGATTCATCGTTCATAGACGATAAAATTAGTCAAAACCTCCTAAAAATCAGGACAAAAAATACGATCACTAATAAAACAACAGGATTTAACAATTTCACGAGAGCTTTTTACACCATGTACCAATTCTTTAAATTTTTCGACCCATCGAAATTTCGTTTTTAAATGGTATGATAATAGATTTTACATGTAAATATATTTATAACCATCAGAAATTATCTAATACAAATGATATGTTTATGAAAACAATGTGTCTGTATCTTTTGATGGATGACACATCTATGTTTAATTATTAAGATACATTTATAATATTTTCAAACAATGTCTGTTTGAAAAGAGAAAAATCTTTGTTTTTACTAATGAAATATTTAAATGATGATAATTAATAGAACTTTTCTCTTACTGTCTTTCCAAAATATTTGATTAACGTTATCCGTGTTTAACACGTTTAAAAGAATTAAACAGAAATTGAACTTTTAGAATAAGAATATAAGAACATATATTTTGTGGAAAGAAAGTTACGTGTGTGTGTGAGGGTGAGGTTAAGGGTATGATATTAGGTGAAAACTTTGTATATTTTTACGAGAAAGAAGCAATGGATCAACAGAAAAAAGTAACAATTTCAGATGTTAATTTTCAAATCATGTAATCAATCCTCAATTTTTTCTTTTTACTCAAGAGGTGAGTGAGGTGGAAGTGGCTTTAAATTTTCTCTCTGTGGCCGATTTATCTATCTTTCTTTGTAGATGTTTTACTTGTTATATTAATATTTAATTGATTTATCGTTAACTTCAAGACGCTATGTAGAACAACATGGAAAAAAATCTTTAAGAAGAGGTCTCTTTTTCAGAACTTTCGATTTTTTTTTATAAAAGGAGGAAATAATAGATTTTCATGTTTGTCACGTGTAAGTAATTTCTGTTGCTGAATGAGAGCGTGTATTCTCATGATAATTTTTAAATTGGTAAAATAGGGGAAACAACTAATTCTTATTTACTCTAAAATAACATTGAATAACCTAGCATTAAATAATCTACAAAGGTTGATATGCATTTAAAACCAACCATCACTATTCCTAGTTCACGAGATATTTTCAGATTTCATCGTCAGGAAAACGGTCAATTCCATGTAATTTATAATTCATCTTTCTTTGTAAATGTTTTATTTTCTTGTTATATTAACAATGTGAATTTATAGGTCAAGTAACAGTTTTATTTTTCTTTAAATTCGATTTCCTTCGTATCATCTGTTAAAAAATCTGTTCATTTATTTTTTTAGTTCACTTCTTAAACGTAAACATATGTAACGTTTTATTATCCAAAGGTATTTTACTGTCTGAAATCTTTTAGAAATTGCTCTATAATATTTAGGAGATTGTAAATTTATTGTTTTAATTTCGATATTATCTGTTAAATTGAAGGTTCAAAACAATTTCTGCATGTTAATGTCTCATTAATGGCTTTTATTGATTTTTCTTCTTTGTATCATGTGGCAAATAAAATATTCATTTCATTAATTTTTATACAACTGTTAATTTAGAAAATGAAATGTATACAAATTTCTTTATCAGTTGATTTTTACAGTGTCATTTTGGATAGACAGGTAATCGTTTTAATAGAGATGGAGGGATCGTATATTCGGCTGAAGCTTCAAACTGTATCATTTTTTATTGCAAAGGATATAAGTGATTTTTGGTTAATTTCAGGGTGCGGTTGAGAAAAAGATGGAAAAAATCGGTAAAGAAGATGTCTCTTTTTTTCTGATTTTTAGAGATTTTTTTTTTAAAAAGGAGGATATGAGAGATTTTCATGTTTTTCAAGTTTAAACAATTTATGTTGTTAAATGAGAGTGTGTATTTTCATCATCATCATGTCGAACCACCGGCACGGATATTCCTGACCCTCTCTCGCCACCAGTCTCAATCGTCCATTGCTCCTGGCTACATCCTGTATCGGGACAGAGCTGATTTATGTAGGTTCTACCAGGTCATCCTGTCTTTGCTCGTCCATGTGAAGAGATCCACAGGAGTATGTCGCTTATGAGTTCATCCTTAATTCTCTAGCAGTGTCCTGCATGTCTGGTTCGTCTAACTTACATAGTTTTCGTGATGAGTGGTAGGTGGCCGTACAACTGCTCTTTTGTGGGATGGTGCCTCCAGGACTTGTTCAATACTGGTTGCAGCATTCTTGTGTAATTACCGTCAAGATCTTTCTCCATGCGTTTTTTTAGTATCCACGTGGTGCATCCATACAGCAGTATTGACCCCACCGCTGCTTGAAAAAAAAAAAAAGCAGTTTTAAATTTTAACGGTCAGGTCTGACATCCATAAGACCGACAGCTTATCGATAGCTGTCCATGCCTTTTCTAGTCACGTGTTGATGTCAGTCTCGGTAGGTGAACTTCTCCATTGGTTTCCGAGAACTACCATTTAACGTAGAGATGTCTCTCTTTGATTAAATCACATGTATTCCGTCTTGTCTTGTATTTGAACTCTACTTTAATTGCTTTCTCGAATAATTCAAAATATTGTTTTATTTTTATTTTAACTTTTGTATGATTTCAGATATTTTGCCGAGGAAATATATCACACGTCTCGTTTCATTGAAAATAATCTATATATTGCATCTTGGAAAACGACTGGACGATTCCCAGTTTTATTTTTAAAGTATAAATAAAATTTTATCTTCGCAAAAATAAAGGCGATATGACATTTGAATGTATTATATGTATGAAAGAATTTTCTTGGGAAAGTCACTTGAAAATTCATATGCGTTCACATACAGGAGAGAGACCATACAAATGTGATCAATGTAACAAAACCTTTACACAATCTCACACTCTAAAAGATCATGAACGCACACATTCAGGAGTGAAACCATACAAATGTGATCAGTGCAATAAAGCCTTCACACGATTTAGCTATTTAAAACATCATAAACGCAAACATTCAGGAGAGAGACCAATCAAAAATGATCAGTGAAATAAAGCGTTATCGCAATCTAATTCTTTAACATGTCATGAACGCAGACATACAGGAGAAAGACCATACAAATGTGATGAATACAACAAAGCCATTAGACGATCTCATCATTTAAAAGTTCATGAACGCACACACAGAAGAGAGAGACCATACAAATGTGATTGGTGCAATAAAGCGTGCAAACAATCAATTGCTTTAACACGTCATGAACGCACATATTAAGGAAAGACTATAAAAGATCATGAATGAAATCACATTTTAATTAAACATTCGTAGAAAAATCTCAACTAACACCGAAATCTAATTTCCATTCGAAAAGTCTCCTTCCATATCAAAATCTTCAGAAGAGAAGCAAATTGGCTTTGATAATTTATTCCATCTGCCATCCCGATTTGAGATGTCCCGCCCTCCACATCGCCTTCATGCTCATTATTCTATGCATGAATATCAGCAAACACAAAAGATGAATTTTTATCTGAAACAAACATTAAAATCACAGAATTGATCTGAGAAATACAAAACGACTGCCACGTATCAAATACTTACAACCAACACTTTACTTGTTCATCGACACAGAATGAAAAAAGTTTAGCAACTTCTTTTTGGGGAATAAGGATCAATCGTTCGATTTGAACATAACGTAGTGGATGAAATTCCATGCACCCAACAATGATCAGGTTTCTGGCAAAAAGAAGATATGTTTAGCCGAAATTACTGAAGTATTTCTTCTGGCACAGATCAAATATTGCAAATAACAGAGAAGAATGCTTAAAACAGCACTTGAATATAGAACAAGTGAAGAAAATATCACCAAGAATCCAAGTCGAATTGATAAAAATAATGCAAGATTCGGTAGACCAGAGAAAAATGTAAATCAAAAACTCCTCCGACAATCGGAATCATGTATATAAAGTCAGGGTTCGTATTAGTAAAACTCAAAGAAAAAAATTGTAAATATCTTATCACTTTTTTTTTAATTTAGATCATCTCAAAGTTTTTTCCCGCTGTATATTTTCATTTTTTTTTTTTTTTTTTTGTAAATATTTTATCTTGATTTCATTTTTCGAAACAACCATTTTGCTTTTTATCTCTCACAATTTTTTTTATGTATTTCATTCTTTCAATGTAATTCAGTGGATTTTTTCTGACGTTTTGAAAAGCAGTTGGCAGGTGACAGTAGTAACTGGAAGCGTCACACTCTCGCCTTCTTTGCTCAAGGCCAGGCAAACCACTTTTAAATTTATTTCTTTTCTTTTTTTGATTTGTTGTTATTTGTACTGAAATGGGATTACAACAGCGCAAAGTTTTCTTTTGCTAAACTTCCGGTTAAAAATAAAAATAGGATTTGCTTTAGGCTAACACGGTACCATCGGCGAAAAACACTACCTTATCTGACCAATTATCAAATTCCTGACATGGATTGCTTTCCGTATGAATCTGGATGATCCATTCGTTTTCCAAGAAGAGAAGAGACCACAAATAGTCCCAGACAGAATTTCCACTATTCATCTATTCCATTAACTATCAGGCCACCATGTAATCGAACCCTAAAGCTAATCCTATTTTCATATTTAACTGGAAGTTTAGCAAAAGAAAACTTTGAGCTGTTGTAACCCCGTCTCAGTTTTATAGCGCATCATTATAACTGAGACAGATTTTTTAAGCTGGAAGTATTTATTTTTTGAAATGTGTCATAGAGTTTGAAAGTTTGTAGAAAATGCTAGGAAATATTTTAGATGTACAGCAAATATTTCTGCTGACTCTCGTGGTCAAAGCTGGCAACGAAATGTAACTGAATATTATAAGAGAAAAGTTTTTTCTGATGGCCTAATAAAACGTTAATGCAGAAATGAATAAAGAATAAAAACATGCAAACAATAAAACAGACAACAGGAATTTAAATGGAAAAAATCATTTCATTTTTTATCATTTTGCTTTTGGTAATGAGCGGCAGCTTCCCAGTCAAATAATTTTGGAGTAATAATCTTTGTGTATGGTATGCGTAAATATTTGAGTATTTTTAAAATGCTTACCTGCGTGTTGATCCTGAATTTCCTGCGAGTCAAGTCATGCAATTTTGAAGTGACTTTATCTAGTTTGAAAGTTGATTTCACTAACGTCACTTACTCAGACGTGTCTGCCTATGCAACACGACTTTTTTTAACTCACTCGCCTGTTACTTCCACGGCTCTTTTTATACACCTGACATTGTCTCAATTGCATTGGAGCGCCGAGAGTCTGCGTTACTCACGCGAGATAATCAAATACAAAAGTGACTGTGTGTCGCCATTTTAGCTTTTTGTTAAGCGACTGAACCATACCAAACGTGCCAACACGCTTGTCAGGTAAGACGCGATTTTCCCTACACTCCCTCCTGATCTCATGATCCAAAGCAGGGCGCGGGTAGCTTTCGTCTTTATCGGGTACTTCTTCGAAGAGGAATCACGCGGGCTTCACCCTCATGCATACTCTCGTCTGCGTTTAGAGTTTCAGTCGACAATTCATCAGTTGGGAAGCTACTGGCATCGGGATCACTGTCGAGCGGATTAAGATAGATTAAACGCTCACCATACTCAGAATGGCTTTCGTCATTCGATGATAATTGCGTCTGTATTACTGGTTGGAGGTCTTTAACGTGACGAGGCACCTCATCAATTTTCACAGACTGCGGGCTGATCTCCTCTGTAACGCGACCAGTGCTATATTTTGTTGTGCACTGACTGCGAGGATTTTTAACCCAAACCACGTCTCCTTTTTCATACTTCCCTCTAGTCACCTCTGATTCGGCGAGCGGTTTATCTTCAATACCTTTTATTCGGACATGGTATCTATGTAGCACGTCTGCCGATGCAGTGCAAGTTGAAACGTCATCTTTTGGGATGACGTGCCAATAGACCGTCTCCAATATTGAACAATTCTAACCGGCCGCGATTGTCTTTACGGTTCTATGTCTTCTTTCTACAATTCCGTTTCCACTCGGTGAGTAGGCACATCGAAACCGCAGATGAACGTACCATGTATTTGTCGCTGCCTCCCACCAGACACGACTTGACACAAGGTCAAAAGCCCGAAGGCCAATTAAAGTGAGGATAAAGGGGAGGGGAAAGTCGGGAAGGAGCCGAGACTCGAACCCTGCTTGTCTGTGCTGCTCATCGGCTCACTTAGTGCAATGTGAGCCCGATGAGGCAAGCAGTTTCACGAACCCAAATGCACGTATGCCAGTTTACGGCTTAAACTAGACGCTTGGTCTAGTGCCGTACAAAGGGGACAAAAGTGCAGCTCGCCCACCCGAAGGTTGCCCAGCCGAAGCTGGGGGCCTATTCGGCCCCGAGTCTGCTCTTGGTTTCGAGCACCCATCCGGCACGAATGCCAGACGGCCCAGCTATTCCTCGCAAATTCTCTAAAGTCTTTACTTGTGAATGCAGTGTCATTGTCGTTCAGTATTTCAATCGGTGCTGTGGCCGCCATATTGCAAATCCAGAGGGGCCACAGTCGATGATATTCAGAAAATTCTCATCATTGTGGTGGTTTATGTCCATCGCCAATCTGTTCCAGTTGTCCTTCACGCCGGGTTTTCCTTTTTTCCAGCGAACAGGAGCCGGATCTATCGATCGACAGGAATCGCAGGCTTTCTTAACAGAGTTAGCAGTTTCTTTCGACACTTGCGGGTCAACCAACCTGGCAAAGTATGAAGTCCGCTTCGCACCCGGATGTCCACTTTGATGATGGTTGTTAGCCACCTGGTCCTCGTCCAATCGTCTTCCCAGTATTGCGCAACTCTTTTCCTACCTTGAGTAAATCCATCCTCCTGCGCGGCACTCTCGTGAGACTATCCGCGTGCTTCTGACAAGACTTCACGAGTTTCACTTCGATGGCCAGTTCATATTCTTTCGCCAGCGATCATAGGGTTCTTAATTGTCACCTGACTAGCATTTTGTCAGCTGCCCTCGTGTTCACACGTGCTTTTCCAGTTAAAGTGTTAGAAATCTACCGGTGCACGCACGCTGAATCAGTGACCAAGTGTAACACTGTCGCCTCCCACTGAAGGGCTAAGTTGACTTCTTTGAGGGCTGCGTTGAGTTCAGCTAGATTGATGTGCTGAGGGTCGTTAGTTTGACGTAGCCAACATGCATCCTCAATGACTGTCCCATTCATTTTCAATGCCACTCCTGTAGCTACGGATCTCGCATCCACCCAGACTGTAATTTCTTTAACGTCCATACGCCAGTTTCCCCCAACGGGATCTGCTTCTCGTACTGTCGTCAAAGTCTCTGTCAATATGTGACAGAGAGAAGCGTTTTTGATTCTATCATCCCAGCCCATTCTTACTGCAGTTGTCAGGCGCTTGATAAATGTAACTGCCACTATGACCACCCACATTCGGGGAAGTGACCAACAAGTTTCCCGCAGAGAGAAAATACAAGCCGACAGGTTAATCCATCAGGGATTTCCGGAATTTGACTTTCTCGTTTTCATCGGAGATTGCCATCATATTCCCAGACTTGCAAGCCAAGAACTCCGTCTCTCAGTCACACCGGATTCTTGGAAACCAAATTATATTCCAAAAAATGTTGTTGTACGGGCGACGCAGGAACTAGGCTTTCATCAATTCAAATGTCATCAACATACACTGATATGGCACTTTTGATCGTATGGTCTTGAGAGACGATAGCGTCTATAACAAACTTTATAATAAGTGGCGCCACATTCAGCCCAAATCGCTGACCCTTAAAAAGTCAGTTTGAAACGGCCATAGTGCCTTGTCGACGTGGATTTGAAGATAATCATTTCGCAGGTCTAGAAAAGACACATTGACTCCCTGTCGCCGCCATTCTCTTAGTTTCTTCGCGCACACTTCTGCATTGGCTGTGAAAGCATCCACAAAACCGTTCAATTCCCGGTAGTCAAGCACCGGACGCACCTTCTGCTTCTACTCTCACACGACCGCCATTAAGAGAATTAGACCCTGGTCTTCTTCACTGTTACACTAGATATTGGGTTAAACTTTTTTTTATATTTACTTCGTCTTCATTTTCTAACGAAAGAACATCTAGTCGGATGGGGCTGTAGAATACTTCGACGGAGAGGCAAGACCCTAACCCCGGATGAGGTTGCCTGTGAACCATGTATAGAGACACTCAATTATTTACAAAGTAAGCCTACCTCCTGAGCCGCCGCTTGAACTGATCACTCTACTTGAGCCATTACTGGGCTAGACAAGTGGTTGGAGAGGCCCGATCTGATCAGTACACACGTCATGGCAAACCCTTGTATCATTGTCCCAATAATATTCTTCAAATTGCTCTTAAGGAAAAAAAGTACGCCACTGTATTTTATTTTAAAGATTCTGAAGTGCATTTCCCAGTTCTCTCTAATATATCAAGAATCCTCGGGATTAAGAAATAGCATTTAATACGGATGAACAATACAAAAAAGTTTCTATCCAAATGCAAATTAGATGGGAAAATGGTTTATTCTCTAAATGCTCTCATGAAATTTTCGCTGTGATGAACTTTTATACTGCGTTATGGTTACTTATAAGCGTTATGATAATTGTAGCAATATGAAATCTCTTTGAAATGTAAGGAGACTTTATTTGCTGAGTGAGCTATGGGAGAAAGAGGGATAAGCTGATTATGTTATCATCTAACATGATCGCTTGGTAGTATATAACTTATCTTATTTTTCTGCAACAATCTCATTTTTTTGTGTGTGTGTTTTTTTTGGCAGGCATTTTTACACCAATTCTTTTTCAGGTCATTTAAGGCCACCTGCCATTGTGAGGCACTCAAAGTAACCCCTTATAAGAAAACAGAGACAGAAAAAAAATGTCCTAAGAAATCTTCCATATGAAAGTCCCTGAAGTAAGGAAATACTCCAAGACACACAAGAATGTACACAAGGCAAATAAGCACTAAAAGCAACCAAGCAGCAAAGGCAACCGAAAATAGAAGAGAACGGAAGGCAATCACCTGTAAGAAAATATTAAAAGTATCAAGGAACACAAGGCAACGATTATTTGCAATTACTCAATGTTACAAAGCACCCTAGACAATAAAGCACCCAAGGCAACAGCAGAGGAAACTGCCCAAGGCAATTCACGAATCGTACAACTATCAGGATTTTGCAATATGAAAATATATTCACCCAAAATTTTGGAAGTGTATCAAAAGGAATAAAGAAAATCATGCAAATGACTGATATGAATAATAAAACAACATTGAGGAAGAAAATACAAGTGTCGAGAGTTTTGTAACAATTATTCCTTTTAGAACTGACGAACAACATTGACTATTAGAATCTTTTTTTTATCATACAACCTGTGAAAGCACGTACGATACCCTGTCCTCGTCAGTCGCCAACCAGGGCTGATAACTCAGTTTCGGTAGCTCAAGACGGTAGTGCCAATCCTGGCGCTACCAAGCAGCTTTTGCCACCGGACAGGGTATTTAAGAGAATTATATATATATATATATATATATATATATATGTGTGTGTAAATTTATTTCCATCCTGCTATGAGTATTGATATGAATTAATAACACCGAATTTAACAGGACTTCTTTATATCCAATGGATACGATTAATACAGCCAGAATGGACATAGGAGAGAAGGGTTAGAGGGGCTTGACGAGGGGCGAAGAGTTTCCTCCCCATTTCGCTCACTTCATAGATAAAGTTTAATTAACTATAAAAATAGGATTAAATTGAGGTTTGAGGCGAAAGGAATAAAAAAACGGAACGCACCATGTGAAGTAGACGTATGTATGTTTCAGTGGAACGGTAACTGAATAAATGGGCACGAAGATAAATTTTGAATTTAAAATGTCAAAATTTGAAATTTGAAATTTTGCATTTAAGATAAGTATTACTGTAATCTTTGCTTATGGTTAAAAAGAATTGTTGTAATTCCTTGAATTATTGTTAAATCTGAAGAATTACGTTAAAGTGTAAGTTAGAATGTAAGTTAATTTACTGTAGAAATTGAAGTTGAACCTACGTCTAGTTACTTTATTGTGATTCCGAACGGTAACAAAAGAAAAACCGGAAGTGGGTGAAATGGGGAGGAAACTCTTTGCCCCCCTTCAACCCCATCCCACCCTTCCCTCCTGTGTCCATTCTGGAAGTATTGATTATATCTAATGGATTTGAAGAAGACCTATTATTTTTGGTGTTATTGCTTCATATCAATACCCATAATAGGATGGAAATAAATATATAATGCTAATGTGACCGTTTTTTGTTTTTCTTAAGGGAATTATTGCTCTATGATGTCAGTTACATTGAGCTCTTTACCAGGAAGATTTAAATGTTCATAGTTGAATTATTTAATTGTCCTGACGGAATTATTCCTGTTTAACTAGACTGAATAATACATACACACATCAACATCCACACACACACGAACACACACACACACACACACACACACACACACACATATATATATATATATATACAGAGCTTATATTGGACGTTCATCTTCATTTTTAGTGTGCAGTTTGTGATTTTTAAAAAACGCGTTTATTTTCGACCGTTGATGCTATTGTGCGTTTGTTTCTTGATGTTACGTAATCACAGAGGAATACTGGTTCCGCGTGCATTTCATTCATGCATAAAACTTGTCGTTTTGACCAAATCCAACTTGATGCATATTGCGCTGTGGTCTGAAGACGATTTGAGGCAATTTTCAAACTGCTGCCAGTGATTCCTATTTTTGAAAGAAACTAAATAACTGAATGTCCTAGAAAACCACAACAACCAACCTCAATAGGAATGACATGGCATATCCAACCCTTTTCCATGCAGTCGGCATGCAGTGTCTCGTATCGGTTTTTCTTCCGCTCAAGTGCTTCCTCCCGGTTTTCTTCCCAGGGGACAGTTAATTCTATAAGGAGGACACCCTTCTTTTAATCTGACCATACTACAATGTCCAGCCGCTTTTCTGTTTGAATATTGTGAACTGGAAATTGTTGAGAGATTTCTTGAGATCCGTTGAAACTTGCCAGACACTATCTCCGTTCAGTAGCTTCATATTGGGATTTTTTTGTTTCCTCACAGGACATTCACCTTCCTTAAGAAACTGAATAATTGGTTCTTTGTCTGTAACAGGTTGCGGGTTTGCTCTTAACAAGTCTATGACCTCCTCTAACGCATTGTTATGTCGGCATGTGTACATCTGATGTAATTGTGGACATGCAGATAGTACATGGCAATCTAATTCATACAATTTGGATATTTTTGAAAGAACAAAATATCAATCAATAAAATGAGAACTGAAACAAAAATAAAATCCTATCAAAATGATTCTTTTTTAAATTAAGTTCTTATTCCAGTTTTTAACTTTGTAAATAACAATAGAGAAATATTCGAATTTGCAAAACACACAAAAATATTTCAACAAAAATACATTTCACTGTCTTAATTTAGAAGACATTTTATCGTTTCAGTAGTGAAAACTTGAAAAGAAAGAATATTTATTAAGTGATAAACAATTCCTTTTAAATAATAAATTGAATTAAACAAGATATTCTTTAGAAGCACAATAAAAATGAAATATATATGTCCATACAATATGTTGAATAAAATGAAAATGCAAGCCTTTTCATTATTGCCTGAATATACAGGATTGCCTTTTATACAGTAACGTACTGAAAATGGAAGCATGCCTCTCCCTCTATCTGTCTATCTCTCTCTGACTTTCTCTCTGTTTCTGTCTGTCTGTCTGTCTGTCTGTCTGTCTCTCTCCAGCTATGGGGAAATAGTCTGACAGACAGGGCTTTTTAAATTTTGTATGGTAACCAGCCTGGGAGAAGGAAAACTCTCAGTTCAATACTGTTAAACTACACTTGCAAATAAACCTTTTGTCACATGTATATATATGAAAAATGTAAATAAGTTGGAAGAGTCACTTCATGATTCACGTTCATGCTCTGAGATAATGGATACAGTTTTTCGATGTTTACATATCGATCGAGAAATTTGTCGAAATTCATCAATCCACGGAAATGGCGTTAAAATTTCCTGTCTCTGCTCAGTTCCCGTAGGGTCACTTGAATACGCTGACTGCATTTTTGAAGAGTGGTAAGACCACCCTTCCCTATATGTGTCCTGGGTATGTCACTTAACCATCTAATGGTGAAGGTTGATTTTGGAAATTTAAGTAATATAAAGTACCCTCCATTGCCATTATTTCTATGTCTCCTCGGTCCCGGAGCGGAAATACCTGTTAGGGTCAAATCTCTGGTTTAAATAGAACTATATAATGAATAATTATGTAATGCTTAATTCTACGTGAAACCATTTAACTGTGAGGGTAAACATGATCTTTGGCTCGTTTAGTGTCGCTACAACAAAATGTTTGTTAACAAATCTCTCTCTCTCTCTCTCTCTCTCTCTCTCTCTCTCTCTCACACACACAATTATATGTGTGTGTGTGTGTGGTGTGCTATTACTTCGATTAGTGTTGCTACAAACAAAATGTTTGCTTACAAATCACACACATACACATATGCACATATATATATACATGTGTGTGTGTGTGTGTGTGTGTGTGTTCATATATGCTTCCACATAACCCAAGGCGGCAGGAAAATATCAATCAACTTTAGTTTAAGTTTATAAATAATTTTCTATATGATTGTAATATTTTAAATTAAGATATTTTCACACTAATTTGATTTTTCCGCTTTTAGGAAAATCCTCATTTACCAAATTGTTAAAATCATTGAGAACTTCTTGGATAAAATGTTCATAATCTTACAAAACGATATGAAATTAGACGATCTAAAGAAAAATTATTGGTTTTAAGGTTACCTTCCCGCGAAATTCATATTAACTTAAGAATTGGGGTCGAGTGGTATAGTGGGTCAACGGACGCATTGGTCTAGTGGGTAGAGTGTTCGGCAATGGTCCGGGAGACCTGAGTTCAATCCCAGGTCGTGTCTTACCAAAGACTTTAAAAATGGTACTTGATACCTCCTTGCTTAACACTCACCAATATAAGGTACGTATCAAGTATAAAGGAGTAGTACCCTTCTCTACAACTTAGTGTAGTAGCTGTTGAAAAGGGAGCCTCCTGGTCGCTCTCGACTACAGTCGCCAACCTTACTTTCTACTTTGTATAGGGAAAATGGGTTTATTGCTAGTAAAAATCTTATTTTTGGTACAACAATATTCATAGCTAGTCGGGGAGGCTAACACACATATAATGATTATATCATTCTAAGTATTGGTCTTTGGGTTTACCCTCCTCCAAAATTCAGATCCTCTTAATTATTGTTGTTGGTTGAGTAGAGTGGGAATGAATTAACTGCTGGTAAAATATATTTTGGGTTCTACAAGCAAATTTGGGCAGCTGATACACATATATTTATCATTTCATTTCTAAATATTTTCTGCCGTAACAAAAATGTCGGAAAATTGAAACAATGTTACAAAAGATTATTTTCAAGAGGTTAAAATAAAAAAAAAAACAAAATCACAAACTCTTGTTCATGAGGTATTTTTCCTTTTCCTTGTCTTACATATTCTTTTTATAGTAGGAACAATTTAAAAATTATAAACGTTGGAATTGGATAATTTCTCGGAAAGAAATGAGACCGTCCACAGAAAAATATCTTACACACCCTTAGTATTGAGACACTGAAATAATCTGTATTTAATTTTACTTACATATATTTCAGAATTATATCAAAGAGATTAATTTTCTGAAAATGCACAGGAGCTGAGTGTGAAGAAAAAGGTGGGTTTCATGTAATTTTTCATTCATATTTATTTCAAGTTGTATTTTTCTTGTTCTGAGAAGAATATACACATGTAAGTTGAGTAACACAGTTTAATTTGTCTTTAATTTCCAGGTTTGTAATGAGTTTGTTTTTATTGTAGTTCATTAGGAGATGGACGGTTTAAAATAACACGTTATAAATGTTCTGTTATGGTGAATTTCATTTCTTTACGACTTTACCTATTTTAAAATATATTTGTTCTAACACATAATTATTTGGGATGATAATCTTAAATTCAAAATTTTATTTAGGAAGGAATTAAAATGCAGTTTCCCGACGCTCTTCAAACAGAGAACAGTTGAAAACCCACAAAAATATTTTATATTAAAATAGATTATTTTATTATATTCATCTTTTCTGCAATACTCAATTAAATTGGCCGTCGGATCCAGATCGAATTTAGATAGTTTGCCAATGATTTATATCGACTATTTAAACACATTAAAATGGAGATTTGTCAATTCAAAATGGAGGATTTGATGCATTTCCTTTTTCTTCATTGCATCTGGCAAATAAACAATTCATTTAATTTTATTTGGTTCACTTGTTTATATAAAATGTGTCATTATCTTTTTGTTTTAATATTTGAAAAATCTTTATAAAATAATACATATCTTTGAGGGGGAAATTTACAGTCGGGCTTAAAAAAATCTTATCAACGATATTCAAAATTAACGTCAATTACATTCTTTTCTTAATACGTTTGAAGAGATTATAGGTTTTGAATAATTTCAAGAGATAATTTTTTCAGTACGAAAATATATATTGACAAAATGCATTTTTATAAAGTTCATGAAATATACGAAACATCACGGCCACAAAATGCTTTCACTAGAATATCTGAATGCTTAAATTCTTCCCACCGACTCGAACTAGTGTTGACATTTTATTTGCCGTGACCTTCATCACTTCCGTTTCTTTTTTAAATGACTCTAGTATGTGGTCATTTATTGGACACGATCAACCAACCCTTTTATTTAATCTATGATGATAGATTGTTCCCATTCTACCATCCAATTCTGTCATCCATACAAAAAAAAAAGGATTTTTTTTTTCATTTTTGATACTGTTTACTCGCCTCTCACTAAACCTCTTGTAGAAAAAGTTGATAAAATATTCTATTCTTAAGTCTAGTATTCTTTCTTTATTAATTAAGGGCAATCATATTGGGTTCATGTTTCTGAAAGCTAGAATTTCAGTAATTTTTCTAAACTTAAAGATTTTATTTTGTATTAATTTTAGATCTTTTCATGGTGTAACAATTGATTTTATATTTGAATATATTTGAATTTCATCAGAATTTACAAAAAGAAAATATTAAGTGGAACGCTTAAAATTCCACTTTAAAATGATTAAGTCAAAAATTCAAATTTTCTCAGTTTTTGTGACAAAGGATTTAAGTGGAATTCATTGATTGATCCCGAATAAATTCTTTTAAATTTAAAACTCATTTTTTAATATAACCCTCTTTCCTTTGTTCATTTGACATATCAATTTTCATGGGTTATTTAAAGCCAAATCCATCTCAGTTGAAGAACAGCAGTGATAATATTTAATCCACTGCTCGGAAAATTAGGAAGTTCAATGAATTTATCTTTTTTTTTCTCTATTTATTTTGCAGTATGAAAGCTTTTAGAAAATGCTACATAATTTTGTTGAGGGGGTAAATTTATTATTGTACTTTTTTAATAGCTGTTTAAGTTTTTTTATAATAATTTATAAGCGGTGTCATAATATGCCTGCTGAAGAGAATATATATGTTTTTTTTTCTTTTTCTTTGCTTTTTTAAATAAAAATATACGGAATTATATGAACTTCACAATAAGCCGTTTTTTGCCTGTTACCACTGAAATTAGAACATTATAATATCTGAATACTTCAATTGTTTCCACACACTGATTCACTTGGACGAGTGTCGTCTTTTTAGTTGCTTTGGCCGTCGTAAGTTATGTCCCCTTTTCAAATGACTCGTATTTTGTCAATTTTTGGAAATATCGAACCAATTTATTTTATTAATCCAGGCAGCTATATTGTTTGCATTCTGTTATCCATAGAAGAAAAAATCGATTGTTATTAATTACTTAGACTTTGTGAAATCACTTGTCTGTCTCTTCCACTTTGTCTCTGGTAGAATCAGTTGATGAAATGCTTAATTCAAAATTCTAATATACTTTCTTTGTTAATTAAATGCTATCATATAATAAAATATTTGTTTTTGTCTTTTAGATTTATTTATTTTTGGATGGATGGGTCTTCATTTTTTCTAGAGAGGGGAGGGCTTGTATATGCTATGGAAACTTTAAATTGTATCATCTATTTTTAACAAAGATATATTGATAATTGGCTCTTTTAAATTTGATTTTTGAACTGTTAGGATTGAATATTATTTTCCTTCGGTAAATGAGGATTGCATTAACTCTAGATATATATATATATTTTTATTAAATAATAAAAATTGACACAAGATAACATAAAATAGTCTTCAACTAGTTAGAATAAGGAACGAACTCATTATCCCTGCTGCCTGTTAGCTGGAAAATACGCCGACTGCATCACTGCAGAGGGGTAAGACCTCCATCCACAATGACTGTCAAGGATATTGAATTAAACTATTTAATGACGAAAGTTCTGTCCTCGAGATTTGAGTAATGTGGAGTACTCCTTCATTGCCATTACTCCTTGGTAAACCCTTACCCTGGGGTTCCATCTATGGGTCTAAGAATTCAACAAGTGGGCAAATAAATAACTGATGTTTAATTGAATCGTTAGTGTTACAAAGCAATACAAGAAACAGTTTACTGTGTGTAAATAAAACTATCAGGGTTTGATAGAAATACTTGAAACTATTTGTGTACAAAGGAACTCCGGCTTGTTCAAAAATGTTTCTTACAAACTATTCGACAATAAAAAATATATATACAGTTTATGACGAGGCATATATATATTAGTGCTATGTGAAAGCACATAGCACGTGCTTTCACAAGTTATATGATGAAAAAAACATTATATATATATATATATATATAGGAGGTGCCCGTGGTGTATCGTCGTAGGAAATGGACACGACGACACGAGTTCAAATCTCGGATGAGACTGATTGCATTTCACATAGCACTAATACCCTTGGGAAAGGTTGGAATCCAATTATTCTCCCTCCAGCTATGGGTACTATTTACCAACCCCTTCGCTCGGGCAGGATATAACACAAGGTCAATTTTTAAGCGGAGTTTAACAGGTTTGAATTCAGAGTTTTCCTTCTCTTAGACTAGTTGCCTCACCAAGGCTGAAGAACCTAGTCCGTCCTACTATTTACCCATAGCTGGAGGGAGAATAAGGGGGTTCATACCTTTCCCAAGGGTATTTGCCCGAAAGTGAACGTAATAGCGCGACTGGAGTACGAACTCGCGTACTACCATTCTGCAGTGCATCGCTTTAACCATTACACCACGAGGACACCCCCAGCTATGGGTAAATAGTAGGTAAATAGTAGGGCAGACTAGTTTCTTCAGCCTTGGTAAGGCATCTAGTCTAGGAGAAGAAAAACTCTGAATTCAAAACTGTTAAACTCCGCATAAAAATTGACCTTGTGTCATATCCTGTCCGAGCGGAGGGGTTGATAACTATATATATATATATATATATATATATATATATATATATATATTAAAAAGTGAACCTTTGGGTCGCCCTCGACTACAGTCATCAACTTTACTTATTTTATAGTTTGAAATCTTTTAGTAATTGCTATATAATATTTTTGAGAAGGCAACTTTATTGATTCAATTTCAATAATAGTTGTTAAAATTGAGGTTCATAATAGACTTTGCAAAAGAAAAACAAGTCACTTCTCTGAATCTTTCATTGTAAAATAATTATTTACAATTCCTTTTTATGCATAAAACTCATATATATATTTACCAATTCTTTTATTGTTGTTTGTTCGTGTGTTTATTTTATTGTTTTATTTGTTTGTCAAAAGCCCAATTATTCTGATATTCTAATTTATCCCTTTCTGAATAAATTTCTTGGACTAGGAGGATTGTTAGCGGCGACGATGTCTCTGGCTTCGTTTAATATAAAAAGTTTTTCTAGGTTAAAAATATCCAAAAATAATTCCGTTAACCAAACCCACCCGCAACAGTTTTTTTGATGTTTTTTTTCTTTCGTATCATCTGGTAAAGAAAATATACATTTAATTATTTCTTATACCATTGTTAATAAAACAACATAAAATGTTTCATAATTTCTTTTTCATATTCATTTTACAGTTTTTAGTCTTTAGAAAATGAGATATAATATTTGTGAGGGGGTAAATTTTTTGTTTTTCTTTACATCACCATCCTCATCATTATGTAGTGTCGCCTGCACGGATATCCCTGACCCTTTCTCGCCACTTCTCCCTGTCGTTCATCACCTCTGGAAGGTCTTCAGGGCTACATCCCGTTTCCTCATATAACTGTTGTATGTATGTTCAAGCTGTTCGTCCCGCTCTTGCTTGGCCATATGTGGGGGTCCATAGGAGTACATTACTTATGAGCTGGTCCCTGCTTCTCCAGCAGGGTCCTGCATGTCTGGTTCGTCTAACATGGATAGTTTTCGTGATGGAAGTTAGGTGGCCGTATAGTTGGTGCTTTGTGGGGTGTTGCCTCCAGGACTTGTTTAATATTGCTCGCAGCATTCTTGTGTAATTGCCGTCTAGCCTTTTCTCCAACCGTTTTGTTAGCCTCCAAGTAGTGCATCCATATAGCAGTATCGACACGACCGCTGCTTGAAGAAACTACGTTTCCTTTTATCGGTCATGTCAGATTTCCATATGATTGATAGCTTATCGATAGCTGTCCATGCCTTTGTTAGCCACGTGTCGATGTCTTTTTCGGTTGATGAGACACTGCTTCCTCGGTAGGTGAACTTGTCAACTAGTTTCACAGAACTTCTGTCAATTGTGGAAATGTAGCCTGTTTGATTAAAGCAAATGTATTCCGTTTTGTGTGCATTGACATGGAGGCCAATGCCTGCGGTGGCACATTCCAAATTATGCAATAGTATTTCGGCTTGGTTGGGTGTATTTGCCAGAATCACCATGTCATCGGCGTAATCGGCGTCGGTCATTGTTTTTGCAGGGTACCTTCTGTTTCTTTTCTTTGTTAGCTCAAAGCCGTTTTCTTTGATTTTATCAATCGATGTTCTAAGCACGTAGTCTAGACAGACGATAAAGAGGTATGGGGCTAGCGTGTCCCCTTGTCGTACTCCTGCAACAATGTCGAAGTATTTTCTGTCTCCATCCGGTGAACATACTTTTACTTTGGTGTTTCTATAGAGAATCGATGTTACTGCGACAGTCTCTTTTGGTAGGCTGTATGCTAGTAGGATTTGTTCGATCTTCCCTCTGTGAATGGAATCAAAGGTCTTGTCGCCAGTAGGTTTTTTGCCCGCACGCCTTCAAGGATTCTACGGATAGTCAATATTTGTGAGGTCGTGGATCAATTTCTTCGGAAGCCATTTTGCTTTTTCCTAAGAATGTCTATCGGATTTTGATTATAGACTGCGTTACAGTGTCGAGGCAGTATATCGTCAAATTGTCTGGTCTTCCATACTTCTGGGGGAATCCCGTCAAGCCCTGCGGCTTTCCTATTTTACATTTTTCTAAGAATTAAGTCGAGTTCTTCTCGAGTGAACAGTCCTAGTTTAATGTCCAATTGCTTACTAATAATTCTGGTGATTGGTTCATGTGTAACTTTCGGTGGGTTTCCTAGTAGATTTTCGAAATGCTATTTCCAGAGTTTTATTCTTTCCTGTTGGTTTGCAGCTTTCAATTTAGCTTTGGTTGTGCTCTTCTTTCTACTCCCTTCGTTTATCGTTTGCCAAGCTATCCTAGATTGCCTATATTTCACTGAGTCTCTAATCTTATCTATCTGATTTTGTATGTATTCTGTCTGTTCTTTTAGATGTATGTTTGCTAATTCATTTTGTGCCTTTTTTAGTTTTAGGGCATTTGTGTTTGTTGGGTTCTTCCTATAGCATTTGGAGGCAGTTTTCACGTCTGTACGTTTTTTTCTCTAACCGCTAACGTTTCCCGTGGGACTCTATATTTAGTTCTAGGTTTTGTTGGAATACAATTCGCTGCTGCCTCGAGGTGTGCGTTGACGAATTCTCATAATCGTCATTTGGGGTACCTATTTGTGTCTTCTGTAGTGTCTCGAATCTGTTTCTCAATTCTAATACATATTTATCTCTAATATCTCTGTTGTTAAGAAGGACCCAGTCATAGTGTTTGGTGGTCGCTGTTCGCGTGGCGTTTTTTCGCAGGCTTAGTCGTATTTTTGCCGTGACTATTCGGTGATCGGAGGACACACCCTCGAAAGAGGAGTATTCCTTGCAATTCATTGCGTTATTTTTCCATTTCTTGTTTATAAAGACGTAGTCTATCTGTGCTTTATTATTGTTCGCCTATGTGTAGGTTCATAATTTTCCCTCCCTCTTTGGAAAGTTTGTATTGAGGCATGTTAATCTATTTTTTATCCTGAAATCTCTTAGATGTTGTCATTCCTATTTGACGTGTAGTGTAGGCTGTATTTGTTGTTTCCGTCTTTCCCGGTTTGGGCATTCATGTCTCCCCCAATGACTTGCACATTGTGTTTCGGAATGCTACGCACTAGAGAGGATAGCTCATCGTAGTAGGCGACGAGTTCAGTTTCTTCACTAACATTGGTAGGGCTGTAGTAGGAGATGATTGTTGCTCTGGGATTGCCATTAAAAGTAGCTAGCATCATCCTAGGTTGTATTCTCTCAATGCTATTAAGTGATTTTATCGCTCTTGATCCTATAAGTATTCCTACACCTCCTACCGTGGCATTGACAGAGTTTTTCCATGCTGATACAGTGGCTAGCGCCCATCCTTTGCCAGTATCGTGATATTTAATATCCTCGTTGTGCGTGTATCTGTGTTCTTGTATGCATATTATGTCTATTTTATGTTCTACAGGCGATGCAGTCAGTTCCGGTAGTTGACCTTAAGGTCAACTACCGGAACTGACTGCATTAAAACCTTAATATTTAAGGTTTTAACGTTAAATGTCGCTATTTGTATTGTTTGTTTGCATTTTAGTAGTTTTTGTTGTTTGAGCTCTGTGGCTGATTTTTCGAACACTGGCTCCAACCTCAGCTGGACGCACCCCTTTTTTTTTACCCGCGGGAAGAGCGATGTGGTTTATGTATGTGGTTTGAGTGTGGGTCATGGTTATCTTTCGATGGCTGTTTTTATTCTCATCTATAAAAGCCACTCCTATAGATGAGTAGCAGTAGTTCCCAGATCAAACTGATGATCCTGAGCGTTGAGCTGCGAGACTCATACGTCCAGGACCAGGCCGTCAGAGGGTTTATTTGCATACCTTTACGTCCATCATGCTGCTTCCCATGTATACGTAAAAAATATGGGCCTTTATTTTCCAGTAAGTTTTAACTTAGTTAAAGTCCAAGACTAATGTATATTTATAAGAGTTTTTTTTTGTATATTTTCACCTGTCTTCTGATATTGGCCCTAACGTTTTTTTTTGGCTTTGGAGACTTTCTTAACTGCTTTTTGTTTTTATAGGGAAGGGGAGGATGCATCCCTTCATCCACCTGTCAATCAGATTTTGATTATAGACTGCGTTACAGTGTCGGAGCAGTATGTTGTCGAATTATCTGGTCTTCTATACTTCTGGAGGAATCTCTTCAAGCCCTGTTTTTTTTTTCTAAACTACTAGGGTGTGTGTGGGGATTCTAAGCTTTTATAAAAGACTCTTCCATGTACCGAGCGTGTTAGCACCTTTGGCCAGGGTCATATATTAAATTTGGATTTACGGTAAAATTGTCTTTACATTTAAAACACACTGTACAAGCAGCATTTTACAAAGAAAACAGCATACAATTTTGTAAAATTTTATGGCATCTTAAATTATTAGGACTTAAAGACAATATACTGACCAGTTTTGGACTCTTGGCTCCTGGTGGCATATGGTTAGTTCTTCATAGCTGGCGTTCTCCTCTACCGTTTAGTCATTAATGGATTTGAATAAAATTTGGGTAGGTCTACTACTTGGGGAGGGGGACAATAGTCATTTCCTTATTTTTTGGGTTTGTTTTATTTATTTATTTATTTATTTTTTTGGGTGGGGGTGGCATTTGGGACTTTCTTTACTTAGGCTTTTTTTTCTAAACTACTATGTGAGGGTTTCTGTGGGGATTCTAAGCTTTTAGAAAAGACTCTTCCATGTACTGAGCGTGTTAGCACCTTTGGCCAGGGTCATATATTAAATTTGGACTTACATTATTTACATTGAAATTAACGTTTTTAATATACTTTTTATATTGATAAACTTTTAGTATTAAAATATATTTGGTCAATAAAGTATATTTATAAAATACCCTTTTTTTACGTACTAAACAATTGAAAATAACAAATATGGCTTTGAAACCATATATTTTTATTTAATCGAAAAACCTAAAATGTCTTTTTGATTGATTTAGCGGTCGTTACTTCAAGTGTCTCTCGTATTTGTTTCCTCTTTAGAAATGTCATATTAACCCTTTTATCAAATCCAGCTAAATTGTACCCATTCTGTTATCAATAGAAGTGAAATTCAATTCCTTTCAGTTACTTCATCCTTGTGAAATCGCTTGTCTGCCTCTTTCACTGAACCTCTGGTAGAATCAGTTGAGGGAATTTTTAATTCTTAAATCTAATACTTATAAAAATATATTTCTTACAACGAAACAAACCGACCATCTGTGGCACTTAAATTTGTTCAGAGTTGAAAAGGTAGAAGTAATTTTCGACAATGCAGCGCCAAAAAGCTACCTCTGCCTATTTGTCGAGAACTACTATTTGGCCCATAGTACGACATCGGGGACGAGACTGTTACGGCTGGAAAAACAAGCCAGCAGAAAGGTGTCGTCATTTGCTTTTTGAATAGCCGATTAGTATTTCTTTATATTGATTTTTATTCTTTAAATTATTTTATATTGTAGATTTTATCCTTTAAAAATTTCATATACTCTTTCTTTGTTGATAAAAAGTTATCATGTAATGTTCATATTTTTGTATGATAGAAAATCTTTCTTTCTTAACCTCCAAAGTCCATTGATATTGTTGGGTATCACCTACCTTTCCAGCATAATGAGCTTGGCCATCTACCATATATGGCAGTAGCTCTAATACCAGGCAGATCAGTCCGAGATCAGTCTGAGAGAAATCTACGATCAGTCTACGTCTACGAGTGTGAAGAGCCATTTTCTATTGTTGAAGTATATCCTTACTCTATCACTAATCCTATGTTCCTACTACTAACAGTCTCTCTCTTGTAAATACTCTTTCCTGTAAATATAACTATTTCCTCAATATCGTGGTTTGTCTTATTATTATAACTACTTGTGTTCACTAACCAGAACACAACAGCTTTGGTGACGAGGTACTCGAACTCACGCGGGTACAACAACAACAGCTTTGGCCACGCAACAGCAAAATCCGTCGCCTCTCAACAGATATTTATTTTAGATTTTTAAATGGCATAAATGTAGATTTCATTTTTGAATATATATGTACCATTCACCTCGTAATATAAATTTCACAATGAATAAATCAACATTTAGTTAGCTGTAAAATACGCCGAATGCACCACTCCAGAAGAGTAAGACCCCACCTACAACGATTGTTCTGGATATGGAATTAAACCATTTAATGATGAGATTTCTGTCCTCTAGATTTGGATAATGTGGTGTATCCCTTCATTATCATTACTCCTTGGTTCACTCTAACTCGGAGTGGTATTACCTGCTGTGGTTCCATCTATGGGTCAAAAAGTTCAACGATTTAACTATGTGAAAACAAATTACTGATGTTAAATTGAATCGTTAGAGTTACAAAGCAATATGAGAAACCGTTAACTGTGTGAAAATAAAACTATTAGGGTTTGATAGAAATACTTGAAACTATTTTTGTACAAAGGAGCTCCGGCTTGATCAAAATGTTTCTTACAAACTATTTGACAATAAAATATATATATATACAGCTGATGAAGAGGCTCATATATATATCTTTCTATATATATATATATATATATGATGAGTATTTGGTATTAGATAAAGGGTTGATATGCCATTAAAACCAACCAACCATTTCTCTCCGGAGTTCACGTGATATTTTCATATTACATTGTCAAGGAAACGGTGGGTTCCATAAAATTTATCATTCATGTTTCTTTGAAGATATATTTTTCTTGTTATATTAACAAACTAATCGAAAATAAATTATATATATATATATGAAGAGGATTTGACGTTAAATAGCAAAGGTTGATATGCCATTAAAACCAACCAACCAACCAACCAACCATCAGTATCTATTGTTCATATTTAATGTCAACAACACTGCGGGTTCCACGTAATTTATCATTCAAGATGCTTTAAATATGTAGATTTCTTGTTATATTAAAGCCCAATGATTCTGATTTTCTAATTTATCCCATTTTGAATAAATTTCTTGTATTAAGATGATTGTTAGCGGCAACGATATCGCTGACTTTGTTCTTGTTTAGAAATATAATAAAATTCCGAGAACCAAACCCACCCGCAACAATTTTATTGATTTTTTTCCTTCGTTTCACCTGGCAAAGAAAATATTCATTTAATTATTTCGTATACAATTATTAATACAAAAACATGAAATGTATCATAATTTCTTTTTCAAATTTATTTTACAGTTTTTAGTCTTGAAAATATGCGATGTAATATTTGTGAGGGGGTAATTTTTTGTGTTTCTTTGATAATATAACAATTTTTTGTTTTTCTTCACATAATTTACGTTGAAATTAATGCTCTTAACATACTTTTTATATTGATAAACTTTAAGTCTTAAAAAATATTTGGTCAATAAAGTATATTTATAAAATACTTTTTTGACGAACTAAACAATCGGAAATCACAAATGTGGCTTTGAATCCGTAGGTTTTTTTATTTCAGCGAAAAACTTAAAATATTTTTTGGTTGATTTAGCCGTCGTTACTTAAGTGTCTCTCGTATTTGTTTACTTATGGAGATGTCCTAGCAACCCTTTTATTAAATCTAGCTAGATTGTATCCATTCTACTATCCATAGAAGACAAAATCAATGCCTTTTAATTACTTCATCCCTGTGAAATCGATTGTGTGCCTCTTTCACTGAACCTCTGGTAGAATCAGTTGAGGAAATTTTTAATTCTTAAGTCCAATAATCTTTCTTTGTGGATTAAAAGTAATATAAAAGATATCATATAATGTTCATATTTTTGTTTGAAAGAAAATCTTTCTTTCTCGACATCCAGAGTCCATTGATATTCATTTTAGATTTTTAAATGGTATAATTGTAGATTTCCCTTTTGAATATATATGTACCCCTCACCTAGTAATATGAATTTTTTATTGAATAAACCAACGTTTTTTATATCAATATAAGTAAGATATATCCGTGATGATACATCCCTATCTAATTCTGAATAAACTGTTATACATTTTTTGCAAGCAATGTCTGCTTCTTTATTTTTTAGGAAAAGAATGAAATTGCACTTTTAGAATTTTTTTTTGTATGAACAGGTAATCGTTTTTACAAGAGATGAGGGATCGTATATTCGGTTGAAACTTCAAATTGTATCATTTTTTATTACAAAAGATGTTTTTAGAAATATTTGGCTTTCCAATTTTCAAAGGTGATTTTGAGAAGTTGTATTTGAACCCTAATTTTTATTGTTTCTTCGAATGATTTAAAATAATGTTTATTTCTAATTTTACTGTTTGCTTGATTTCAGATTTTTGACTGACGAAACATGTCACACGTCTCGTTTCACTGCAAATAATCTGTATATTGCACATTGGAAAACAATTGGACGATTCCCAGTTTTATTTTTTAAAGTATAAGTAAAATTTCATTTACGCAAACATAAAGGAGATATGACATTTGAATGTATTATATGTATGAAAGGTTTTTCTTGGGAAAGTCAGTTGAAAATTCATATGCGTTCACATAGAGGAGAGAGACCATACAAATGTGATCAGTGCAATAAAGCGTTCACAACATTTGGTGATTTGACTCGTCATGAACTCACACATACAGGAGTGAGACCATACAAATGTGATCAGTGCAATAAAGCGTTTGCCCGATCTTATCATTTAACACGTCATAAACTCACACATACAGGGGAGAGACCATACAAATGTGATCAGTGTAATAAAGCGTTTGCACAATCTCCACATTTAAAAGATCATATACGCACACATACAGGAGAGAGACCATACAAATGTGATCAGTGTAATAAAGCCTTTGCACAATCTCCACATTTAAAAGATCATATACGCACACATACGCGAGAGAGACTATACAAATGTGATAAGTGCAATAAAGCGTTTGACCGATCTTATCATTTAACACGTCATAAACTCACACATACTGGGGAGAGACCATACAAATGTGATCAGTGTAATAAAGCATTTAGACGATCTCAAAATTTAAAAATTCATGAACGCATACACACAGGAGAGAGACTAAATAAATGAATGTGATCAGTGCAATGAAGCGTTCACAAAACCTTGCGACTTAACACGCCATGAACAGATACATACAGGAGGGAGACCATACAAATGTGATGAATGCAACAAAACCTTTAGACGATCTTAATATTTAAAAAATCATGAACGCATACATACAGGATTGAGACCAAACAAATTTGATCAGTGCAATAAAGCGTTCATAAAATCTAACGATTTAACAAGTTATGAACGCACACATACAGGAGTGAATTTATTGAAATGTAATCAGTAGCAATAAAGCGTTCATAACATCTAGAGATTTAAGACGTCCCTAATGCACATATAGAGGTGAGCAACAATAAACATGTGATCAATGCAACAAAGGCTTTACACAATATCATAATCTTTAAAATCGTGAATGCACATACATTTTAATTAAACATTCGTGGAAAAAGCTGTTGCTCAACTAACACCGAAATCCAATTTGGATTTGACAAGTCTTTTTCCATATTAAAACATACTGAAGAGATGAAAATTACTTTGATAATTCACATCTACCATCAAGATTTGAGATGTCTTGCCCTAGACAAAACCTTGAAGTTCCTTATTTTATATATAGATATCAGCAACACACAAAAGATGAATTTTTATCTGAAACTAACATTAAGTTCACAGATTTGAACTGAGAAATACAAAACGACTGCCACGTATCAAATACTTACAACCAACACTTTACTTGTTCATCGGTACAGAATGAAAAAGTTTATCAACTTGTTTTTGGTGATTAGGATCAATCATTCCATCTGGACATAACGTAGTGGAGGAAATTCCATGGATCAACAACCAGGTTTTTGGCAATAAGAAGATAGGTTCACTACTGGTACAGATCAAATATTGCAAATGAGAGAGAAGAATGTTTAAAACATCACTTCAGTATGGACCATGTAAGCAAAATTTCACAATGAATCCGAGTTGAATTGATGACAATAATTCAAGCTTCAGGAAACCAGTGAAAAATGTAAATAAAAAATCCTCCGACAATCGGAATCATGTATATAAAGCCATAGTTCATATTAGTAATGCTCCAAGAAAAAATTGATAAATTTCTTTTCATTTTTATTTTTTTAATTTAGAACATCACAATTTTTTTCTGTTGTACATTTTGATTTTTTGTAAATATTTTATCTTGATTTTATTTTTCGAAACAATCGTTTTGCATTTTAATTCTCACAAATTTATCATCTGTATTTTACTTTTTCAATTTATTTACTTGGAATTTTTGAAAAACAATAAAAACAAAACGGGGAATTTAAATCAATTTTATTTCAATTCTAATTAATTATCACAAACAAAATTCCCCTTTGAATATTCAGTTTGAGAATGAACTTTTTAGATGTTTGGCTTTTATTTTAACTTTGATCAAATGATTTTTGCTTTAAACATTTTCTAAATGTTTTCTTTTTACAGGAATTTAATTTTCCCGTTTTGAAACATTTGTATGTGATATTATGACATTATAAGCAGGAAAGCTTGACTTAAATAAGAACGGTGAAATAAGTTAAGAGCAACAATGCCAAATCCTGTTTTTTATATATATATTTTGTAGATAAATCTTTAAAGAATACTGCGCTCATTTTTTTCGCACATAAGTCATTTTTGAAAGGATGAAGCAGTTCTATTTCAAATAAATCAATTTAGCATCTGTCATTTGCTTCCGGTCAGTTTAAATGTCAAACTGTTCTATTTGACCCATACATAGGACCCTAGCAGGTGCTACCATTCTAGTTCAGTTTTTATTTTATTATTAACATAAGATATATGAATTTTTTCTTAATGTAATTAACATGAATTTTTAGGATATTTTTGATAGTTAGAAACAGTTTTTGAAAATTAAAATCAACATTTAATTATTATTTCTTGATAACACGAATTATATTATTTAATATTGATACAACATAATAGTTCCAATGAAAGTAGAATGCAAATTTCATTTATATATTTATATATGTCGTGTCCGACTGTTTACTTTTTCCGGAGTTATGTTTTTTAATTTTCAGTAGAGTTTAAATTAGGGGTAACGGTTTTTTGGTTCTTTTATATGATTGTATAAACATTTTAGAAATGAAAAACAATGATAGATATAATATCACCCCCGTAAAAAATTTTTTCTTGGTTAAAGATATAATAAAATATAATAAATGTATTTTAATTGAAAAATTACTTTAATTAGATAAAATAACAATATTTAAAAAAAAATCAATTCTAGCCGGAAGCAATATAAGAACTTCCAAATAAAAATGTTGGTTATACATCTGATGATTGTTTTAATAAGCAGAGATAAATTCATAATGACACTAAAGAAGAGAATTTTTTTTTTGTTTATATATATATATATATATATCGTATTTATATATGCACAAGGATATAGATATTGTGACGCTGCATAAATAAGTATCTCAGGACGAGAGTTTATTTGAAGGCGAAAGTGTAAACCCGACCGTCTATTAGTTTTTTGGCGACGACGAGTCTAGGTGATCGTTGAATAGGATGTTGGTGGCGCTATGTGGCTCGGTAGTCTGCATGTTATGTTTTGACCTTTTGACCCGGCCAAAAATGCCATTCAAGGTGATGCACCGGAAGGAAGTGACACATTCTAATGGCAGTTATGAGAGGAAATCGCGTGGGCGGAAATTGGCCGATGAAATGGGACGAGGTAAAAATATCCCATTATACTCTCATAGACTGACGCACCGGAAGAGAGTGAATTCTGAACTGCATGACAGTTGTTTCCGCTCGATGACGATCACGCAGGCCATTCCAAAGATAGCGGAAGTGACACATCCCGATCGCCAGATATCGGAAGAAATTGCGGAGGCGTGTCCATATCACTGCGTGGGAGTTTGAAGGTAATATAAGGCCGACGAATTGAACAGAAGGAGGACAGTTGAGTTCGACGAGCCAGTGGACAGGCGGGTAGAGTTGAAGGCGGAGAGGGACGAGGGGTAGTAAGGAAAGCCAGCACCCAGCAGAGTGGACTTCAGGGCTCCGCTTGAGCAGCCCTGGAGAACGAGAAAGACACAACGCTGACGACCATAACTTTGGGGTCAAAATATTTCAGTTATGTTCGGTTTCCAGCTCCCTCTCACAAGCAAACATTGAACAACCCTTTCGAAACCTTGCAATAAAGTGAGAGGTAAATATTTTGTTAAAGAAGTCTTCCTGCGTCTTTATCATTGCGTCTGTTATTCCTGCGTGCGTCTTTATCCTTGTGTCGTTGTGATGCTGTAGATGAATATATAACATGCAGACGACTGGAGAGTTAGTCGACGATCCGGTGGTTGATTCAACAATTAACCAGGGTTTATTCAACGTTAACTACGTGCAAGGCGATGAAGCCTCCTCAGTCGACGCGGTGTTATTCGCTCGTTGACTGATCTGTTATTCCGGGCGTTTACTGCATCTGGTTGGCTGGGTGATAAGATTGATAATAGGGCATCGTCCTCGCTGTGTTGGTCCGGGTAGTAGTTGAGGGCAGAAGTGGTAAATGAAAACGGCTGCCCTAATAAAGACATGAGTAGAAAGTAAAGCAATTGCCCTGATAAGGACAGTTTGTAGTCGTTGGAAAAGACATGCCCTAAAAAGGACAGTTAGAGTAGTGGTCTGGCACAAGTATCTGGAAGGCGGCAGTATCAGTTGGCAGGTGGCAGTAACTGCCGGAAGCGCCACACTTTCATCTTCTTCGCTCAAGGCCGGACAAGCCACTAACAAATCTATTTCTTTTCTTTCATTTTTTGATTTACTGTTATTTATACTGAGATGGGATTACAACCACCCAAAATTTTCTTTTTCTAAACTTCCGGTTAAAAATAAAAATAGGATTAGCTTCATGTTACGATAACGTAGTACCAGCGATGAGAAGTATTTCTTCAGGAATAAATCAAATATTGCAAATGAGAGAGAAGAATGTTTAAAATATCTCTTCAATATAGAACAAGTAACCAAAATTTCACCATGAATCCGAGTTGAAATGATAACAATAATTAAAGCTTCAGGAAACCAGTGACAAATGTAAATAAAAACTCCTCCGACAATTCAATATGATTCCTGGGATTTTTTTTGCTGTTATTCATACTGAGATGGGATTACAACAACGCAGAATTTTCTTTTTCTAAACTTCTGGTTAAAAATAAAAATAGGATTAGCTTCATGTTACGATAACATTGTACTAGCAATGAGAAACACTGCCTTGAATGACCAATTATCAAATTTCTAACATGGATTGTTTTCCATCTGGATCTTGAAGATCCATTCGTTTCCTAAGAATAATAGTGAGAAGAGACCACAAATAATCCCAGCCGTACTTTCCACTATTCATCTATTCCATAAACCGCCCGGCCACCGTCATTCACACGATGAATTTTACCGTTTTTCATTTGTATCATCTGGCATAAGAAAACTATTCATTTTTTTTTCATTTGCACATATCAAAAGCAAAAAGAAGCATAAAATTATTTTTCATACGTATTGTAGAATTTGAAAGTTTGTAGCAAAGGCTATAAAATATTTTTGATGGACAGGAAATATTTCAGCCGACTCTCGTGGTCAAAGTTCGCTGCGAAATGTAACGGAATATTGTAGTGTTGTATAGCCAAATACATATATAAGTGGGAACATAATCAAACATAATTTACGAACATCAATGAACAAACGAACACACTTCTTTATAAAATTATATATATCTCATACTTTATTCTCGATGTTTCTGTAGTGTGTGAGAGATGAGTGAAGACAGGGACAGACTGCTATATTGATCCAACTTCTTCTCTTGACCATAGCAGTCCTTCTTCAGCATCTTGGCTGGAGTTGCTCAACCGGGGGTCGCTGAGGGCCACAGACATCAGTCTGCAAGCTGGCCCTCAATGTGGCCTTTCTGTCATCATCTAACTCATCTTCCGCCGGCACCTGCCTATATTCTTTCATAGCGCCCACTTGCTTCCGCTTCTTCTTCCGCTTATTTACACAGGAGCATCTCTTGATTGACAGCTGGGTCAAGAGTTAATATACAACATTAGCAGGAAAGTTTTTCAGATGGCTTAATAAAAAGTAAATTCTGAAATGAATAAAGAATAAAACACGCAAACAGCAAAACAGACGAAATGGTAATGAGGGGCATTATACCCGTCAAATATTTAGACCGGGACATTGGCTCAGCGGTTAGAGTGTTCGCCAATGGCCCGGGAGACCTGGGTTCAATCCCAGGTCGAGTCATACCAAAGACTTTAAAAATGGAACTTGATACCACCTTGCTTAACACTCAGCATTATAAGGTACGGTTCAAGGGTAAAGTGGAGCAATCCTAGGAATGGAGTAGCGCCCTCCCCTACACCTTGGTGTAGTAGCTATCGAAAAGGGAGCCTTCGGGTCACCCTCGACTATGGTCGCTAACTTACTTATTAATCTTTGTATGTGTACGGTGTACATAGATATTTGAATATTTTTAAAATGCTTACTTGCCTGTTGGTCGGGAATTTCCTTTGATAATAAAACTTACTATAATGGTTTTAAAATGTGCGATTAAAGCCATGCAATTTTGGAATGAATTAACTGGGCTTCTTCACTGATATTGTGTTGAACATTTTTCTAATATTTTCTTCCTCTGCATTTGCTAACGAAAGAACGCCAAGTCGGGTGGGGCAGTAGAATACTCCGTCAGAGAAGGAAAACTCCTACCCTAGATGAGACAGCTTGTTGGCCATATGTAACAACTCGTAATGATTTAGGACGTAAGCCTACTCTATGACCCAACGCTTAAAGTGATCACGTTACTTACAACCCTCTACTTGAGCCATTACTGGGCTAGAAATAATGTAAATTCACTAGGAAAATGGTTTATTCTCTAAATGCACTGATGAAATTTTCACTGTGATGAAGTTTTATACTGTGTTATGGTTACTTATAAGCGTTATGATAATTGCAGCAATATAAAATCTCTTTGAAACGTAAGGATACGGGATGTATTGAGTGAGCTATGGGAGAAAGAGGGATAAGCTTATTGTGTTATCATCTAACATGGTTTCTTGTGAGTAAATAACTGTTATCTTAGCTTTCTGGAACAATCTCTCTTTTTTTTCAAGGGCATTATTCACCATTTCTGTTTCAGGTCATTTAAAGCGACCTGCCATTGTGGAGCACTCAAAGCAATCCCGTATAAGAAAGCATGCACAGAAACAAGGTCCCAATGAACCTTCCATACGAAAGCCTAATGAGTTAAGGAAATAATCCAAGACACTCCTCAAGGGATGTACACAAGGCAAATAAGCACTAAAGGCAACCAAGCGGCAAAGGCAACCGAGGATTGAAGGCAATTACCTATAGGAAAATATTCAAGGCATCAAAGAACACAAGGCAACAATTATTTGTAATTACTCAAGGTAATAAAGCAACGTAGACAATTTAGCGCCCAAGGCAACTGCGGGGGAAACTATCCAAGGCAACTCACGAATCATTAAACCATCAGAATTCTGCAATATGAAAAATATATTCTCCCAAAATTTTGGAAGAGTATCAAATGGCATGAAGAACATCATGCAAATGATTGACATGAATGACGAAACATCACGTCATTATAGAACAAATAATTACGTCATTATAAAACTAACAATCACGTTATTATAGAACAAACAATCACGTGATTATAGAACAAACATGTAAAACTATTTTTTGTTACAAAAAAGAGAAAACAATATATGTATGTATGTATGTATGTATGTATGTATGTATGTATCATATTTACTAACCCCTCCGCTCGGACAGGATATGACACAAGGCCAATTTTTAAGCGGAGTTTAACAGCTTTGAATTCAGAGTTTACCTTCTCTTAGACTAGTTGCCTCACCAAGGCTGAAGGTCCCAGTGAGTCCTACTATTTACCCATAGCTGGAGGGAGAATAATTGGATTCATACCTTTCCCAAGGGTATTAGTGCTATGTGAAATGCAATCAGTCTCGTCTAGGACTTGAACTCGTATCGTCGTGTACATTTCCTACGACGATAACCATTACACCACGGGCACATGTATGCATGTATGTATGTATGTATACAAACATCATTAGTAACTCATGAAAGTAAAGCTTTTCAGGCTTAGTCCGAAGAGTTATTCTCTCGAGTCTATTTCACAGCAATAAAAATTCTCACAGAACAAAGAATCTGTCGTTCAGTTTGGTCGGAATTAACGTCCTTGTAGTTTTCCCATGATTTATATCGATCATTTAAATATTATTGAAATGGAGATTTCTGATAGAAAATGGAGGATTATATGCATTTCTTTTCCTTCCTGTCACACGGCAAATAAGCAATTAATTTGATTGTATTTGGTACAGTTGTTTATATGAAATGTGTTATTGATTGTTTTCAAAAATATTTAAACATTTGAAAATACATTATGAAATAATACGTAAACTATTTGAGTGGGTAAATTTGGTGTGTTGCTTAATACAAAATCTTATCAATATTTATCAAAAATAACGTCCATTACATTCGTTTCTTCGAAATGATTTGAAGAGATAATTTGTTTAGTACACAAATATATATTCACAAAATGCATCTTTTATGAAGTAAACGACCTGAAGTAACAAGTTTTGTTTTGGAAAGGTCAAATTTATTGGAAAGAAAAGCATGAAGTTTCTTCATATTTAAGATGGCGATTAATAAGTTCATGAAATATACGAAATAATGACACCCACAAAAAAAGACGCTTCTCTCCAGTTACCGCTAAAATTATTTCACTTGAATATCTAAATGCTTCAATTCTTTTTACACACTCGAATTAGGGATGGTATTTTAGTTGCCTTGGCCTTCATCACTTCCGTTTCTTTTTTAAATGACTCTCGTATGTGGTCATTTATTTGACTTAAGGAACCAACACTTTTATTTAATCTATGCAGGTAGATTATTCCTATTCTACCATCCATACAAAAAAATCGATTATATTGTGTTTGTGAAACCTGCTTCCCAACCTCTCACCACACCTCTCCTCGAATAAGTTGATAAAATGTTTAATTCTTAAGTCTAGCATTTCTTTGTGAATAAAAGTTTATCATGTTGTATTCACGTTTCTGCAGAATTAAAATTCTGTAATTTTTCTAAACTTTAAAATTTTATGTAGCATTAATTGGAGATTTTTGACATGGTATTGCAAAAGATTTTTTATTTGAATATATTTGTATTCCATCACAATTTACAAAAAGAAAATATTGTGTGGAAAGCTTAAAAATCTACTTAAAAATGATTTTTTAAAAAATATTCTTGGATAGTTTTTCTGTTTGCATCATATATTAGGTTAAAAACTCAAATTTCGTGAGTATTTTTGATAAAAGTTTTAAGTCCGATTTATTGACTGATCGCAAATAAATTCTTTTAAATTTAGAGCTCAAACTATTTTTTGTTCCATTGGTATATCAAATATTGAGTAGAACGCTTAAAAATCTACTTTCATGGGTTATTTAATGTCAAATCAATCCTAATAAAAGAACAGCAGTGATAGTATTTAATCCATTGCTTGGAAAATAAGAGAATCCAATCACTTTCCCAAATATATTAGTCCGAACGTGAACGTAATAATTGTATAAGAGTTCGAACTCGGTTACTTCGAGGCTACAATCCAGCTGTTTAACCATTATGCCACGAATAACCCTCCCCCACTATTTGGTATTGGAGTTCGAACTCCCCCATTATCTTCCTTTTCTAGTGAAACTGATTCATCGTTAATTCCATTGAGTTGTTTAATTAATATAAACAGTTTTAAAACCAAGTGAACTTAGTAATTGTAAAAATTCTAAAAGAGTTATCTTCCCATTTCCGATACATTGTTAAACACAGTCCAGTCGGCTGGGGTTGCATAAAATATCATTTGATAAGACAATCTGCTCATCACTCTTTCACCATTATCATTATCAAGACGCTCTGGCTGCACGAATGTCCCTGATTCTCTCTCTCTCTCTCTCTCTCTCTCTCTCTCTCTCTATCATCCAACGCTCAAAGCAGATCTTCCAAACTATATCTAGTGTACGAACAGTATTGAAGTAAATAAATTCTTGTTGGTCGGCCAACACTGGCACGTCCATTTTTCGGTGTCCATAGAAGAACGTCGCTTATGAATTAGTCCTTGCTTCTCAAGCAATGACCTACATACCTTGTTTACCTTACTTGGATAGTTTTTGAGATAGGAGTTAAGTGGCCGTTCACCTACTTTATGGTAGAGATGTTGCTTACATATATATATATATATATATATATATATGTGTGTGTGTGTGTGTGTGTGTGTGCATATTTATATATATATATGTATTCTTTTTTCTCAAAGATATATATATATATATATATATATATATATATATATATATATATATATATATATATATATATATATATATATATATTTATAAAATACCCAAAGAAAATTTATTAGTTTAACTTTTCCCTCCCCAAAATCTAGATTTCTTTTATTAGTAGTGGTCGTCTAACAACGTATGAATGAGTTTACCCCTGGTAAAATTTTATTTTTGTACTACTAAATATTTTTGTCCCAGCATATTTTTGGAAAATTGAAACCAAGTTACGTAAGATAAATTTGAATAAGTTTTTAAAAAATGATACAAAATCATAAACTATTTCTCAGTTGATATTTTTCATTTTCCTAGCTCCTTTTTTCACCCACTTGCACTTAGCCACTAAAATATTTTGCATTTTTTTACGAACATATCTTTCAGAAATATATAAAATTGATTCATTCTCTTAAAATAACCATTAACGAAGAGTTAAGAAAAAGGTGGGTTCCATGTAATTTAGTATTCATATTTATTTGAATTTGTATTTTCCTTGTTTAATTAAGAGTATGTAAGTAACACACTGTTTAATTTGTCTTTAATTTCCATGTTAATAATATAATTTTTATTGTAGATCGTTTGGCGATTGACAGTTCTTGTTACTTTTTGCCGTACGACTTGACTCATTTTATAATGTTTTTCTCCTATCGTCCGTCCATTCGGGTTGAATGACTTAATAACCTGCAATATTTCATTCATTTGATTAATTTTGGTAAATTTCGTTCTATAAATGTGTCACTGATTTTTTAGAACTCACTTTAAATTTTGAAAGTCTTTATAAAATGCTACCTATTATTTGTGAGGGGGTAAATTCGTTGTTTTCTTAAACCAAGTTATGAACGTCAGTCTAAATTACAGCTTATAAAATCCTTTTCTTCTTCTTATTTTCTAAGCTATAAATTGTTCAGTACAAAAAATACATTTGTGAAATCTGTAATAACCTGTGTGATTTTGAAAAGGTAGGTTTATTTAAACGACAAGAAGAAAATATCTTCAAAATTAAGATGGCGGATTATTATTTCTTGAAATATACGGAACTATTACACCCACAAAACAAGACACTTCTCCTCAGTTATGTCTCAAATTATTTAACTATAATATCATTAAGTTAATAATAAATTAGTCGAAGATGTATTCGCATTTTAGTTATGATCTTCGGTACTTCCATTTCTTTTTCAGGTGACTCTCCTATTCGGTTTGGAAATGTCGAACAAATCCTTTTTTTAATCTCTACTGGTTGATTGTTTTCATTCTACCATCCATACAAAAAAAAAGACGATATTTTTAGTTTGTGATATTGCTTATCTACCTCTTTAACAGAACCTTTGATAAAATCAGTTGATAGAATTTTTAATTCTTTTGTGTAGTATTCTTTCTTTGTTAATTCAAGGCTACCATATTGTGTTCATGTTTTTGCAGTATAAATATTCGGTCATTTTTACTAAACTTAATGATTTTATTTAGTATTCATTTAAGATTTTTAATTGGTATAACTATAGATTTTATATTTAAGTATATTTTTAGTCCATTACATGTTACTAAAGGAAGATATTGTCTTAAAGAGACGACTTAAAAAAATAAATTTGTATATGAGATATCTTTCTGTTTGAATCATATATTAGGCAAGAAATTTGAATCAGTTTTTATGATAAAGTATGTAAATTAGATTCATTAATTGATAAAAATAAACTCTTTAAAAACTATCGTTGTAGAAGAAAATCTGTGATATTATTTAATCCATAGCTTGGGGAAAGTTTCCCAAGTATATTTGTCCCAAAAATAACGTAATGACGTTAGGGGAGTTCGAACTCGCTTACTTCAAACTAATAGGCCAGTAGATTAACCCGTATGCTTTGTGGAAAGAATTTTTTTTTGTGTGTGTGTTTAGTGGGTTATGATATTAGGTGAAAATATTGTATGAGTTTTTGCGAGAAAGGACATACTGATCATTAGGTTCATTTTTTATATTTAAAACTCAAACTATTATTATTTAATATTATCTTCTTTTAGTGGGAAAACAAATTTAATCGATGGGGATTAATATTTATTTAATTATGTTTAATGCTTATAAAATTTTATTGTAATAATGTATTTTTCATTCGCTTTTTTGTTTTTTGAAAGACTTTTTATAGGATGAATTTTAATGCAGAAAAATATTAAGATTGAATTTTACTACTTGACGATTTATTTTTTCAGGAAATCTTTTAGATTTAAAACTCTGCTCTTCCAATATACAGTTCCCTAATAATTCAAAATAATACATTCATATTTTAATTTAACTGTTTACTTATAGATATTTCAACAAGGATATATATCTCACTTGTCGTTTTATAGTCAATGGTCATGTAAATTATAAATTTGAAAACTATTTGCCGATTGCCATAGATATCGTATTTTGCAGAGGAGGACACTACATTGCATAATGCATAGAAATTGTTTGAGTAGCAAAACCAAAACTATTAGGATTTAATATTATCTTCTTTTAAGAGGAAACTTTTTTTAATTTAATGGGGATTAATATTTATTTTGTTTTATAATTCATTATTTATCTATTATGTTTAATGTTTGTGAAATTTAATTGTAAAAATTTATTTTTCATTCGCTATTTTTGGTGTTTTCAAAGACTTATTATAGGAGAAATGCAGAAAAATATCAAAATTGAATTTTACCACTTGATATTTTGTTTATTTTATTCGTGAATATTTTAAATGTAAAACTTTGCTGTTTAAATATACAGTTCCGAAATAATTCGAAATAATACATTCATCTTTTAATTTTACTCTTTGTTTACTTACAGATATTTCAACGCGAAAATTTATCTCACTTGTCGTTTTACTGTCAATGATCATGTAAATTACACATTGGAAATCTATTGGCCGATTCCCATATTTTCATACAAGGAGATTAAATTGCTTGATGGATAGGACTTTTGAGGGTGGCAAAAACAAAACTACTAGGCAAGCGAACTGACAAAAATATCCTTAATCGACGCTAGTTTACAATTACTGGACAGATTAACTGCTCAGAAAAGTTACGATTAAGATTTTATATTATATCGTCTATTATATCGTATGCATATAATCATGAGATAAGTGTTCAAATGAGATGAATGTGAGTAAGTATTAATTTTTCAATATTTAATACTTCACACAGGCAAATAGACAGGAGATAGGAACTTTTAAATGCACAATATGTGATGACACTTTCTCTGATCGATATACATTGAGATGTCATATACTTACACATAGAAAAGAGCGACCATTTAAATGTGATGAGTGTGACAAAGACGTTCCACAGACTTAAGGTTAAAAAAACATAAACGCACACATAGAGAAGAACAATCATTCAAATGTAAGAAAGCCTTTACACAGACTGATAATTTAGCAATTCAGGATCGCACAATCACAAGAGAGAGACCATTAAGAAGTGGGGAATGTGCAAAAAGGCTTAGTCTGCAGAATCATTTAAGAACACCTGAACGCACTTATGGGAGACCGAGCATTTACATGTGAGACATGTGGCAAAGGATTTTCTTCGCCAAGCACTTTAAGAAACCATGAACGGAGGCATACAAATGAGAGACCATTTAAATGTAAGACATGTGGCCGTTGCTTTTCTCTGAAAAACACTTTAAGAACCCATGAACGCACGCATACAAATGAGAAACCATTTACATGTCAGACATGTGGCCGTTGCTTTTCGCAGCAAAGCAATTTAAGAAACCATGAACGCACGCATACAAAAGAACGACCATTTACATGTGTGACATGCAGCAAAAGGTTTTCTCAGCAAAGCAGTTTAATAAGGCATGAACGCACGCATACAAATGAGAGACCATTTACATGTGTCACCTGTGGTAGAAGCTTTTCTCAGAAAAGCAATTTAAGAATTCATGAACGTACGCATTTAAAAGAACGACCATTTACATGTGAGACATGTAGCAAAAGCTTTTCTCGGAAAAGCCATTTAAGAAGCCATCAACACATACACAGAGGAGAGAGACAATACGAATTCAATGAATGTGACGGAGATTTTTCTAATCAAAACAAATTAAGAAAACCCAAACGTGAAAATGAGGAAAAAAGGCCATTTAAATGTGATCAACATAATGAAACTTTTCTGTCAATAAATGATCTGAATGTTCATACGCCAACACATAGTAGTGAGGAAACATTTGAATTTAATCAAGGTGAAATTACCTTAACACGAGATTTCAAGTTAACAAATCATATGTGCACACACAATCGAGAAAAACCATTCAAATGCCATCTATGTGACATGACGTTTTTACTGGAAGACAATTTGACATTTCATATGCAGGAAATTCATTCGGAAGATAAAGCAAATAATTCAATGCAGTCATATGTCAATATTCAATCATCAACAATGATAAATCCTGAACAGCACTCATTCCAATATGGAATATTCGATCAAAACTTTCCTAATCACTCAAACTCATTGACACGATTTAATTCATTGGATGAAGCTACATTTCCACAAGAATTCATCCCTCAAAATATTCGGCCAAGTGTAAGTTTTGCAGCGGGGAGTATCGACCAACTGTCTTCAATATCAACACGACCGGAAAAGAATCCATCCAACTTCGATAATATCTCACAAGTGTTACCACAATATGAAATATCAAGTGAGACATTAAGCCTTAATACTTTTCAGTCTATGGATGAATACCAACAATTGAATATAATGGAAGAAAATGAACTAAACGCGAACACTACATCAACATCTACAAATATAGACATAGACTCACAAATGTACAACATCCATCTCGAACAAAATATTTCTGATCAAAACTTTGCTAATTCATCGACAGAGAATCATGAAAGTTTCTCAACTGCTTTTAGGGAATTAGAATCAAACATTTCAACAGAACTTAATATACTGGACTTGTTTCCCGGGCTTGAATAACCGTATGTCTTTTAGCAATATAAAGATATGTTCATTTGGATTATGGAAGTTTCCACTGACACATATCGAATAATCTAAATGATAAACATGAATGATGAAACATCACTTCAATTGAGAACAAATGTCTAAAATCTTTCAATAAATATAAACAGAATTGATGAAAGTAATGAAGAAAATAAGAAGTTTGTCAAGCCAGTGAGAATGACTCATTATGCAAATGAAGGACTCTACGGAATATGAAATGATCCTAGTTGCTACTAGGAAATCATTAAGAGAATATTTTGATTTGGTTTATGTGATTTTTATTTGTAATGAAAGAGTGAAAATTCTCTAAAAAGATTTTAAAAACTTGTCTCATCGAAATAATGATTTATAATTTGTAGAAAATATTAGCAGAAAATATTAGTAGAGAATATTAGTGAAAATATCTCGAATATAATTCATTTTCGTAGCCGGTTTGTAAAATCCACTTTTATTATTTTCCCGGTGCTTTTACTTTCTTTTTTCGCATTTTCAATTGTATATAATTTTGATTCATATCCTTCAGAACGATAATCTTTATATTTAGTCGTATTACTAAAATTTATGGGATTTTCTTAAATTTTATAAATGTCGCGTATTAAGAAGATTACCTTAAAATCCAACTTAAACCTTTTCTTTTTGTTTATTTCCTTTTCCTTTTCCTCTTGGGGTTATTGCCTTTTTAAAAAATTCTTTTTAAAGCCACAAATCTTGGTAACTCATCTTATTTCTAATTTTTTAATTTCTCTTGAAAGCGTATCAATATGAGAAATAAACAGAGACAGAGATGAGCGATCAAGCAGTTCTGAATTAAAAATAAAAACTTTTAACTAATCGGGAACCCTGACCCAATCATAAAAAACAATTACTTATAGATATAGGTGTGTGTGTGTGTGTGTGTGTGTGTGTGAGGTAAAAAGAAGAAAATGGAAAGAAAAATAAATATAAATGTATGAGAAATCTTTTTTTATTATCATTATATTGTAGATCTACCGACGCGTTTCGCCGGGGTTAGTTAAGATAAGTAATTACGAAAATTTCAGGTAAAAATTATTTCATGTCATCTTCAGGGTTGGAATTATGAATTTAAATGAATTATCAATTTATCTTCGGTATGGACATCGCATCTCTTGTCTCATTTAAGCATAAATATTTATTATTATTGAGGATTCTCCTGGCAAGAAATATCCCAAAGGGATTAACGATTATCAGATCATTTCGTTTTCTTCTAAGACTTTTTATGAAGATTAACTCTTCTAAGACTTTTTATGTAGATTAACTCTTCTAAGACTTTTTATGTAGATTAACTCTTCTAAGACTTTTTATGTAGATTAACTCTTCTAAGACTTTTTATGAAGATTAACTCTTCTAAGACTTTTTATGTAGATTAACTCTTCTAAGACTTTTTATGAAGATTAACTCTTCTAAGACTTTTTATGAAGATTAACTCTTCTAAGACTTTTTATGTAGATTAACTCTTCTAAGACTTTTTATGTAGATTAACTCTTCTAAGACTTTTTATGAAGATTAACTCTTCTAAGACTTTTTATGAAGATTAACTCTTCTAAGACTTTTTATGAAGATTAACTCTTCTAAGACTTTTTATGTAGATTAACTCTTCTAAGACTTTTTATGTAGATTAACTCTTCTAAGACTTTTTATGTAGATTAACTGTTCTAAGACTTTTTATGAAGATTAACTCTTCTAAGACTTTTTATGAAGATTAACTCTTCTAAGACTTTTTATGTAGTTTAACTCTTCTAAGACTTTTTATGAAGATTAACTCTTCTAAGGCTTTTTATGAAGATTAACTCTTCTAAGACTTTTTATGAAGATTAACTCTTCTAAGACTTTTTATGAAGATTAACTCTTCTAAGACTTTTTATGAAGATTAACTTTTCTAAGACTTTTTATGTAGATTAACTCTTCTAAGACTTTTTATGTAGATTAACTCTTCTAAGACTTTTTATGTAGTTTAACTCTTCTAAGACTTTTTATGAAGATTAACTCTTCTAAGGCTTTTTATGAAGATTAACTCTTCTAAGACTTTTTTTGTAGCTTAACTCTTCTAAGACTTTTTATGAAGATTAACTCTTCTAAGACTTTTTATGAAGATTAACTTTTCTAAGACTTTTTATGTAGATTAACTCTTCTAAGACTTTTTATGTAGATTAACTCTTCTAAGACTTTTTATGTAGTTTAACTCTTCTAAGACTTTTTATGAAGATTAACTCTTCTAAGGCTTTTTATGAAGATTAACTCTTCTAAGACTTTTTTTGTAGCTTAACTCTTCTAAGACTTTTTATGAAGATTAACTCTTCTAAGACTTTTTTTGTAGCTTAACTCTTCTAAGACTTTTTATGAAGATTAACTCTTCTAAGACTTTTTATGTAGATTAACTCTTCTAAGACTTTTTATATAGATTAACTCTTCTAAGACTTTTTATGTAGATTAACTCTTCTAAGACTTTTTATGTAGATTAACTCATTTGGTTGGCTGACCGACTGGTCAGCCAACCAAATGAGTTAATGTGAAAAGTATCCCTTTCACGTATCAAATTTTAATTGGTCATCCAATCAAACCACAGTATAGGGGCTTGTTTAATTAACCATTCCAGCCCACTCTTAGTGAAGGAGTATTTCTTTTCACATTACCCCTCCCCCCAAAAAAAAATCAACGATCTGATTTGATCTTTTAACCCCAACAGGTGGGTTAGGGATGTCATGATTTAAAACGGATCAATGCACCTACGAAAGCCGAAGTTCTTACTTTGTTTGGAAAATTTAAAAGATAGAGTTGAACAAGTCACTAAATGACCTTTTAAACTGACTTTTGAATTCCTTTCAAATTCAGTAAGACAAAATAATTCAAAATGCATCATACTCTCCATAAGATTTTTGCACCAGTGAATAAATCATATGATCATATCAACACTCAGCCAAAATAGCATTCCAAAGCGGCTATCCATCACACATTCTGTTAAAAAGAGGTAAATCAAGTTCGATAACCCAAGCGGTTGTTTTGTGTAACTCTCCTTTCTATAAAATAAATTTAATCATCTATTCTCTTTTCAAGAAGCACACGTGTTTTATTTTCCTTTGTCTAATTTCGCTCTACATATCCTTATCTTAAAACATGGCAACTTCAACACACTTGTCGGACCACAAGGCACAAAACCATGTATCCTTGCGGTTACTACAGTAAAGAAATCGAACATGGCCCACGCAAAATTCGTCGTATTAGGGCCATCTATGTTAAGCCGGTTTATTGAAGCGTGACATAAACAACGGTACACGTGACAATTTCAATCTCATTGAATTCATGAGTAAATTTTGTTAAATCTGTTTTGTGGATATATAAATATCATGTATGTAACGGACATAGCAATAATCTTTCGGTATTATGAATGTAAACGGACCGGATTTAAGAAAAGAACAAACAAAAATTCTAAAAACAGTCAAAACGACACACACACACACACACACACACATATATATATATATATATATATATATATATATTGGGGGACGTCCCTGTGGTGTTGTAGCTAACGTGCTGGACAATGATATTTTAGAAAACGAGTTCGAACTCCAGTGCTTGATTTTTAACTTTCTAAATAACTTGAGAGAAATATTGGAATTTGCAAAATACACAAAAATATTTGAGCAAAAATATCTTTCCCTGTGTTAAGGTACAACAAACTTTATCATTCAGCAGTGAAAAACTAAAAAAATAATATTTATCAACTAATTAACAATTCCTCTCAAATAGTAAATTAAACTGGATTAAAAAAGATATTCATTTGAAAACACTAAAATAATGAAATATACAATGTGTTGGAACCAATGAAAAGGCAATGCTTAAACAAGGAGAGGATGGGTACCTAACCACAAGCCTTTCCATTATTGCCTGAATAGATAGGACTGCCCTTTGCATAGTAAAAATATTTGATCTCAAAAACCAGTGATAACAGTATATATATATATATATATATGGGGGTCTTATGCTTTCACAAAGCCCAATGTAGTGTGACTACTAGTCGCAGTACTTGTTGTGGCTGTCGTGCTCGTGACTACCATGTTTGCTTCCGACTGCAGAATCATAATGGCACAATGAATAATGACGAGCGAAGACTTCTTTAGAAAAATATGTACCTCTCATTTTACTGTGAGGGTTCGAAAAGGGTTCCTCAGGGTTTTACTGTGAGAGGGAGTTGGAGACCGAATAGAACTGCAATATATATTGACCCCGCTCTTATGGCCATCAGCGTTGTGTCTTTTTCGTTCTCCTGATGCTCAACCGGAGGCCCGGGGGCTTAGCTTACTGCTGAGTGCTGGCTTTCTCTACCACATCTTATCACCAACGGGTCTCCGAAACTACTGGGGGCACCGAGGGTCCCTTCAGCCCCCTTCGGCCTGGAGTGGCTTTCCCTACCACATCTTATCAGCAACTTCTCTGATCCCCAAATCAATCGGGGGCCCCGAGCCACTTCGGCCTGGTGTGGCTTTTCCTACCACACCTCGTCCCTCCGTCCGATCTCTAACTGTCAAACTTCTTGTCTTGACCGAGTTATATAATAGTTCAACGCCCACTCAATCGCCCACTCAATCTTTGGAATGGCATGTTTGATTGTCATCAAGCGGAAATAACTGTCATGCAGGTCAGAGGTCACTCTCTTCCGGTACATCAGTCTATGAGTGTACCATGGGATTTTTTACATTCTCCCATTTCGTCAGCCAAGCCCGCCTACGCGATTTCCTCTCATAACTGCCATTGGAATGTGTCACTTCCTTCCAGTGCATCACTTTGGAATGGCAAGTTTGGCCGGGTCGAAAGTCAAAATATTACACAAAGGCGCCTCTGGTGGTGTAATGGTTAGCAAGCTCGACTAGCAAACCTACACGAGTGAGTTCGAGTCTCATTGGGTGCCCCTTTCATATGGCCTTGTACCACATCTAAGCAAAAAGCTTAGTAAATTCCCACAATGACTGTTCAGGATATGGAATTAAACGATTTAATGGGGAGATGTCTGTCTTCGAGTTTTGGGTAATGTGGAGTACCCCTTCATTGCCATTAATCCCTGATCCACTCTTACCCTGGGGTTCGATCTATGGGTCAAACAGTGTCAAACAAAAGTGGGCAAATAAATAACTGATGTTTCATTGAATCGTTAGTGATACAAAGCAATACCAGAAACTGTGTGTAAATAAAATTATCAGGGTTTGATTGAAATACTTGAAACTATTTGCGTACAAAGGAACTCCGACTTGTTCAAAAATGTTTCTTACAAACTATTCGACAATGAAAAATATACATACAGATTATGACGGGGCTTATGTCTGTTTGTGTGTGTGTTGTAGCAATATAAAAGGGAACCTTCGGTCGCCCTTGACTAAGGTCGCTAACTTTACTTATTTTATGGTTTGAAATCTTTTAGTAATTGCTAGATAATATTTTTGAGAAGGTAACTTTAATGTTTCAATTTCTATAATAGCTTTTAAATTTAAGGTTCATCAAAGCTTTTGCATGTTAACGTCTCATTAAAATGGTGGATGTTATGAGACCCAAATTTATAATGTTTAGAAATATATAGGGGGTATCGTCACATATTCGAGTGCTGGGGGTGGGTAAATGTGTACTCCTACCTTTGAAGATTTCTTTCTTTTCCATAATCTTTTTTCTCTTTGTTTCTTTCGTTTTCTTTTTCCTTTCTTCTTTTCTTTTCTCACTGCTCGCAGGGTCATTATTGCATTTTGTCTTCGTCCGTTCGCTCCTCGATTCCCGCATCCTTCGATTCTTTCCTATTTTTTTATCAAGTTTTCTTTTCTTTTTATCCTGGTCAACGGTGCCATATGTGACGATACCCCCTCGGCCTCCCGATACGTCAACGTCTTCGAACCATTTCGCTTCTTGGCCGGTGATCAACTAGTGGTTCCGATAGGGGCATCGCACATTTCTTCATGGCTACAAGAAATACAATCAAGGGATTGGGAGGTGTCACGTGATGGCTCACGGAGACGAGGAGGTGGGAATGATACTCCCCCCCGTTGAACTAACATTATCTAGGAGTCAACAAGTGACCGTTAGGAGAGAATGTGGGTCACGCAGATGTTCGCACCTAAGTGACCTTGGGTCGCCGGACATCGGAAGGGGAAAGAGAAAATGAAGCCAAATGATTGGCGGGGACCCCAAACGGAAGTGGGGTTCCCTTCCCCTCAGCGGAAGTAAATACAAAAAAAGGTAGTTTTTTGAGCAACGCTCGTGGCAGACGGACGATAGCCATTTTTACTCCGGGCTAAAGACAAAAGACTGAGATACGAAGAACTCCAAAATCCTTCAAGCCAGTATTAAAAACAGTACAAAGTCTATTAGTCCGTGAAAGAAGAGAAATTCTCCAGTGGAACCCCGTCAAAAAAATAAGATAAGTAACTTTGGGACATTTCTCCTTTACACCCAAATTTTGTTTACCACTCTCTCTCTCAATTTGAAAAAGGATAAAGCCAAGAAAAGACATTTATATTCATGGACTATCTTATTATATATTTTTGACACTTTGAACATATATATATATATATATATAACCGTAGTAAAGAATCTATGTATTTTCATTTTACCATGTGGTCTATGTTATTATTTCATGCTTTCCTTTCAGCTTCTATTCGCCTTACATTATCTTGCTTAGAACTGTCCTATTAATTCCTAAAGTATCACACGGGAAACCGGAGTTGCCGACTACTACAACGACATTAATATTATTACAACTAAGACCTATAGGCCCGTATTCTTCTATTATCTAAGGGAAAGAAGTTTAGCGGCCTGGTGGGTGTGTGATAGTGTGAAATTTTGGACCCCTTTGCCAGCGGTGGCCAGTCTAGCCCTAAATTATTCCCTCATGTAATATGCCAGTTCTTATCTGCCTGAGAAAAGAACTCTGAACAGGACTTATTCTGTAGGGGATCAAGTGCCAACCTGCCCCGTCTTCACACGTGCGAAAATAAAGTCCCATTTGGGGATTTTAGTCAATTTGCCGTCACAGAGGAAAGAGAACAAACGAACAAACGAACAATAAGGCTTGGGTTAACTCAAAGTTATGTAACATTGCATTCCCTTGTGCATATGCAGACTAACGCTAGCGTGGATTTCTAGGGAAATTTCTACAAACCTACTAGGAATGCCAACCCATCTTGAGCAGTCTCCCCTCACTGCTCTGGACCCTATCTCATGCCAACTGGTCTCGCTGCTGTCCGGTGTCGACTGGCCACTCTCGTCACCCTTCGCCCACTCCTTTTCCTCAGTTCCTTTGTCCAACTCCTACTTGCGTGCTCTTACCAACTTCCGGTCGCGTCGAGATCACGGGCTCAGGCCGTTGTTTGGTTTCGCGCCAAAACAGACAAAGGGATCGTTGACTTGGCCGACCACCTACATAGTGTTACATATATTCATAAATAATAATAATAATAATAATAATAATAATTGAATTTAAGTAAAGAAACTTGCTTTCACTTGTTTTCTCAAAAAGAACACTAGTTTTTAAAAGCATATGGTAGCAAGTATGACGACTCTTAGAATTAGTTAAAGAGCTGAACTCAATAAACAAATTATCAGTCACATTCTACCACCTTTATAAGATAGTCAGCAATTAGTACCGTAGGTCAAAGAAAAACCCTTTGATCTCTTATGAGGTCTATCAGACAAAATGCTTGGCTTGTCTAAAAGGACCAGACAATTGCCTGAAAGATTTATAGATTTATGACCCCCTGTCACTTGTCCTTTTGCTTTGATTTTTCTTGACTTTTGCAAAGGAGTTGCGTCTCAGCTTCGGTCATGTAAGCAAAAAAAAAAAAAAAAAAAAAAAAAAAAAAGACAAAAAACAAAAAAATATAAAAGTATTTTTAGTTTAGAGATATTAAAATAAAATTCCCATAACCAAACCCACCTACTCCAATTTCATTGATTTTTTCTTTCGAATCATCAGACAAAGAAAATATTCATTTAATTATTTTTTATACAATTGTTGATATAAAACATGAAGTAAAGTTGTAAAGTTAGTGACCTTAGTCGAGGGTGACCCGAAGGCTCCCTTTTTCAATAGCTACTACACCAAGGAGTAGGGTAGGGCGCCACTCCATTCCCTGGATTGCTTCACTTTACCCTTGATCAGTACCTTAAAATGCTGAGTGTTAAGCAAGGCGGCATCAAATACCATTTTTGAATCTTTGGTATGACTCGACCCGGGATTGAATCCCGGTCTCCTGGACCATTGGCGAACACTCTACTTTTTCAAATGCATTTTACAGTTTTTTGTCTTTAGAAAATGCGATGTAATATTTATGAGGGGGTAAATTTTTTGTTTTTCTTTACATAATTTACGTTGAAATAAACGTTCTTAATTTACTTTTTATATTGATAAACTTTTAGTATTAAAATATATTTGGTCAATAAAGTATACTTATAAAATACCTTTTCTAGGAAATAAACAGTCGGAAAAAACAAATGTTTTTAATTTGGTTTGTAATTTCAGCAAAAAACGTAAAATGTCTTTTTGGTTGATTTAGCCGTCGTTACTTCAAGTGTCTCTCGTATTTGTTTACTTTTTGGAAATGTCATAGCAACCCTTTTATCAAATCCGTTTCCTTTTTGGAAATGTCATAGCAACCCTTTTATCAAATCCGTTTCCTTTTTGGAAATGTCATAGCAACCCTTTTATCAAATCCGTTTCCTTTTTGGGAATGTCATAGAAACCCTTTTATCAAATCCGTTTCCTTTTTGGAAATGTCATAGCAACCCTTTTATCAAATCCGTTTCCTTTTTGGGAATGTCATAGCAACCCTTTTATCAAATCCGTTTACTTTTTGGAAATGACATAGCAACCCTTTTATCAAATCCGTTTACTTTTTGGGAATGTCATAGCAACCCTTTTATCAAATCCGTTTCCTTTTTGGAAATGACATAGCAACCCTTTTATCAAATCCGTTTACTTTTTGGGAATGTCATAGCAACCCTTTTATCAAATCCGTTTCCTTTTTGGAAATGTCATAGAAACCCTTTTATCAAATCCGTTTACTTTTTGGGAATGTCATAGCAACCCTTTTATCAAATCCGTTTCCTTTTTGGGAATGTCATAGCAACCCTTTTATCAAATCCGTTTACTTTATGGAAATGTCATAGCAACCCTTTTATCAAATCCGTTTACTTTTTGGGAATGTCATAGCAACCCTTTTATCAAATCCGTTTCCTTTTTGGGAATGTCATAGCAACCCTTTTATCAAATCCGTTTCCTTTTTGGGAATGTCATAGCAACCCTTTTATCAAATCCGTTTCCTTTTTGGGAATGTCATAGCAACCCTTTTATCAAATCCGTTTACTTTATGGAAATGTCATAGCAACCCTTTTATCAAATCCGTTTACTTTTTGGGAATGTCATAGCAACCCTTTTATCAAATCCGTTTCCTTTTTGGGAATGTCATAGCAACCCTTTTATCAAATCCGTTTCCTTTTTGGGAATGTCATAGCAACCCTTTTATCAAATCCGTTTACTTTATGGAAATGTCATAGCAACCCTTTTATCAAATCCATTTACTTTTTGGGAATGTCATAGCAACCCTTTTATCAAATCCGTTTACTTTTTGGGAATGTCATAGCAACCCTTTTATCAAATCCGTTTACTTTTTGGGAATGTCATAGCAACCCTTTTATCAAATCCGTTTCCTTTTTGGAAATGTCATAGCAACCCTTTTATCAAATCCGTTTACTTTATGGAAATGTCATAGCAACCCTTTTATCAAATCCGTTTCCTTTTTGGGAATGTCATAGCAACCCTTTTATCAAATACGTTTACTTTTTGGAAATGTCATAGCAACCCTTTTATCAAATCCGTTTCCTTTTTGGAAATGTCATAGCAACCCTTTTATCAAATCCGTTTCCTTTTTGGGAATGTCATAGCAACCCTTTTATCAAATCCGTTTCCTTTTTGGAAATGTCATAGCAACCCTTTTATCAAATCCGTTTACTTTTTGGAAATGTCATAGCAACCCTTTTATCAAATCCGTTTCCTTTTTGGAAATGTCATAGCAACCCTTTTATCAAATCCGTTTCCTTTTTGGAAATGTCATAGCAACCCTTTTATCAAATCCGTTTCCTTTTTGGGAATGTCATAGCAACCCTTTTATCAAATCCGTTTCCTTTTTGGGAATGTCATAGCAACCCTTTTATCAAATCCGTTTCCTTTTTGGAAATGTCATAGCAACCCTTTTATCAAATCCGTTTCCTTTTTGGAAATGTCATAGCAACCCTTTTATCAAATCCGTTTACTTTTTGGAAATGTCATTGAAACCCTTTTATCAAATCCGTTTACTTTTTGGAAATGTCATAGCAACCCTTTTATCAAATCCGTTTCCTTTTTGGAAATGTCATAGCAACCCTTTTATCAAATCCGTTTACTTTTTGGAAATGTCATAGCAACCCTTTTATCAAATCCGTTTACTTTATGGAAATGTCATAGCAACCCTTTTATCAAATCCGTTTCCTTTTTGGGAATGTCATAGCAACCCTTTTATCAAATCCGTTTACTTTATGGAAATGTCATAGCAACCCTTTTATCAAATCCGTTTCCTTTTTGGGAATGTCATAGCAACCCTTTTATCAAATCCGTTTCCTTTTTGGAAATGTCATAGCAACCCTTTTATCAAATCCGTTTACTTTTTGGAAATGTCATAGCAACCCTTTTATCAAATCCGTTTCCTTTTTGGGAATGTCATAGCAACCCTTTTATCAAATCCGTTTCCTTTTTGGAAATGTCATAGCAACCCTTTTATCAAATCCGTTTACTTTTTGGAAATGTCATAGCAACCCTTTTATCAAATCCGTTTCCTTTTTGGAAATGTCATAGCAACCCTTTTATCAAATCCGTTTACTTTTTGGAAATGTCATAGCAACCCTTTTATCAAATCCGTTTACTTTTTGGAAATGTCATAGCAACCCTTTTATCAAATACGTTTACTTTTTGGAAATGTCATAGCAACCCTTTTATCAAATCCGTTTCCTTTTTGGAAATGTCATAGAAACCCTTTTATCAAATCCGTTTCCTTTTTGGGAATGTCATAGCAACCCTTTTATCAAATCCGTTTCCTTTTTGGAAATGTCATAGCAACCCTTTTATCAAATCCGTTTACTTTTTGGAAATGTCATAGCAACCCTTTTATCAAATCCGTTTACTTTTTGGGAATGTCATAGCAACCCTTTTATCAAATCCGTTTACTTTATGGAAATGTCATAGCAACCCTTTTATCAAATCCGTTTACTTTTTGGAAATGTCATAGAAACCCTTTTATCAAATACGTTTACTTTTTGGGAATGTCATAGCAACCCTTTTATCAAATCCGTTTACTTTTTGGGAATGTCATAGCAACCCTTTTATCAAATCCGTTTACTTTATGGAAATGTCATAGCAACCCTTTTATCAAATCCGTTTCCTTTTTGGGAATGTCATAGCAACCCTTTTATCAAATCCGTTTACTTTATGGAAATGTCATAGCAACCCTTTTATCAAATCCGTTTCCTTTTTGGAAATGTCATAGCAACCCTTTTATCAAATCCGTTTACTTTATGGAAATGTCATAGCAACCCTTTTATCAAATCCGTTTCCTTTTTGGGAATGTCATAGCAACCCTTTTATCAAATCCGTTTACTTTTTGGAAATGTCATAGCAACCCTTTTATCAAATCCGTTTCCTTTTTGGAAATGTCATAGCAACCCTTTTATCAAATCCGTTTACTTTATGGAAATGTCATAGCAACCCTTTTATCAAATCCGTTTCCTTTTTGGGAATGTCATAGCAACCCTTTTATCAAATCCGTTTCCTTTTTGGAAATGTCATAGCAACCCTTTTATCAAATCCGTTTCCTTTTTGGGAATGTCATAGCAACCCTTTTATCAAATCCGTTTCCTTTTTGGAAATGTCATAGCAACCCTTTTATCAAATCCGTTTACTTTTTGGAAATGTCATAGCAACCCTTTTATCAAATCCGTTTACTTTTTGGGAATGTCATAGCAACCCTTTTATCAAATCCGTTTACTTTATGGAAATGTCATAGCAACCCTTTTATCAAATCCGTTTACTTTTTGGAAATGTCATAGAAACCCTTTTATCAAATACGTTTACTTTTTGGGAATGTCATAGCAACCCTTTTATCAAATCCGTTTACTTTTTGGGAATGTCATAGCAACCCTTTTATCAAATCCGTTTACTTTTTGGGAATGTCATAGCAACCCTTTTATCAAATCCGTTTACTTTTTGGAAATGTCATAGCAACCCTTTTATCAAATCCGTTTACTTTTTGGAAATGTCATAGAAACCCTTTTATCAAATCCGTTTCCTTTTTGGGAATGTCATAGCAACCCTTTTATCAAATCCGTTTACTTTATGGAAATGTCATAGCAACCCTTTTATCAAATCCGTTTACTTTTTGGGAATGTCATAGCAACCCTTTTATCAAATCCGTTTACTTTATGGAAATATCATTGAAACCCTTTTATCAAATCCGTTTACTTTTTGGGAATGTCATAGCAACCCTTTTATCAAATCCGTTTCCTTTTTGGAAATGTCATAGAAACCCTTTTATCAAATCCGTTTCCTTTTTGGGAATGTCATAGCAACCCTTTTATCAAATCCGTTTACTTTATGGAAATGTCATAGCAACCCTTTTATCAAATCCGTTTACTTTTTGGGAATGTCATAGCAACCCTTTTATCAAATCCGTTTCCTTTTTGGAAATGTCATAGAAACCCTTTTATCAAATCCGTTTCCTTTTTGGGAATGTCATAGCAACCCTTTTATCAAATCCGTTTACTTTATGGAAATGTCATAGCAACCCTTTTATCAAATCCGTTTACTTTTTGGGAATGTCATAGCAACCCTTTTATCAAATCCATTTACTTTTTGGGAATGTCATAGCAACCCTTTTATCAAATCCGTTTCCTTTTTGGAAATGTCATAGCAACCCTTTTATCAAATCCGTTTACTTTTTGGAAATGTCATAGCAACCCTTTTATCAAATCCGTTTCCTTTTTGGAAATGTCATAGCAACCCTTTTATCAAATCCGTTTCCTTTTTGGGAATGTCATAGCAACCCTTTTATCAAATCCGTTTACTTTATGGAAATGTCATAGCAACCCTTTTATCAAATCCGTTTACTTTTTGGGAATGTCATAGCAACCCTTTTATCAAATCCGTTTAATTTATGGAAATATCATAGAAACCCTTTTATCAAATCCGTTTACTTTTTGGGAATGTCATAGCAACCCTTTTATCAAATCCGTTTCCTTTTTGGAAATGTCATAGAAACCCTTTTATCAAATCCGTTTCCTTTTTGGGAATGTCATAGCAACCCTTTTATCAAATCCGTTTACTTTATGGAAATGTCATAGCAACCCTTTTATCAAATCCGTTTACTTTTTGGGAATGTCATAGCAACCCTTTTATCAAATCCGTTTCCTTTTTGGAAATGTCATAGAAACCCTTTTATCAAATCCGTTTCCTTTTTGGGAATGTCATAGCAACCCTTTTATCAAATCCGTTTACTTTATGGAAATGTCATAGCAACCCTTTTATCAAATCCGTTTCCTTTTTGGGAATGTCATAGCAACCCTTTTATCAAATCCATTTACTTTTTGGGAATGTCATAGCAACCCTTTTATCAAATCCGTTTCCTTTTTGGAAATGTCATAGCAACCCTTTTATCAAATCCGTTTACTTTTTGGAAATGTCATAGCAACCCTTTTATCAAATCCGTTTCCTTTTTGGAAATGTCATAGCAACCCTTTTATCAAATCCGTTTCCTTTTTGGGAATGTCATAGCAACCCTTTTATCAAATCCGTTTACTTTATGGAAATGTCATAGCAACCCTTTTATCAAATCCGTTTACTTTTTGGGAATGTCATAGCAACCCTTTTATCAAATCCGTTTACTTTATGGAAATATCATAGAAACCCTTTTATCAAATACGTTTACTTTTTGGGAATGTCATAGCAACCCTTTTATCAAATCCGTTTCCTTTTTGGAAATGTCATAGAAACCCTTTTATCAAATCCGTTTCCTTTTTGGGAATGTCATAGCAACCCTTTTATCAAATCCGTTTACTTTATGGAAATGTCATAGCAACCCTTTTATCAAATCCGTTTACTTTTTAGGAATGTCATAGCAACCCTTTTATCAAATCCGTTTACTTTTTGGAAATGTCATAGAAACCCTTTTATCAAATCCGTTTCCTTTTTGGGAATGTCATAGCAACCCTTTTATCAAATCCGTTTACTTTATGGAAATGTCATAGCAACCCTTTTATCAAATCCGTTTCCTTTTTGGGAATGTCATAGCAACCCTTTTATCAAATCCATTTACTTTTTGGGAATGTCATAGCAACCCTTTTATCAAATCCGTTTCCTTTTTGGAAATGTCATAGCAACCCTTTTATCAAATCCGTTTACTTTTTGGAAATGTCATAGCAACCCTTTTATCAAATCCGTTTACTTTATGGAAATGTCATAGCAACCCTTTTATCAAATCCGTTTCCTTTTTGGGAATGTCATAGCAACCCTTTTATCAAATCCGTTTACTTTATGGAAATGTCATAGCAACCCTTTTATCAAATCCGTTTCCTTTTTGGGAATGTCATAGCAACCCTTTTATCAAATCCGTTTACTTTATGGAAATGTCATAGCAACCCTTTTATCAAATCCGTTTCCTTTTTGGAAATGTCATAGCAACCCTTTTATCAAATCCGTTTACTTTATGGAAATGTCATAGCAACCCTTTTATCAAATCCGTTTCCTTTTTGGGAATGTCATAGCAACCCTTTTATCAAATCCGTTTACTTTTTGGAAATGTCATAGCAACCCTTTTATCAAATCCGTTTCCTTTTTGGAAATGTCATAGCAACCCTTTTATCAAATCCGTTTACTTTATGGAAATGTCATAGCAACCCTTTTATCAAATCCGTTTCCTTTTTGGGAATGTCATAGCAACCCTTTTATCAAATCCGTTTCCTTTTTGGAAATGTCATAGCAACCCTTTTATCAAATCCGTTTCCTTTTTGGGAATGTCATAGCAACCCTTTTATCAAATCCGTTTCCTTTTTGGAAATGTCATAGCAACCCTTTTATCAAATCCGTTTACTTTTTGGAAATGTCATAGCAACCCTTTTATCAAATCCGTTTACTTTTTGGGAATGTCATAGCAACCCTTTTATCAAATCCGTTTACTTTATGGAAATGTCATAGCAACCCTTTTATCAAATCCGTTTACTTTTTGGAAATGTCATAGAAACCCTTTTATCAAATACGTTTACTTTTTGGGAATGTCATAGCAACCCTTTTATCAAATCCGTTTACTTTTTGGGAATGTCATAGCAACCCTTTTATCAAATCCGTTTACTTTTTGGGAATGTCATAGCAACCCTTTTATCAAATCCGTTTACTTTTTGGAAATGTCATAGCAACCCTTTTATCAAATCCGTTTACTTTTTGGAAATGTCATAGAAACCCTTTTATCAAATCCGTTTCCTTTTTGGGAATGTCATAGCAACCCTTTTATCAAATCCGTTTACTTTATGGAAATGTCATAGCAACCCTTTTATCAAATCCGTTTACTTTTTGGGAATGTCATAGCAACCCTTTTATCAAATCCGTTTACTTTATGGAAATATCATTGAAACCCTTTTATCAAATCCGTTTACTTTTTGGGAATGTCATAGCAACCCTTTTATCAAATCCGTTTCCTTTTTGGAAATGTCATAGAAACCCTTTTATCAAATCCGTTTCCTTTTTGGGAATGTCATAGCAACCCTTTTATCAAATCCGTTTACTTTATGGAAATGTCATAGCAACCCTTTTATCAAATCCGTTTACTTTTTGGGAATGTCATAGCAACCCTTTTATCAAATCCGTTTCCTTTTTGGAAATGTCATAGAAACCCTTTTATCAAATCCGTTTCCTTTTTGGGAATGTCATAGCAACCCTTTTATCAAATCCGTTTACTTTATGGAAATGTCATAGCAACCCTTTTATCAAATCCGTTTACTTTTTGGGAATGTCATAGCAACCCTTTTATCAAATCCATTTACTTTTTGGGAATGTCATAGCAACCCTTTTATCAAATCCGTTTCCTTTTTGGAAATGTCATAGCAACTCTTTTATCAAATCCGTTTACTTTTTGGAAATGTCATAGCAACCCTTTTATCAAATCCGTTTCCTTTTTGGAAATGTCATAGCAACCCTTTTATCAAATCCGTTTCCTTTTTGGGAATGTCATAGCAACCCTTTTATCAAATCCGTTTACTTTATGGAAATGTCATAGCAACCCTTTTATCAAATCCGTTTACTTTTTGGGAATGTCATAGCAACCCTTTTATCAAATCCGTTTAATTTATGGAAATATCATAGAAACCCTTTTATCAAATCCGTTTACTTTTTGGGAATGTCATAGCAACCCTTTTATCAAATCCGTTTCCTTTTTGGAAATGTCATAGAAACCCTTTTATCAAATCCGTTTCCTTTTTGGGAATGTCATAGCAACCCTTTTATCAAATCCGTTTACTTTATGGAAATGTCATAGCAACCCTTTTATCAAATCCGTTTACTTTTTGGGAATGTCATAGCAACCCTTTTATCAAATCCGTTTCCTTTTTGGAAATGTCATAGAAACCCTTTTATCAAATCCGTTTCCTTTTTGGGAATGTCATAGCAACCCTTTTATCAAATCCGTTTACTTTATGGAAATGTCATAGCAACCCTTTTATCAAATCCGTTTCCTTTTTGGGAATGTCATAGCAACCCTTTTATCAAATCCATTTACTTTTTGGGAATGTCATAGCAACCCTTTTATCAAATCCGTTTCCTTTTTGGAAATGTCATAGCAACCCTTTTATCAAATCCGTTTACTTTTTGGAAATGTCATAGCAACCCTTTTATCAAATCCGTTTCCTTTTTGGAAATGTCATAGCAACCCTTTTATCAAATCCGTTTCCTTTTTGGGAATGTCATAGCAACCCTTTTATCAAATCCGTTTACTTTATGGAAATGTCATAGCAACCCTTTTATCAAATCCGTTTACTTTTTGGGAATGTCATAGCAACCCTTTTATCAAATCCGTTTACTTTATGGAAATATCATAGAAACCCTTTTATCAAATACGTTTACTTTTTGGGAATGTCATAGCAACCCTTTTATCAAATCCGTTTCCTTTTTGGAAATGTCATAGAAACCCTTTTATCAAATCCGTTTCCTTTTTGGGAATGTCATAGCAACCCTTTTATCAAATCCGTTTACTTTATGGAAATGTCATAGCAACCCTTTTATCAAATCCGTTTACTTTTTAGGAATGTCATAGCAACCCTTTTATCAAATCCGTTTACTTTTTGGAAATGTCATAGAAACCCTTTTATCAAATCCGTTTCCTTTTTGGGAATGTCATAGCAACCCTTTTATCAAATCCGTTTACTTTATGGAAATGTCATAGCAACCCTTTTATCAAATCCGTTTCCTTTTTGGGAATGTCATAGCAACCCTTTTATCAAATCCATTTACTTTTTGGGAATGTCATAGCAACCCTTTTATCAAATCCGTTTCCTTTTTGGAAATGTCATAGCAACCCTTTTATCAAATCCGTTTACTTTTTGGAAATGTCATAGCAACCCTTTTATCAAATCCGTTTCCTTTTTGGAAATGTCATAGCAACCCTTTTATCAAATCCGTTTCCTTTTTGGAAATGTCATAGCAACCCTTTTATCAAATCCGTTTACTTTTTGGGAATGTCATAGCAACCCTTTTATCAAATCCGTTTCCTTTTTGGAAATGTCATAGAAACCCTTTTATCAAATCCGTTTCCTTTTTTGGAATGTCATAGCAACCCTTTTATCAAATCCGTTTACTTTATGGAAATGTCATAGCAACCCTTTTATCAAATCCGTTTACTTTTTGGGAATGTCATAGCAACCCTTTTATCAAATCCGTTTCCTTTTTGGGAATGTCATAGCAACCCTTTTATCAAATCCATTTACTTTTTGGGAATGTCATAGCAACCCTTTTATCAAATCCGTTTCCTTTTTGGAAATGTCATAGCAACCCTTTTATCAAATCCGTTTACTTTTTGGAAATGTCATAGCAACCCTTTTATCAAATCCGTTTCCTTTTTGGAAATGTCATAGCAACCCTTTTATCAAATCCGTTTCCTTTTTGGAAATGTCATAGCAACCCTTTTATCAAATCCGTTTACTTTTTGGGAATGTCATAGCAACCCTTTTATCAAATCCGTTTCCTTTTTGGAAATGTCATAGAAACCCTTTTATCAAATCCGTTTCCTTTTTGGGAATGTCATAGCAACCCTTTTATCAAATCCGTTTACTTTATGGAAATGTCATAGCAACCCTTTTATCAAATCCGTTTACTTTTTGGGAATGTCATAGCAACCCTTTTATCAAATCCGTTTCCTTTTTGGGAATGTCATAGCAACCCTTTTATCAAATCCATTTACTTTTTGGGAATGTCATAGCAACCCTTTTATCAAATCCGTTTCCTTTTTGGAAATGTCATAGCAACCCTTTTATCAAATGCGTTTACTTTTTGGAAATGTCATAGCAACCCTTTTATCAAATCCGTTTCCTTTTTGGAAATGTCATAGCAACCCTTTTATCAAATCCGTTTCCTTTTTGGAAATGTCATAGCAACCCTTTTATCAAATCCGTTTTCTTTTTGGGAATGTCATAGCAACCCTTTTATCAAATACGTTTACTTTTTGGAAATGTCAAAGCAACCCTTTTATCAAATACGTTTACTTTTTGGAAATGTCATAGAAACCCTTTTATCAAATCCGTTTCCTTTTTGGAAATGTCATAGCAACCCTTTTATCAAATACGTTTACTTTTTGGAAATGTCATAGAAACCCTTTTATCAAATCCGTTTCCTTTTTGGGAATGTCATAGCAACCCTTTTATCAAATCCGTTTCCTTTTTGGGAATGTCATAGCAACCCTTTTATCAAATCCGTTTTCTTTTTGGGAATGTCATAGCAACCCTTTTATCAAATCCGTTTACTTTTTGGAAATGTCATAGCAACCCTTTTATCAAATACGTTTTCTTTTTGGAAATGTCATAGCAACCCTTTTATCAAATCCGTTTCCTTTTTGGAAATGTCATAGCAACCCTTTTATCAAATCCATTTACTTTTTGGAAATGTCATAGCAACCCTTTTATCAAATCCGTTTCCTTTTTGGGAATGTCATAGCAACCCTTTTATCAAATCCGTTTCCTTTTTGGGAATGTCATAGCAACCCTTTTATCAAATCCGTTTCCTTTTTGGGAATGTCATAGCAACCCTTTTATCAAATCCGTTTCCTTTTTGGGAATGTCATAGCAACCCTTTTATCAAATCCATTTACTTTTTGGGAATGTCATAGCAACCCTTTTATCAAATCCGTTTACTTTTTGGAAATGTCATAGCAACCCTTTTATCAAATCCGTTTCCTTTTTGGAAATGTCATAGCAACCCTTTTATCAAATCCGTTTTCTTTTTGGAAATGTCATAGCAACCCTTTTATCAAATCCGTTTCCTTTTTGGGAATGTCATAGCAACCCTTTTATCAAATCCGTTTCCTTTTTGGGAATGTCATAGCAACCCTTTTATCAAATCCATTTACTTTTTGGGAATGTCATAGCAACCCTTTTATCAAATCCGTTTACTTTTTGGAAATGTCATAGCAACCCTTTTATCAAATCCGTTTCCTTTTTGGAAATGTCATAGCAACTATTTTATCAAATCCGTTTCCTTTTTGGAAATGTCATAGAAACCCTTTTATCAAATCCGTTTCCTTTTTGGAAATGTCATAGCAACCCTTTTATCAAATCCGTTTCCTTTTTGGGAATGTCATAGAAACCCTTTTATCAAATCCGTTTCCTTTTTGGAAATGTCATAGCAACCCTTTTATCAAATCCGTTTACTTTTTGGAAATGTCATAGCAACCCTTTTATCAAATCCGTTTCCTTTTTGGGAATGTCATAGCAACCCTTTTATCAAATCCGTTTCCTTTTTGGGAATGTCATAGAAACCCTTTTATCAAATCCGTTTTCTTTTTGGAAATGTCATAGCAACCCTTTTATCAAATCCGTTTACTTTTTGGAAATGTCATAGAAACCCTTTTATCAAATCCGTTTCCTTTTTGGGAATGTCATAGCAACCCTTTTATCAAATCCGTTTCCTTTTTGGAAATGTCATAGCAACCCTTTTATCAAATCCGTTTACTTTTTGGAAATGTCATAGCAACCCTTTTATCAAATCCGTTTCCTTTTTGGGAATGTCATAGCAACCCTTTTATCAAATCCGTTTCCTTTTTGGGAATGTCATAGCAACCCTTTTATCAAATCCGTTTACTTTTTGGAAATGTCATAGCAACCCTTTTATCACATCCGTTTCCTTTTTGGGAATGTCATAGCAACCCTTTTATCAAATCCGTTTCCTTTTTGGGAATGTCATAGCAACCCTTTTATCAAATCCGTTTACTTTTTGGAAATGTCATAGCAACCCTTTTATCAAATCCGTTTACTTTTTGGAAATGTCATAGCAACCCTTTTATCAAATCCGTTTACTTTTTGGAAATGTCATAGCAACCCTTTTATCAAATCCGTTTCCTTTTTGGAAATGTCATAGAAACCCTTTTATCAAATCCGTTTCCTTTTTGGAAATGTCATAGCAACCCTTTTATCAAATCCGTTTACTTTTTGGAAATGTCATAGCAACCCTTTTATCAAATCCGTTTCCTTTTTGGAAATGTCATAGCAACCCTTTTATCAAATCCGTTTCCTTTTTGGAAATGTCATAGCAACCCTTTTATCAAATCCGTTTACTTTTTGGGAATGTCATAGCAACCCTTTTATCAAATCCGTTTCCTTTTTGGAAATGTCATAGAAACCCTTTTATCAAATCCGTTTCCTTTTTGGGAATGTCATAGCAACCCTTTTATCAAATCCGTTTACTTTATGGAAATGTCATAGCAACCCTTTTATCAAATCCGTTTACTTTTTGGGAATGTCATAGCAACCCTTTTATCAAATCCGTTTCCTTTTTGGGAATGTCATAGCAACCCTTTTATCAAATCCATTTACTTTTTGGGAATGTCATAGCAACCCTTTTATCAAATCCGTTTCCTTTTTGGAAATGTCATAGCAACCCTTTTATCAAATGCGTTTACTTTTTGGAAATGTCATAGCAACCCTTTTATCAAATCCGTTTCCTTTTTGGAAATGTCATAGCAACCCTTTTATCAAATCCGTTTCCTTTTTGGAAATGTCATAGCAACCCTTTTATCAAATCCGTTTTCTTTTTGGGAATGTCATAGCAACCCTTTTATCAAATACGTTTACTTTTTGGAAATGTCAAAGCAACCCTTTTATCAAATACGTTTACTTTTTGGAAATGTCATAGAAACCCTTTTATCAAATCCGTTTCCTTTTTGGAAATGTCATAGCAACCCTTTTATCAAATACGTTTACTTTTTGGAAATGTCATAGCAACCCTTTTATCAAATCCGTTTCCTTTTTGGGAATGTCATAGCAACCCTTTTATCAAATCCGTTTCCTTTTTGGGAATGTCATAGCAACCCTTTTATCAAATCCGTTTTCTTTTTGGGAATGTCATAGCAACCCTTTTATCAAATCCGTTTACTTTTTGGAAATGTCATAGCAACCCTTTTATCAAATACGTTTTCTTTTTGGAAATGTCATAGCAACCCTTTTATCAAATCCGTTTACTTTTTGGAAATGTCATAGCAACCCTTTTATCAAATCCATTTACTTTTTGGAAATGTCATAGCAACCCTTTTATCAAATCCGTTTCCTTTTTGGGAATGTCATAGCAACCCTTTTATCAAATCCGTTTCCTTTTTGGGAATGTCATAGCAACCCTTTTATCAAATCCGTTTCCTTTTTGGGAATGTCATAGCAACCCTTTTATCAAATCCGTTTCCTTTTTGGGAATGTCATAGCAACCCTTTTATCAAATCCATTTACTTTTTGGGAATGTCATAGCAACCCTTTTATCAAATCCGTTTACTTTTTGGAAATGTCATAGCAACCCTTTTATCAAATCCGTTTCCTTTTTGGAAATGTCATAGCAACCCTTTTATCAAATCCGTTTTCTTTTTGGAAATGTCATAGCAACCCTTTTATCAAATCCGTTTCCTTTTTGGGAATGTCATAGCAACCCTTTTATCAAATCCGTTTCCTTTTTGGGAATGTCATAGCAACCCTTTTATCAAATCCATTTACTTTTTGGGAATGTCATAGCAACCCTTTTATCAAATCCGTTTACTTTTTGGAAATGTCATAGCAACCCTTTTATCAAATCCGTTTCCTTTTTGGAAATGTCATAGCAACTATTTTATCAAATCCGTTTCCTTTTTGGAAATGTCATAGAAACCCTTTTATCAAATCCGTTTCCTTTTTGGAAATGTCATAGCAACCCTTTTATCAAATCCGTTTCCTTTTTGGGAATGTCATAGAAACCCTTTTATCAAATCCGTTTCCTTTTTGGAAATGTCATAGCAACCCTTTTATCAAATCCGTTTACTTTTTGGAAATGTCATAGCAACCCTTTTATCAAATCCGTTTCCTTTTTGGGAATGTCATAGCAACCCTTTTATCAAATCCGTTTACTTTTTGGAAATGTCATAGCAACCCTTTTATCAAATCCGTTTACTTTTTGGAAATGTCATAGCAACCCTTTTATCAAATCCGTTTCCTTTTTGGGAATGTCATAGAAACCCTTTTATCAAATCCGTTTCCTTTTTGGGAATGTCATAGCAACCCTTTTATCAAATCCGTTTCCTTTTTGGAAATGTCATAGCAACCCTTTTATCAAATCCGTTTACTTTTTGGAAATGTCATAGCAACCCTTTTATCAAATCCGTTTCCTTTTTGGGAATGTCATAGCAACCCTTTTATCAAATCCGTTTCCTTTTTGGGAATGTCATAGCAACCCTTTTATCAAATCCGTTTACTTTTTGGAAATGTCATAGCAACCCTTTTATCACATCCGTTTCCTTTTTGGGAATGTCATAGCAACCCTTTTATCAAATCCGTTTCCTTTTTGGGAATGTCATAGCAACCCTTTTATCAAATCCGTTTACTTTTTGGAAATGTCATAGCAACCCTTTTATCAAATCCGTTTACTTTTTGGAAATGTCATAGCAACCCTTTTATCAAATCCGTTTACTTTTTGGAAATGTCATAGCAACCCTTTTATCAAATCCGTTTCCTTTTTGGAAATGTCATAGAAACCCTTTTATCAAATCCGTTTCCTTTTTGGAAATGTCATAGCAACCCTTTTATCAAATCCGTTTACTTTTTGGAAATGTCATAGCAACCCTTTTATCAAATCCGTTTCCTTTTTGGAAATGTCATAGCAACCCTTTTATCAAATCCGTTTCCTTTTTGGGAATGTCATAGCAACCCTTTTATCAAATCCGTTTACTTTTTGGAAATGTCATAGCAACCCTTTTATCAAATCCGTTTCCTTTTTGGGAATGTCATAGCAACCCTTTTATCAAATCCGTTTCCTTTTTGGGAATGTCATAGCAACCCTTTTATCAAATCCGTTTACTTTATGGAAATGTCATAGCAACCCTTTTATCAAATCCATTTACTTTTTGGGAATGTCATAGCAACCCTTTTATCAAATCCGTTTACTTTTTGGGAATGTCATAGCAACCCTTTTATCAAATCCGTTTACTTTTTGGGAATGTCATAGCAACCCTTTTATCAAATCCGTTTCCTTTTTGGAAATGTCATAGCAACCCTTTTATCAAATCCGTTTACTTTATGGAAATGTCATAGCAACCCTTTTATCAAATCCGTTTCCTTTTTGGGAATGTCATAGCAACCCTTTTATCAAATACGTTTACTTTTTGGAAATGTCATAGCAACCCTTTTATCAAATCCGTTTCTTTTTTGGAAATGTCATAGCAACCCTTTTATCAAATCCGTTTCCTTTTTGGGAATGTCATAGCAACCCTTTTATCAAATCCGTTTCCTTTTTGGAAATGTCATAGCAACCCTTTTATCAAATCCGTTTACTTTTTGGAAATGTCATAGCAACCCTTTTATCAAATCCGTTTCCTTTTTGGAAATGTCATAGCAACCCTTTTATCAAATCCGTTTCCTTTTTGGAAATGTCATAGCAACCCTTTTATCAAATCCGTTTCCTTTTTGGGAATGTCATAGCAACCCTTTTATCAAATCCGTTTCCTTTTTGGGAATGTCATAGCAACCCTTTTATCAAATCCGTTTCCTTTTTGGAAATGTCATAGCAACCCTTTTATCAAATCCGTTTCCTTTTTGGAAATGTCATAGCAACCCTTTTATCAAATCCGTTTACTTTTTGGAAATGTCATTGAAACCCTTTTATCAAATCCGTTTACTTTTTGGAAATGTCATAGCAACCCTTTTATCAAATCCGTTTCCTTTTTGGAAATGTCATAGCAACCCTTTTATCAAATCCGTTTACTTTTTGGAAATGTCATAGCAACCCTTTTATCAAATCCGTTTACTTTATGGAAATGTCATAGCAACCCTTTTATCAAATCCGTTTCCTTTTTGGGAATGTCATAGCAACCCTTTTATCAAATCCGTTTACTTTATGGAAATGTCATAGCAACCCTTTTATCAAATCCGTTTCCTTTTTGGGAATGTCATAGCAACCCTTTTATCAAATCCGTTTCCTTTTTGGAAATGTCATAGCAACCCTTTTATCAAATCCGTTTACTTTTTGGAAATGTCATAGCAACCCTTTTATCAAATCCGTTTCCTTTTTGGGAATGTCATAGCAACCCTTTTATCAAATCCGTTTCCTTTTTGGAAATGTCATAGCAACCCTTTTATCAAATCCGTTTACTTTTTGGAAATGTCATAGCAACCCTTTTATCAAATCCGTTTCCTTTTTGTGAATGTCATAGCAACCCTTTTATCAAATCCGTTTCCTTTTTGGGAATGTCATAGCAACCCTTTTATCAAATCCGTTTACTTTTTGGAAATGTCATAGCAACCCTTTTATCAAATCCGTTTACTTTTTGGAAATGTCATAGCAACCCTTTTATCAAATCCGTTTACTTTTTGGAAATGTCATAGCAACCCTTTTATCAAATCCGTTTCCTTTTTGGGAATGTCATAGCAACCCTTTTATCAAATCCGTTTACTTTATGGAAATGTCATAGCAACCCTTTTATCAAATCCATTTACTTTTTGGGAATGTCATAGCAACCCTTTTATCAAATCCGTTTACTTTTTGGGAATGTCATAGCAACCCTTTTATCAAATCCGTTTACTTTTTGGGAATGTCATAGCAACCCTTTTATCAAATACGTTTACTTTTTGGAAATGTCATAGCAACCCTTTTATCAAATCCGTTTTCTTTTTGGGAATGTCATAGCAACCCTTTTATCAAATCCGTTTCCTTTTTGGGAATGTCATAGCAACCCTTTTATCAAATCCGTTTACTTTATGGAAATGTCATAGCAACCCTTTTATCAAATCCGTTTAGTTTTTGGGAATGTCATAGCAACCCTTTTATCAAATCCGTTTACTTTTTGGAAATGTCATAGCAACCCTTTTATCAAATCCGTTTCCTTTTTGGGAATGTCATAGCAACCCTTTTATCAAATCCGTTTCCTTTTTGGGAATGTCATAGCAACCCTTTTATCAAATCCGTTTACTTTATAGATATGTCATAGCAACCCTTTTATCAAATCCATTTACTTTTTGGGAATGTCATAGCAACCCTTTTATCAAATCCGTTTACTTTTTGGGAATGTCATAGCAACCCTTTTATCAAATCCGTTTACTTTTTGGGAATGTCATAGCAACCCTTTTATCAAATCCGTTTCCTTTTTGGAAATGTCATAGCAACCCTTTTATCAAATCCGTTTACTTTATGGAAATGTCATAGCAACCCTTTTATCAAATCCGTTTCCTTTTTGGGAATGTCATAGCAACCCTTTTATCAAATACGTTTACTTTTTGGAAATGTCATAGCAACCCTTTTATCAAATCCGTTTCCTTTTTGGAAATGTCATAGCAACCCTTTTATCAAATCCGTTTCCTTTTTGGGAATGTCATAGCAACCCTTTTATCAAATCCGTTTCCTTTTTGGAAATGTCATAGCAACCCTTTTATCAAATCCGTTTACTTTTTGGAAATGTCATAGCAACCCTTTTATCAAATCCGTTTCCTTTTTGGAAATGTCATAGCAACCCTTTTATCAAATCCGTTTCCTTTTTGGAAATGTCATAGCAACCCTTTTATCAAATCCGTTTCCTTTTTGGGAATGTCATAGCAACCCTTTTATCAAATCCGTTTCCTTTTTGGGAATGTCATAGCAACCCTTTTATCAAATCCGTTTCCTTTTTGGAAATGTCATAGCAACCCTTTTATCAAATCCGTTTCCTTTTTGGAAATGTTATAGCAACCCTTTTATCAAATCCGTTTACTTTTTGGAAATGTCATTGAAACCCTTTTATCAAATCCGTTTACTTTTTGGAAATGTCATAGCAACCCTTTTATCAAATCCGTTTCCTTTTTGGAAATGTCATAGCAACCCTTTTATCAAATCCGTTTACTTTTTGGAAATGTCATAGCAACCCTTTTATCAAATCCGTTTACTTTATGGAAATGTCATAGCAACCCTTTTATCAAATCCGTTTCCTTTTTGGGAATGTCATAGCAACCCTTTTATCAAATCCGTTTACTTTATGGAAATGTCATAGCAACCCTTTTATCAAATCCGTTTCCTTTTTGGGAATGTCATAGCAACCCTTTTATCAAATCCGTTTCCTTTTTGGAAATGTCATAGCAACCCTTTTATCAAATCCGTTTACTTTTTGGAAATGTCATAGCAACCCTTTTATCAAATCCGTTTCCTTTTTGGGAATGTCATAGCAACCCTTTTATCAAATCCGTTTCCTTTTTGGAAATGTCATAGCAACCCTTTTATCAAATCCGTTTACTTTTTGGAAATGTCATAGCAACCCTTTTATCAAATCCGTTTCCTTTTTGGAAATGTCATAGCAACCCTTTTATCAAATCCGTTTACTTTTTGGAAATGTCATAGCAACCCTTTTATCAAATCCGTTTACTTTTTGGAAATGTCATAGCAACCCTTTTATCAAATACGTTTACTTTTTGGAAATGTCATAGCAACCCTTTTATAAAATCCGTTTCCTTTTTGGAAATGTCATAGAAACCCTTTTATCAAATCCGTTTCCTTTTTGGGAATGTCATAGCAACCCTTTTATCAAATCCGTTTACTTTTTGGAAATGTCATAGCAACCCTTTTATCAAATCCGTTTACTTTTTGGGAATGTCATAGCAACCCTTTTATCAAATCCGTTTACTTTATGGAAATGTCATAGCAACCCTTTTATCAAATCCGTTTACTTTTTGGAAATGTCATAGAAACCCTTTTATCAAATACGTTTACTTTTTGGGAATGTCATAGCAACCCTTTTATCAAATCCGTTTAATTTTTGGGAATGTCATAGCAACCCTTTTATCAAATCCGTTTACTTTATGGAAATGTCATAGCAACCCTTTTATCAAATCCGTTTCCTTTTTGGGAATGTCATAGCAACCCTTTTATCAAATCCGTTTACTTTATGGAAATGTCATAGCAACCCTTTTATCAAATCCGTTTCCTTTTTGGAAATGTCATAGCAACCCTTTTATCAAATCCGTTTACTTTATGGAAATGTCATAGCAACCCTTTTATCAAATCCGTTTCCTTTTTGGGAATGTCATAGCAACCCTTTTATCAAATCCGTTTACTTTTTGGAAATGTCATAGCAACCCTTTTATCAAATCCGTTTCCTTTTTGGAAATGTCATAGCAACCCTTTTATCAAATCCGTTTACTTTATGGAAATGTCATAGCAACCCTTTTATCAAATCCGTTTCCTTTTTGGGAATGTCATAGCAACCCTTTTATCAAATCCGTTTCCTTTTTGGAAATGTCATAGCAACCCTTTTATCAAATCCGTTTCCTTTTTGGGAATGTCATAGCAACCCTTTTATCAAATCCGTTTCCTTTTTAGAAATGTCATAGCAACCCTTTTATCAAATCCGTTTACTTTTTGGAAATGTCATAGCAACCCTTTTATCAAATCCGTTTACTTTTTGGGAATGTCATAGCAACCCTTTTATCAAATCCGTTTACTTTATGGAAATGTCATAGCAACCCTTTTATCAAATCCGTTTACTTTTTGGAAATGTCATAGAAACCCTTTTATCAAATACGTTTACTTTTTGGGAATGTCATAGCAACCCTTTTATCAAATCCGTTTACTTTTTGGGAATGTCATAGCAACCCTTTTATCAAATCCGTTTACTTTTTGGGAATGTCATAGCAACCCTTTTATCAAATCCGTTTACTTTTTGGGAATGTCATAGCAACCCTTTTATCAAATCCGTTTACTTTTTGGAAATGTCATAGCAACCCTTTTATCAAATCCGTTTACTTTTTGGGAATGTCATAGCAACCCTTTTATCAAATCCGTTTCCTTTTTGGAAATGTCATAGAAACCCTTTTATCAAATCCGTTTCCTTTTTGGGAATGTCATAGCAACCCTTTTATCAAATCCGTTTACTTTATGGAAATGTCATAGCAACCCTTTTATCAAATCCGTTTACTTTTTGGGAATGTCATAGCAACCCTTTTATCAAATCCGTTTCCTTTTTGGAAATGTCATAGAAACCCTTTTATCAAATCCGTTTCCTTTTTGGGAATGTCATAGCAACCCTTTTATCAAATCCGTTTACTTTATGGAAATGTCATAGCAACCCTTTTATCAAATCCGTTTACTTTTTGGGAATGTCATAGCAACCCTTTTATCAAATCCGTTTCCTTTTTGGGAATGTCATAGCAACCCTTTTATCAAATCCATTTACTTTTTGGGAATGTCATAGCAACCCTTTTATCAAATCCGTTTCCTTTTTGGAAATGTCATAGCAACCCTTTTATCAAATCCGTTTACTTTTTGGAAATGTCATAGCAACCCTTTTATCAAATCCGTTTCCTTTTTGGAAATGTCATAGCAACCCTTTTATCAAATCCGTTTCCTTTTTGGAAATGTCATAGCAACCCTTTTATCAAATCCGTTTACTTTTTGGGAATGTCATAGCAACCCTTTTATCAAATCCGTTTCCTTTTTGGAAATGTCATAGCAACCCTTTTATCAAATCCGTTTACTTTTTGGGAATGTCATAGCAACCCTTTTATCAAATCCGTTTCCTTTTTGGAAATGTCATAGAAACCCTTTTATCAAATCCGTTTCCTTTTTGGGAATGTCATAGCAACCCTTTTATCAAATCCGTTTACTTTATGGAAATGTCATAGCAACCCTTTTATCAAATCCGTTTACTTTTTGGGAATGTCATAGCAACCCTTTTATCAAATCCGTTTCCTTTTTGGGAATGTCATAGCAACCCTTTTATCAAATCCATTTACTTTTTGGGAATGTCATAGCAACCCTTTTATCAAATCCGTTTCCTTTTTGGAAATGTCATAGCAACCCTTTTATCAAATCCGTTTACTTTTTGGAAATGTCATAGCAACCCTTTTATCAAATCCGTTTCCTTTTTGGAAATGTCATAGCAACCCTTTTATCAAATCCGTTTCCTTTTTGGAAATGTCATAGCAACCCTTTTATCAAATCCGTTTTCTTTTTGGGAATGTCATAGCAACCCTTTTATCAAATACGTTTACTTTTTGGAAATGTCATAGCAACCCTTTTATCAAATACGTTTACTTTTTGGAAATGTCATAGAAACCCTTTTATCAAATCCGTTTCCTTTTTGGAAATGTCATAGCAACCCTTTTATCAAATACGTTTACTTTTTGGAAATGTCATAGAAACCCTTTTATCAAATCCGTTTCCTTTTTGGGAATGTCATAGCAACCCTTTTATCAAATCCGTTTCCTTTTTGGGAATGTCATAGCAACCCTTTTATCAAATCCGTTTTCTTTTTGGGAATGTCATAGCAACCCTTTTATCAAATACGTTTACTTTTTGGAAATGTCATAGCAACCCTTTTATCAAATATGTTTTCTTTTTGGAAATGTCATAGCAACCCTTTTATCAAATCCGTTTCCTTTTTGGAAATGTCATAGCAACCCTTTTATCAAATCCGTTTACTTTTTGGGAATGTCATAGCAACCCTTTTATCAAATCCGTTTACTTTTTGGGAATGTCATAGCAACCCTTTTATCAAATCCGTTTCCTTTTTGGAAATGTCATAGCAACCCTTTTATCAAATCCGTTTACTTTATGGAAATGTCATAGCAACCCTTTTATCAAATCCGTTTCCTTTTTGGGAATGTCATAGCAACCCTTTTATCAAATACGTTTACTTTTTGGAAATGTCATAGCAACCCTTTTATCAAATCCGTTTCCTTTTTGGAAATGTCATAGCAACCCTTTTATCAAATCCGTTTCCTTTTTGGGAATGTCATAGCAACCCTTTTATCAAATCCGTTTCCTTTTTGGAAATGTCATAGCAACCCTTTTATCAAATCCGTTTACTTTTTGGAAATGTCATAGCAACCCTTTTATCAAATCCGTTTCCTTTTTGGAAATGTCATAGCAACCCTTTTATCAAATCCGTTTCCTTTTTGGAAATGTCATAGCAACCCTTTTATCAAATCCGTTTCCTTTTTGGGAATGTCATAGCAACCCTTTTATCAAATCCGTTTCCTTTTTGGGAATGTCATAGCAACCCTTTTATCAAATCCGTTTCCTTTTTGGAAATGTCATAGCAACCCTTTTATCAAATCCGTTTCCTTTTTGGAAATGTCATAGCAACCCTTTTATCAAATCCGTTTACTTTTTGGAAATGTCATTGAAACCCTTTTATCAAATCCGTTTACTTTTTGGAAATGTCATAGCAACCCTTTTATCAAATCCGTTTCCTTTTTGGAAATGTCATAGCAACCCTTTTATCAAATCCGTTTACTTTTTGGAAATGTCATAGCAACCCTTTTATCAAATCCGTTTACTTTATGGAAATGTCATAGCAACCCTTTTATCAAATCCGTTTCCTTTTTGGGAATGTCATAGCAACCCTTTTATCAAATCCGTTTACTTTATGGAAATGTCATAGCAACCCTTTTATCAAATCCGTTTCCTTTTTGGGAATGTCATAGCAACCCTTTTATCAAATCCGTTTCCTTTTTGGAAATGTCATAGCAACCCTTTTATCAAATCCGTTTACTTTTTGGAAATGTCATAGCAACCCTTTTATCAAATCCGTTTCCTTTTTGGGAATGTCATAGCAACCCTTTTATCAAATCCGTTTCCTTTTTGGAAATGTCATAGCAACCCTTTTATCAAATCCGTTTACTTTTTGGAAATGTCATAGCAACCCTTTTATCAAATCCGTTTCCTTTTTGGAAATGTCATAGCAACCCTTTTATCAAATCCGTTTACTTTTTGGAAATGTCATAGCAACCCTTTTATCAAATCCGTTTACTTTTTGGAAATGTCATAGCAACCCTTTTATCAAATACGTTTACTTTTTGGAAATGTCATAGCAACCCTTTTATAAAATCCGTTTCCTTTTTGGAAATGTCATAGAAACCCTTTTATCAAATCCGTTTCCTTTTTGGGAATGTCATAGCAACCCTTTTATCAAATCCGTTTACTTTTTGGAAATGTCATAGCAACCCTTTTATCAAATCCGTTTACTTTTTGGGAATGTCATAGCAACCCTTTTATCAAATCCGTTTACTTTATGGAAATGTCATAGCAACCCTTTTATCAAATCCGTTTACTTTTTGGAAATGTCATAGAAACCCTTTTATCAAATACGTTTACTTTTTGGGAATGTCATAGCAACCCTTTTATCAAATCCGTTTAATTTTTGGGAATGTCATAGCAACCCTTTTATCAAATCCGTTTACTTTATGGAAATGTCATAGCAACCCTTTTATCAAATCCGTTTCCTTTTTGGGAATGTCATAGCAACCCTTTTATCAAATCCGTTTACTTTATGGAAATGTCATAGCAACCCTTTTATCAAATCCGTTTCCTTTTTGGAAATGTCATAGCAACCCTTTTATCAAATCCGTTTACTTTATGGAAATGTCATAGCAACCCTTTTATCAAATCCGTTTCCTTTTTGGGAATGTCATAGCAACCCTTTTATCAAATCCGTTTACTTTTTGGAAATGTCATAGCAACCCTTTTATCAAATCCGTTTCCTTTTTGGAAATGTCATAGCAACCCTTTTATCAAATCCGTTTACTTTATGGAAATGTCATAGCAACCCTTTTATCAAATCCGTTTCCTTTTTGGGAATGTCATAGCAACCCTTTTATCAAATCCGTTTCCTTTTTGGAAATGTCATAGCAACCCTTTTATCAAATCCGTTTCCTTTTTGGGAATGTCATAGCAACCCTTTTATCAAATCCGTTTCCTTTTTAGAAATGTCATAGCAACCCTTTTATCAAATCCGTTTACTTTTTGGAAATGTCATAGCAACCCTTTTATCAAATCCGTTTACTTTTTGGGAATGTCATAGCAACCCTTTTATCAAATCCGTTTACTTTATGGAAATGTCATAGCAACCCTTTTATCAAATCCGTTTACTTTTTGGAAATGTCATAGAAACCCTTTTATCAAATACGTTTACTTTTTGGGAATGTCATAGCAACCCTTTTATCAAATCCGTTTACTTTTTGGGAATGTCATAGCAACCCTTTTATCAAATCCGTTTACTTTTTGGGAATGTCATAGCAACCCTTTTATCAAATCCGTTTACTTTTTGGGAATGTCATAGCAACCCTTTTATCAAATCCGTTTACTTTTTGGAAATGTCATAGCAACCCTTTTATCAAATCCGTTTACTTTTTGGGAATGTCATAGCAACCCTTTTATCAAATCCGTTTCCTTTTTGGAAATGTCATAGAAACCCTTTTATCAAATCCGTTTCCTTTTTGGGAATGTCATAGCAACCCTTTTATCAAATCCGTTTACTTTATGGAAATGTCATAGCAACCCTTTTATCAAATCCGTTTACTTTTTGGGAATGTCATAGCAACCCTTTTATCAAATCCGTTTCCTTTTTGGAAATGTCATAGAAACCCTTTTATCAAATCCGTTTCCTTTTTGGGAATGTCATAGCAACCCTTTTATCAAATCCGTTTACTTTATGGAAATGTCATAGCAACCCTTTTATCAAATCCGTTTACTTTTTGGGAATGTCATAGCAACCCTTTTATCAAATCCGTTTCCTTTTTGGGAATGTCATAGCAACCCTTTTATCAAATCCATTTACTTTTTGGGAATGTCATAGCAACCCTTTTATCAAATCCGTTTCCTTTTTGGAAATGTCATAGCAACCCTTTTATCAAATCCGTTTACTTTTTGGAAATGTCATAGCAACCCTTTTATCAAATCCGTTTCCTTTTTGGAAATGTCATAGCAACCCTTTTATCAAATCCGTTTCCTTTTTGGAAATGTCATAGCAACCCTTTTATCAAATCCGTTTACTTTTTGGGAATGTCATAGCAACCCTTTTATCAAATCCGTTTCCTTTTTGGAAATGTCATAGCAACCCTTTTATCAAATCCGTTTACTTTTTGGGAATGTCATAGCAACCCTTTTATCAAATCCGTTTCCTTTTTGGAAATGTCATAGAAACCCTTTTATCAAATCCGTTTCCTTTTTGGGAATGTCATAGCAACCCTTTTATCAAATCCGTTTACTTTATGGAAATGTCATAGCAACCCTTTTATCAAATCCGTTTACTTTTTGGGAATGTCATAGCAACCCTTTTATCAAATCCGTTTCCTTTTTGGGAATGTCATAGCAACCCTTTTATCAAATCCATTTACTTTTTGGGAATGTCATAGCAACCCTTTTATCAAATCCGTTTCCTTTTTGGAAATGTCATAGCAACCCTTTTATCAAATCCGTTTACTTTTTGGAAATGTCATAGCAACCCTTTTATCAAATCCGTTTCCTTTTTGGAAATGTCATAGCAACCCTTTTATCAAATCCGTTTCCTTTTTGGAAATGTCATAGCAACCCTTTTATCAAATCCGTTTTCTTTTTGGGAATGTCATAGCAACCCTTTTATCAAATACGTTTACTTTTTGGAAATGTCATAGCAACCCTTTTATCAAATACGTTTACTTTTTGGAAATGTCATAGAAACCCTTTTATCAAATCCGTTTCCTTTTTGGAAATGTCATAGCAACCCTTTTATCAAATACGTTTACTTTTTGGAAATGTCATAGAAACCCTTTTATCAAATCCGTTTCCTTTTTGGGAATGTCATAGCAACCCTTTTATCAAATCCGTTTCCTTTTTGGGAATGTCATAGCAACCCTTTTATCAAATCCGTTTTCTTTTTGGGAATGTCATAGCAACCCTTTTATCAAATACGTTTACTTTTTGGAAATGTCATAGCAACCCTTTTATCAAATATGTTTTCTTTTTGGAAATGTCATAGCAACCCTTTTATCAAATCCGTTTCCTTTTTGGAAATGTCATAGCAACCCTTTTATCAAATCCATTTACTTTTTGGAAATGTCATAGCAACCCTTTTATCAAATCCGTTTCCTTTTTGGGAATGTCATAGCAACCCTTTTATCAAATCCGTTTCCTTTTTGGGAATGTCATAGCAACCCTTTTATCAAATCCGTTTCCTTTTTGGGAATGTCATAGTAACCCTTTTATCAAATCCGTTTCCTTTTTGGGAATGTCATAGCAACCCTTTTATCAAATCCATTTACTTTTTGGGAATGTCATAGCAACCCTTTTATCAAATCCGTTTCCTTTTTGGAAATGTCATAGCAACCCTTTTATCAAATCCGTTTCCTTTTTGGAAATGTCATAGCAACCCTTTTATCAAATCCGTTTTCTTTTTGGAAATGTCATAGCAACCCTTTTATCAAATCCGTTTCCTTTTTGGGAATGTCATAGCAACCCTTTTATCAAATCCGTTTCCTTTTTGGGAATGTCATAGCAACCCTTTTATCAAATCCATTTACTTTTTGGGAATGTCATAGCAACCCTTTTATCAAATCCGTTTACTTTTTGGAAATGTCATAGCAACCCTTTTATCAAATCCGTTTCCTTTTTGGAAATGTCATAGCAACTATTTTATCAAATCCGTTTCCTTTTTGGAAATGTCATAGAAACCCTTTTATCAAATCCGTTTCCTTTTTGGAAATGTCATAGCAACCCTTTTATCAAATCCGTTTCCTTTTTGGGAATGTCATAGAAACCCTTTTATCAAATCCGTTTCCTTTTTGGAAATGTCATAGCAACCCTTTTATCAAATCCGTTTACTTTTTGGAAATGTCATAGCAACCCTTTTATCAAATCCGTTTCCTTTTTGGAAATGTCATAGAAACCCTTTTATCAAATCCGTTTCCTTTTTGGGAATGTCATAGAAACCCTTTTATCAAATCCGTTTTCTTTTTGGAAATGTCATAGCAACCCTTTTATCAAATCCGTTTACTTTTTGGAAATGTCATAGAAACCCTTTTATCAAATCCGTTTCCTTTTTGGGAATGTCATAGCAACCCTTTTATCAAATCCGTTTCCTTTTTGGAAATGTCATAGCAACCCTTTTATCAAATCCGTTTACTTTTTGGAAATGTCATAGCAACCCTTTTATCAAATCCGTTTCCTTTTTGGGAATGTCATAGCAACCCTTTTATCAAATCCGTTTCCTTTTTGGGAATGTCATAGCAACCCTTTTATGAAATCTGTTTACTTTTTGGAAATGTCATAGCAACCCTTTTATCAAATCCGTTTCCTTTTTGGGAATGTCATAGCAACCCTTTTATCAAATCCGTTTCCTTTTTGGGAATGTCATAGCAACCCTTTTATCAAATCCGTTTACTTTTTGGAAATGTCATAGCAACCCTTTTATCAAATCCGTTTACTTTTTGGAAATGTCATAGCAACCCTTTTATCAAATCCGTTTACTTTTTGGAAATGTCATAGCAACCCTTTTATCAAATCCGTTTCCTTTTTGGAAATGTCATAGAAACCCTTTTATCAAATCCGTTTCCTTTTTGGAAATGTCATAGCAACCCTTTTATCAAATCCGTTTACTTTTTGGAAATGTCATAGCAACCCTTTTATCAAATCCGTTTCCTTTTTGGAAATGTCATAGAAACCCTTTTATCAAATCCGTTTCCTTTTTGGGAATGTCATAGAAACCCTTTTATCAAATCCGTTTCCTTTTTGGAAATGTCATAGCAACCCTTTTATCAAATCCGTTTACTTTTTGGAAATGTCATAGAAACCCTTTTATCAAATCCGTTTCCTTTTTGGGAATGTCATAGCAACCCTTTTATCAAATCCGTTTCCTTTTTGGAAATGTCATAGCAACCCTTTTATCAAATCCGTTTACTTTTTGGAAATGTCATAGCAACCCTTTTATCAAATCCGTTTCCTTTTTGGGAATGTCATAGCAACCCTTTTATCAAATCCGTTTCCTTTTTGGGAATGTCATAGCAACCCTTTTATCAAATCCGTTTACTTTTTGGAAATGTCATAGCAACCCTTTTATCAAATCCGTTTCCTTTTTGGGAATGTCATAGCAACCCTTTTATCAAATCCGTTTCCTTTTTGGGAATGTCATAGCAACCCTTTTATCAAATCCGTTTACTTTTTGGAAATGTCATAGCAACCCTTTTATCAAATCCGTTTACTTTTTGGAAATGTCATAGCAACCCTTTTATCAAATCCGTTTACTTTTTGGAAATGTCATAGCAACCCTTTTATCAAATCCGTTTCCTTTTTGGGAATGTCATAGCAACCCTTTTATCAAATCCGTTTCCTTTTTGGGAATGTCATAGCAACCCTTTTATCAAATCCGTTTCCTTTTTGGAAATGTCATAGCAACCCTTTTATCAAATCCGTTTACTTTTTGGAAATGTCATAGCAACCCTTTTATCAAATCCGTTTACTTTTTGGAAATGTCATAGCAACCCTTTTATCAAATCCGTTTACTTTTTGGAAATGTCATAGCAACCCTTTTATCAAATCCGTTTACTTTTTGGAAATGTCATAGCAACCCTTTTATCAAATCCGTTTACTTTTTGGAAATGTCATAGCAACCCTTTTATCAAATCCGTTTCCTTTTTGGGAATATCATAGCAACCCTTTTATCAAATCCGTTTCCTTTTTGGGAATGTCATAGCAACCCTTTTATCAAATCCGTTTACTTTTTGGAAATGTCATAGCAACCCTTTTATCAAATCCGTTTACTTTTTGGAAATGTCATAGCAACCCTTTTATCAAATCCGTTTACTTTTTGGAAATGTCATAGCAACCCTTTTATCAAATCCGTTTCCTTTTTAGGAATGTCATAGCAACCCTTTTATCAAATCCGTTTCCTTTTTGGGAATGTCATAGCAACCCTTTTATCAAATACGTTTACTTTTTGGGAATGTCATAGCAACCCTTTTATCAAATCCGTTTACTTTATGGAAATGTCATAGCAACCCTTTTATCAAATCCATTTACTTTTTGGGAATGTCATAGCAACCCTTTTATCAAATCCGTTTACTTTTTGGGAATGTCATAGCAACCCTTTTATCAAATCCGTTTACTTTTTGGGAATGTCATAGCAACCCTTTTATCAAATACGTTTACTTTTTGGAAATGTCATAGCAACCCTTTTATCAAATCCGTTTTCTTTTTGGGAATGTCATAGCAACCCTTTTATCAAATCCGTTTCCTTTTTGGGAATGTCATAGCAACCCTTTTATCAAATCCGTTTACTTTATGGAAATGTCATAGCAACCCTTTTATCAAATCCGTTTACTTTTTGGGAATGTCATAGCAACCCTTTTATCAAATCCGTTTACTTTTTGGAAATGTCATAGCAACCCTTTTATCAAATCCGTTTCCTTTTTGGGAATGTCATAGCAACCCTTTTATCAAATCCGTTTCCTTTTTGGAAATGTCATAGCAACCCTTTTATGAAATCCGTTTACTTTTTGGAAATGTCATAGCAACCCTTTTATGAAATCCGTTTACTTTTTGGAAATGTCATAGCAACCCTTTTATCAAATCCGTTTACTTTTTGGAAATGTCATAGCAACCCTTTTATCAAATCCGTTTCCTTTTTGGAAATGTCATAGCAACCCTTTTATCAAATCCGTTTACTTTTTGGAAATGTCATAGCAACCCTTTTATCAAATCCGTTTCCTTTTTGGGAATGTCATAGCAACCCTTTTATCAAATCCGTTTACTTTTTGGAAATGTCATAGCAACCCTTTTATCAAATCCGTTTACTTTTTGGAAATGTCATAGCAACCCTTTTATCAAATCCGTTTACTTTTTGGAAATGTCATAGCAACCCTTTTATCAAATCCGTTTCCTTTTTGGGAATGTCATAGCAACCCTTTTATCAAATCCGTTTCCTTTTTGGGAATGTCATAGCAACCCTTTTATCAAATCCGTTTCCTTTTTGGGAATGTCATAGCAACCCTTTTATCAAATCCGTTTCCTTTTTGGGAATGTCATAGCAACCCTTTTATCAAATCCGTTTACTTTATGGAAATGTCATAGCAACCCTTTTATCAAATCCATTTACTTTTTGGGAATGTCATAGCAACCCTTTTATCAAATCCGTTTACTTTTTGGGAATGTCATAGCAACCCTTTTATCAAATCCGTTTACTTTTTGGGAATGTCATAGCAACCCTTTTATCAAATACGTTTACTTTTTGGAAATGTCATAGCAACCCTTTTATCAAATCCGTTTTCTTTTTGGGAATGTCATAGCAACCCTTTTATCAAATCCGTTTCCTTTTTGGGAATGTCATAGCAACCCTTTTATCAAATCCGTTTACTTTATGGAAATGTCATAGCAACCCTTTTATCAAATCCGTTTACTTTTTGGGAATGTCATAGCAACCCTTTTATCAAATCCGTTTACTTTTTGGAAATGTCATAGCAACCCTTTTATCAAATCCGTTTCCTTTTTGGGAATGTCATAGCAACCCTTTTATCAAATCCGTTTCCTTTTTGGAAATGTCATAGCAACCCTTTTATCAAATCCGTTTACTTTTTGGAAATGTCATAGCAACTCTTTTATCAAATCCGTTTCCTTTTTGGAAATGTCATAGCAACCCTTTTATCAAATCCGTTTCCTTTTTGGAAATGTCATAGCAACCCTTTTATCAAATCCGTTTCCTTTTTGGGAATGTCATAGCAACCCTTTTATCAAATCCGTTTCCTTTTTGGAAATGTCATAGCAACCCTTTTATCAAATCCGTTTCCTTTTTGGAAATGTCATAGCAACCCTTTTATCAAATCCGTTTCCTTTTTGGGAATGTCATAGCAACCCTTTTATCAAATCCGTTTCCTTTTTGGAAATGTCATAGCAACCCTTTTATCAAATCCGTTTACTTTTTGGAAATGTCATAGCAACTCTTTTATCAAATCCGTTTCCTTTTTGGAAATGTCATAGCAACCCTTTTATCAAATCCGTTTCCTTTTTGGAAATGTCATAGCAACCCTTTTATCAAATCCGTTTCCTTTTTGGGAATGTCATAGCAACCCTTTTATCAAATCCGTTTCCTTTTTGGAAATGTCATAGCAACCCTTTTATCAAATCCGTTTCCTTTTTGGAAATGTCATAGCAACCCTTTTATCAAATCCGTTTCCTTTTTGGGAATGTCATAGCAACCCTTTTATCAAATCCGTTTCCTTTTTGGAAATGTCATAGCAACCCTTTTATCAAATCCGTTTCCTTTTTGGAAATGTCATAGCAACTCTTTTATCAAATCCGTTTCCTTTTTGGAAATGTCATAGCAACCCTTTTATCAAATCCGTTTCCTTTTTGGAAATGTCATAGCAACCCTTTTATCAAATCCGTTTCCTTTTTGGGAATGTCATAGCAACCCTTTTATCAAATCCGTTTCCTTTTTGGGAATGTCATAGCAACCCTTTTATCAAATCCGTTTACTTTTTGGGAATGTCATAGAAACCCTTTTATCAAATCCGTTTCCTTTTTGGGAATGTCATAGCAACCCTTTTATCAAATCCGTTTCCTTTTTGGGAATGTCATAGCAACCCTTTTATCAAATCCGTTTACTTTTTGGAAATGTCATAGCAACCCTTTTATCAAATCCGTTTCCTTTTTTGGAATGTCATAGCAACCCTTTTATCAAATCCGTTTCCTTTTTGGGAATGTCATAGCAACCCTTTTATCAAATCCGTTTACTTTTTGGGAATGTCATAGAAACCCTTTTATCAAATCCGTTTCCTTTTTGGGAATGTCATAGCAACCCTTTTATCAAATCCGTTTCCTTTTTGGAAATGTCATAGCAACCCTTTTATCAAATCCGTTTCCTTTTTGGGAATGTCATAGCAACCCTTTTATCAAATCCGTTTACTTTTTGGAAATGTCATAGCAACCCTTTTATCAAATACGTTTACTTTTTGGAAATGTCATAGCAACCCTTTTATCAAATCAGTTTACTTTTTGGAAATGTCATAGCAACCCTTTTATCAAATCCGTTTCCTTTTTGGAAATGTCATAGCAACCCTTTTATCAAATCCGTTTCCTTTTTGGAAATGTCATAGCAACCCTTTTATCAAATCCGTTTCCTTTTTGGAAATGTCATAGCAACCCTTTTATCAAATACGTTTACTTTTTGGAAATGTCATAGCAACCCTTTTATCAAATACGTTTACTTTTTGGGAATGTCATAGCAACCCTTTTATCAAATCCGTTTCCTTTTTGGAAATGTCATAGCAACCCTTTTATCAAATCCGTTTCCTTTTTGGAAATGTCATAGCAACCCTTTTATCAAATCCGTTTCCTTTTTGGAAATGTCATAGCAACCCTTTTATCAAATACGTTTACTTTTTGGAAATGTCATAGCAACCCTTTTATCAAATACGTTTACTTTTTGGGAATGTCATAGCAACTATTTTATCAAATCCGTTTCCTTTTTGGAAATGTCATAGCAACCCTTTTATCAAATCCGTTTCCTTTTTGGAAATGTCATAGCAACCCTTTTATCAAATACGTTTACTTTTTGGAAATGTCATAGAAACCCTTTTATCAAATCCGTTTCCTTTTTGGAAATATCATAGCAACCCTTTTATCAAATCCGTTTCCTTTTTGGGAATGTCATAGCAACCCTTTTATCAAATCCGTTTCCTTTTTGGGAATGTCATAGCAACCCTTTTATCAAATCCGTTTACTTTTTGGAAATGTCATAGCAACCCTTTTATCAAATCCGTTTCCTTTTTGGGAATGTCATAGCAACCCTTTTATCAAATCCGTTTCCTTTTTGGAAATGTCATAGCAACCCTTTTATCAAATACGTTTACTTTTTGGAAATGTCATAGCAACCCTTTTATCAAATACGTTTACTTTTTGGAAATGTCATAGCAACCCTTTTATCAAATCCGTTTCCTTTTTGGAAATGTCATAGCAACCCTTTTATCAAATCCGTTTACTTTTTGGAAATGTCATAGCAACCCTTTTATCAAATCCGTATCCTTTTTGGGAATGTCATAGCAACCCTTTTATCAAATCCGTTTCCTTTTTGGAAATGTCATAGCAACCCTTTTATCAAATACGTTTACTTTTTGGAAATGTCATAGCAACCCTTTTATCAAATACGTTTACTTTTTGGAAATGTCATAGCAACCCTTTTATCAAATCCGTTTCCTTTTTGGAAATGTCATAGCAACCCTTTTATCAAATCCGTTTACTTTTTGGAAATGTCATAGCAACCCTTTTATCAAATCCGTTTCCTTTTTGGGAATGTCATAGCAACCCTTTTATCAAATACGTTTACTTTTTGGAAATGTCATAGCAACCCTTTTATCAAGTCCGTTTCCTTTTTGGAAATGTCATAGCAACCCTTTTATCAAATACGTTTACTTTTTGGAAATGTCATAGCAACCCTTTTATCAAATCCAGGTAAATTGTACCTATTCTGCTGTCCATAGAAGTGAAATTCAATTCCTTTCAGTTACTTAATCCTAGTGAAATTGCTTGTCTGCCTCTGATTATAGAACAATCACCTCATTGGAGAACAAACAATCACGTCATAATAGAATCAACAATGACGTCATTAAAACTATTTTATAAGTGTTTTACATTTTACTATATTAAGTTACAACTATATTAAGTTACAACAGCGAGCGTTCTTTTTGTGTCCTGTGGTGGGGCGCTCTCGACCGGCCGTGGTAGCGTTGCGCGGTTCGGTCGGGTGTGTTCCACCACTGGATACATCACCTCTGGCCTCAGGGGGCCTTCCCCCCAGGCTTTAACCCTCTTCGGAGGGGTTGGGTTTATCGCCCGGCGCCTGAGGCGCCCCGAAAAGGGGAATGCCGACGGGGTCCGAGGCATTTTTGGAACTGCCTATCGCGTTAGGCTACGGCCCTGCGACAGGACCCACCTTAAAAACGGCCTTGTGCCATATTCGTACGTTGGTGGGACGTAGGATAAATACAACAACACTTTTCTATCGCGTTGGACTACGGCCCTGCGACAGGACCCACCTTAAAAACGGCCTTGTGCCATATTCGTACGTTGGTGGGACGTAGGATAAATACAACAACACTTTTCTATCGCGTTGGACTACGGCCCTGCGACAGGACCCACCTTAAAAACGGCCTTGTGCCATATTCGTACGTTGGTGGGACGTAGGATAAATACAACAACACTTTTCATCGTTCATTTGGGAAAACTTGAAGAGAAAAATATTTATTATGTGATAAACAATTCCTTTTAAATAGTAAATTAAATCAAACAAGATATTCAATGGAAACACTCTAAAAATGAAATATATATGGCAAAACAATATAATAAATAAAATAAAAATGCAAGCCTTTTCATTATGGCCTGAATATGCAGAATTGTCTTTTATACAGTAAATAGATTTTATGTTAAAAACAAATAATCATTGGTGAATCAGGAAAGTAAGGCAGAGAACACTCTCATTGCTATCGATACCAGATCTACTCTGGCCCATTATGCTAATGCCTGATAGGGTCCTATGTATAGATCAAATAGAACTACGAGTTGTATTTAGCATGTAAAATGAGTGCAATCGAATGACATATGTTTAAATGATTTGTTAGAAATGGAACAGTTTGATCATTTAACAGTGTGCCAATAAATGAATGATGTTTAATAGAATTATTAGTGATACATAACAATACTTAAAACCATTTAAGTGTGTTTAAACGAAAAAATAATTTTGAATAGAATAGTTAGTGTAAATTAGCAATAATTATAATCACTTCACTCTGTGTAAACAAATAATCATTACTAAATAGAATTAAAACTGTTACATAGCAATAATTAAAGCCATTTAACTATGTAGAAACAATAGCAATACTTATGTGCAATCAATTAGTCGTAAGTCCTTTAAAAATGAAATGACCGACAAACAAATCCCTTACATATCATGTATATCTATTTAAATGTGTACAAACAAATGAGTGATGTTAAATAGTTACTATTATATAGCACTACTGAAAACTATTTAACTATGCAAAAGAAAATGAATTCAGGCTCCTTTAAAATCATTTTCAACAAAATGTGTTTACAAATCATATATATTTATTATATATGTATAAACAGGATATGGAATTAAATAACAAACAATGGTTGATATGCCATCACCCCCCCCCCAAAAAAAAACAAATCAATGCAATTAAGAGAAAACATTCGAAGAAAAGCGTGATATGAAAGTCCCCAATATAAACTGCCATAAGCCCGGACAAACAACAAGCCGGTATAAAATCACACAAATCAATTGCCATTAGAAAACAAGTAAGGCAATAAACACCCTACAAAACTCACCGTATAAAAGTGAACACGGCCACTAATAGGCAAGTTTGTATAAGAAACCACTTAGGCAAAAAACAACTTGTAATATGTAATCGCCAGAAGCAAGCCGTATTAGGAAAGCACACAAGATAATTTTTTTTGTTCTCCGTCCCACCACTGGGAAGTACGGCACAAGGCCTTTTTAAACTGGGTCCGGACGTCACAGAAAATTATATATGGAAACATGGCATCCATGGCAACACGTGATGAGAAATCACGTCAGAACGTTGCCATATAAAAGCCCACAAATGAACTAAGTAACCAAGACAAAATTACATCGACCGGCACCAAATTAGGAAAGGCAAGAAAAGAGCCAAGAAACTCGCCACATAAACGCATCCAATGAAAGAAAACACCCAAGGAAACCACTTTGGAAAAAGCCCCAAAAGGGAAGGCAAAGCTATACGCCATATGGCAACAATATACACAATACATAGGTAATCGACTTTATGAAAACACCAAAGAAAACAATGTAACCGAGAGGAAAAAGAACCTCACTTAACTCATCATATGAAATCTTTAAAGGCAAGAAATCACCCAAGGTATTACGGGTAGGTGTCCTCGTGGTGTAATGGTTAAAGCGATGGACTGGGGAATCGTAGTAAGCGAGTTCGAAATCTAGTCGCCCTATTACGTTCACTTTCGAGCAAATACCATTGGGAAAAGTATTAACCCTGCTATGTCCTAATGCTGTTCTTCTTGAAAGATGGTTTTGGCATTAAATAATCTAACAAGGTTCATATGCCATTAAACAAAGAAACCACACCAAAACAAGGCATCATGAAAAATGTAATTATAGGGAGAAAAAATCGCCCAAATGCAACAAATCACCATGGCAACTTATCACAAGCAAAACATTTTGTAAACCACTTACGTCCATAGTTGATTTGCCATAAAACAAAGAAACTAAACTAAACCAAACCTGATATGTATGTACAAAATTGGAAACACACACACACACACACACACACACTCTCTCTCTCTCTCTCTCTTTCTCTGTCTCCAGATACGGGTAAATAGTCTGGCTGACTAGGCTCTTTAGATTTAGTATGGCAAATCGTCATACTAAAACTCACAAATTAATCCCGTTAAACTCAACTTAAAAATAAACCTTGTATCACATTTTGGATTTTTTGTTATATATATATATATATATATATATGAGCGATGTTCTGGATTCATTGTAACATATATATTTATATATATGAGGGAAATTTGAATAAATGAGAAGAGTCACTTCATGATTCCTCTTCATGCTCTGACATAATGGATACAGTTTTCAGATGTTTACATATCAATTGAAACATTTATCCAAATATGACAATCCACGGAATATTTATTCTCGTTAAAGTCTCCACTCTTCACCCAGTTCCTGTGCAATGTGTAGAATACGTTGAATACATGTCTGCAGTATTGTAAAACCACACTTCCCCATATGTATTCTGGGTATGACACTAAACCACCCGATGGTAAGGGTTCAATTCTGGAACTTTGGGGTATGTGAACTACCCTTCATGGCCATTACCTCGAGGTCTACTCGGGCTTTAGCGGTAGTACCTTTTAGGGTGAAATCTATGGGTCAAATAGAACTATGCAATGATCAACTCGTCGTGAAACCATTTTACTGTGTATGCAAAATGAGATTTGGCTCATTTCGTGTTGTTATCAACATAATATTCGCTTATACCCCCCCACACACATATGCATGGGTTTGTAGATTTATTTTATAAAGGAAAAAGAAAATATCAATCAAATTTAGTTTAAATGTGTAAATAATTTTCAATGTGATTGTTATACATGAAATGAAATTATTTTTGCACTAATTTGAATTTTTCTGCCTTTAGAGAAATCATTATTTACATAATTGTTAAAATCAATAAGAAATTCTTGGACAGAATGATCAGAATCATAAAAACGATATAATATTTACTGAAATCAAACGATCTAGAGAACATTTATTGGTTTTAAGGCTTCTGCTCCGTCAAAATTCAGATTCTCTTTATCATTAGGGATTATCTAGTCTATTGGGAATGAGATTAATGCCGGCAAAATTTTCTTTTGGGTACAAGACTCATCGTTACACTGGGTGACTGATAATCACATATTTATTATCTAATACATAAATATTGTCGTAAGGTTTACCTTCCCACAAAATTCAGTTTCTCTACATCATTAGAGATTGTCTAGTATCATGGGAATGAGTTAACTACAAAAACATTTTAATTTTCTAACCAAGATTCATCGCTACATTGGGTGACTAATACACAAATATTTATTGTTTCATTTCAAAATACTGGTATTAAGGTTTCCCCTCCCCCAAAATTGAAATTATCTTCATTATTAGTGGTTGTCTAGATTAGTGGGAATGATTTCCCTGTTGGTGAAATATTTTCCCTTTTACTTACTTTACATATATTTTTTTGTATTCTAGGAATTATTAAAAAATTATAAACGTCGGACTTGAATCTTTTCTTGGAAAGAAATGAGACCGTCCAGTGAAAAATATCTTACACACCCTTAGCACTGAGACACTGAAATAATCGGCATTCAATTTTACTTACATATATTTCAGAATTATATCAAAGAGATCAATTCTCTGAAAATACCAAGGAGTTAAGTGTTAAGAAAAAGGTGGGTTCCATGTAATTTTTCATTCATATTTATTTCAAGTTGTAATTTTCTTGTTTTACTAAGAATATACGCATGTAATTTGAGTAACACAGTTTAATTTGTCTTTAATTTCCAGGTTTATAATGAATTTTTTTATTGTAGTTTGTCTGGCGATTGACGGTTTAAAATGTCTCATGGAATAATAATTATATTCTTGTTAATTTCAGTTCAATACGATTTTAGCCATTTTCTAAAGGTTTGTTCTATCGTCAACTCATTTGGGATGCATGACTTTATAACCTGCAATTAAAAATTCTTTTAAATACTTTTGAGAGATTCCTTCAAATAAAATGTCTTATTGATTTTATCTTTTGCAATTTTGCAATTTTCAAAGTCTTTATAAAATGCTACGTATAATATTTGTGAGGAGGGTAAATTTGCTGTTATGCTTTTCAAAATATATAGGAACGTAAATCTTAATAAACGTCCATGAAATTAGGTTCATCTTGATAATTTCTTAGCGATAAAATATTCGCCTCGGAAATTCTTTTTGCTTTTTTAACAGTTTAATTTCTCTTTAATTTCCACGTTTACAATGTATTTTTTATTGTAATTCGTTCGGCGATTGACGGTTTAAAATATATCATGTTATAATAATGATGTTGTTATTAATTTCAGTTCAATACGAATGTAGCCATTTTCAAATGTTTTGTTCTATCGTCCGCTCATTTGGGATGCACTACATTATAATCTGCCATTAATAATTCTTTTAAATACTTTTGCTAGAATTCTTAATATAAAAGGGGGAATTATTTATTTATATTTTACACATTTCGAATTTTAAAAGTCCATATGAAATACTACGTAATAGTTGTGAGGGGGGGAGGTGAATTTGCTATTTAGTTTAATAAAACATCAATGAGTGTAAATCTAAATTAACATCCATGAAATCAATTTTATCTTCATTATTTGTAACCGATGAAATATTCGTTAGAGAAAGTAGATACATGAAATACTTTATGTTTTCTTCACGTACGAAACGAACTTGAATAACGTGAGTGTTTTCCGAAATATCGATTTTATTTGAATGAAAATTATAAAATTTCATCTTTTATAAGATTGCAGCTGATTAGTTCATGAGATACGTTGCTATCAAAATCACAAAAGGAAAAGCTTTTTCCCAAATATCTCCAAAATTATTTCACAAGAATGTCTGAATACTTCAATTCTTTCCACATAATTATGTCGTCGAACTCGTGTTCAGATTTTGGTTACTTTAAATTACGTCACTTCCGTCTCTTTTTCAAGTTATTCTTGTATTTGGTCGCTTATTGGAAATGTCGAACCTACCCATTTATCAAATTTACGAAGGTAGATTGTCTCTATTCAGCTATTCATACAATAAAAAAATTGATTCTTTTTTACGATATTTTTTGTCTGCCTCTTTTGCTGAACCTCCAGTAAAATCAGTCGACAGAATTTTTAATTCTTAAGTGTTGTATTCTTTCTTAATTAATTAAAGGCTACCATATTCTGCTCATGTTTCTGCTAGATAGAAATTCTCTAATGTTTTCCTTACTTAACGATTTTATTTTAATATTTATCATAGATTTTTAAATGGAGTAAGTGTAGTTTTTAAATTGGAATATATTTGTGTGACATTACAAGTAACAAAACGAAAATACTGTGCAGTCCACTGAAAACCCCCAGGAAAATTAAAAGTGAATTTGGATTTTTTGATATTTTTTTCTTTGTTAATCTTATATCAAGTCGAAAATTCAAAACTTATTCGGTTTTATGAGAAATTATTTAAGTTACTTTCATTGATCAATCCGATTTAAATTCAAAACACAAACTTGTATCATCGAATATCATCTTCCTTTCTTTTCGTTTCTACGTATATCAATTTTCATGGATTATTTAATGTTACAAAATGGAAATATTGTGTGGAACACATAGAAAAAATGATTAGTAAGTTTAGATATATTTTCTTAGTGAACCATTTGTTTATACTCAGTTTTAATGTTTCAAAGGATTGATATGTAACATTAACAAATCATTTAATGAACAGGCAATTGTTTGCACATAGTTAAATGGATCCAAACAGTCATTTTTTTTTATTTAGTTAAATGGCTCTGATTATTGATATGTAACATTATCAAATCATTTAAACATCATTCATTTGTTTGTATTCAATTAAATGGCTCCAATATTGATATGCAACATTACCAAATCATTTGAACAGCCGTCATTTGTTTTTATTTTGTTAAATGGTTCCAATACTGATATGTGACATTATCAAATCATTTAAACAGCGGTTATTTGTTTGTATTCAGTGAAATGGCTCCAATATTGATATGCAACATTACCAAATCATTTAAACAGCAGTCATTTGTTTTTATTTAGTGAAGTGGCTCTGTATATTGATATGCAACATTATCAAATCATTTAAACATGAGTCATTTTTTTTTATTCAGTTAAATGGCTCCAATATTGATACGAAACATTACCAAATCATTTGAACAGCTGGCATTTGTTTTTATTTAGTTAAATGGCTCTGAATATTGATATGCAATATTATCAAATCATTGAAACATGAGTCATTTGTTTGTATTCAGTTAAAGTGCTTCAGTATTGATATGCAACACTACCAAATCATTTAAAAAGCAGTCATTTGTTTATATTTAGTTAAATGGCTCCAATACTGATATGTAACATTATCAAATCATTTAAACAGCAGTCATTTTTTTGCACATAGTTATATGGATGCAAGTATTAATATGTTTCAATAAGAATTTATTTAAACGGAATTAATTAATATAAAGACTGTTAAATATTTCCAAGTGTTGATATGAAACATTAACAATTCCTATAAAAGTTTTTTATATGTACCTCTTACAATTCAGTTAAACAGCACTCATTTGCTTGCACATAGTTAAATGTTCAATTAGTGCTATTTAACCCATAGATATGGCCCTATAAAGTTCTACAACTCATTGTCAAGGTTGACCTGGGAGCAGTAGCAATGAAGGTGTACGCCACATTCCCCAATATTCCAGGAGTTGAACCTCAACCTCAGAATATTTAGTATGATATCCTGGACACTCTTTGGGATGTCTAAAAACTCTGCAGAGGTAAAGTCGGTGTATTTCCTCCGGGATTCGAGCCTCACCATCGAATATTCTAGTGTCATATGCAGGACACTCGTTGGGGGTAGGTATCTTACCATATTGCATATGTGCAGTCGTATTCTAAACCTCCTGGAGTGGAGCCTTATCATCGGATATATTTAGTGTCGTATCCCAGACACTTTTTATGGGGTGTCTTACCCTTTTGCAGATGCGCAGTCGATATATTCTACACCTTCGGGACTGAAACCTCACCATCTGATATTTTAATGTCATATCCACGACACTCCTCGGAGGTGTCTTATCCCTTTGTAGATGTGCACTCGGTGTATTCTACAGTTCTTTTGATATTGTGCTATTTAATTATTGATTAAAGGAACATTTTTCAATTCGTATCTTTTCAGGATGAACATATACGTTTAATTATGAAGATTCTTTAATAATATTTTCAAAAATTATCTGCTGGGAATTGAGGGCAATATTTTAATTAATTCAATATTTAATGTGAGATAATTAATAACAGATTTCTTTTATTGTCCGAGGAAAATATTTAATTAATGGAATCTGAGTAGAATACCTTAAAAATGGAAAAGGACTTTTACTCTAGGAATGAAACAGGAATAATTTGCTTGAATAGTGTGAAATAGAAATAGCATACTCATGCTAAAAGGAATTGTTTGAGTAAACTGAATAGCTTGAAATAGAAATGTTTTTGACAATTAAACCGTACTTACATTTAAACTGCGTGCTTATGCTTAACTGAATTATTTGAAATGGAACTGTTTTTCGACATTAAAACTGTATTCACACTAAACTGAATTGTTACATCTAACTGCTTGAATCGTTTGAAATAGAAATGTTTTTGACAATTAAACTGTGTACTCATGCTAAACTGAATTGTTTTAAATACAACATATTATTTACATAAAAATGGATTTGGCGTCAAATAACCTATAAAGGTTGATATGCCATAAAACCCAACAAACCAAACGAAACCAAACTTAAGTGTAGTATTTTTTCTTTGTTAATTAAAAGCAATCATATTGTCTTCCTGTTTCTGAAGGGAAACATTTTGTAATTTTTCTAAACTTAAAGATTTTATTTCGTATTAATTTGATTGTTTACTTGGTATAACAATAGATTTTATATTTGAATATATTTGTATTCCATTACAATTTACAAAAAGAAAATATTGTGAGGGAAGCTTAAAAATCTATTTAATAATGATTCTTTGATATACTTTGATATTTTTTCTCTTTGCATTATATATTAGGTTAAAAATTCAAATGATTTGAGTTTGACATTGATTGATTGCAAATAAATTCTTTTAAATTTAGAGCTCAAACTGTTTTTCTTCTCTTGGCATATCAATTTTCATGGGTTATTTAATGCTAAATCAAACCTAGTAGAAGAACAGCAGTGATAGTATTTAATCGATGGCTTGGAAAATTAGGGAGTTCAATAACTTTGCCAAATGTATTAGTCCGAACGTGAACGTAATAACGGTATTGGAGTTCGAACTTGGTTACTCTGTGGCCACAATCCAGCAGTTTAACCATTATGCCAAAAGAAACCCGCCCCCATTATCAAAGAAACAAAGAAACCGAACCGATCTTGCGGTAGGGCTTTTAAAAGGAAATAGACGATAAAATAAGTCAAAACCTCCTAAAAATGTGGCAGCAAAATACGATCACTAATAAAACAACAGGATTTAACAATTTCACGAGAGCTTTTTACGCCATGTACCAATTCTTTAAATATTTCAACACATTGAAATTTCGTTTTTACAAATGATATGTTTATGAAAACAATGTGTCTGTATCTTTGATGGGTGACACATCTATGTTTAATTATTAAGATACATTTATAATATTTTCAATCAATGTCAGCTTGAAAAGAGGAAAATCATTGGTTTTACTAATTTTATATTTAGTTGAAGATAATTAATAATACTTTTAACTTGTGTTTCCAAAATATTTAATTAATGTTATCCGTGTTTAATACCTTTAAATGATTTAAACAGAAATTGAACTTTCTGAGTAAGAATATAAAGTTAGATATTTTGTGGAAAGAAAATTGCGTGTATGTATGAGGGTGAGGTTAAGGGTATGATATTAGGTCAAAACTTTGTATTTTTTTACGAGAAAGAAGCAATGGACAAAAAAAGTAACAATTTCAGATGTTAATTTTCAAATCATGAAATCAACAGTCAATTTTTTCTTTTTACTCAAGAGGTGAGTGAGGTGGAAGTGGCTTTAAATTTTCTCTCTGTGGCCGATTCAGTTGGAGCTGTAGAATACAATGATAAAATTTCTGCTTTAATTATTCGAGTTATATTTTTCTTTTAGATTTAATTTTGGATAGATGGGTTATTATTTTTTTCTGGACAAGGGGAGGAATTATATATTCTATTGAATGTTCAAATTGTATCATTTTTTATTATAAAAGATGGATTGATCATTGGTTCTTTAAAATTTAAAACTGAAAATCTTAGGATTGAATATTATTTTCTTTTTCTGATAAAACTGAATTGATGTTAATTAGCGTTACTTACTTCACTTGTATTGCCAGTGCAAACTTTGACTTTTATCATTTCTATGGCAATGGATTTAATTAATATTTACTGATCATAGGTATTTTTACATTTATATCTCAAACTTTTTATATTGAATTTTATCTTTCTTCCATAGAGAAATTGATTAATTGTTAAGATAAATGACAGATTATTAATTATTTTAGTAATCTGCGACTCTAACATCAGTCTCCTGAATCAAATAAGATTTTCTTCAACAAGTCAGAGTAAAGAACGAACTCACGATCCTTGCAACCATTCAACTGTTAAATACACCGACTACTATTCGACAATAAAATTTATATATATTTATATATATATATATATATATATATATATATATATATATATATATATATCGGATTTAGCATTAAATAACCTATTTCCTAGGCTGGAAATAAAATTTATTCCTGTAAATTAAAATTAAAATATGTTTCAATCGAAATCTGCTATAAATCGATCTCTGAAAACTCCAATTTGACATTTCAGGTATATAGTTCAATGATTCTTATCAAAATTTGACTAAAGTAAATGAGGATTCCATTAATTTTATATAAACATATTTTTAGTTTATTAGTAAATAATAAAAGAGTTGACGCAAAATCAAATAAGATTTTCTTCAACAAGTTAGAGTAAGGAACGAACTCACTATTCTTGCAACCATTTAACAGTAAAATACACCGACTACTATTCGACAAGAAAATTTATATATATATATATATAGGATTTAGCATTAACCTACAAAGGTTGATATGCCATTAAAACCAGCCATCACTATCCCTGGTTCACGAGATATTTTCAGATTTCATCGTCAGGAAAATAGTCAGTTCCATGTAATTTATAATTCATCTTTCTTTGTAAATGTTTTATTTTCTTGTTATATTAACAATGTGCATTTATAGGTTAAATAACAGTTTCATTTTTCTTTAAATTCAATTTCTTTCGTATCATCTGGTAAAAAATCTGTTCATTTATTTTTTTAGTTCACTTCTTAAACGTAAACATTCGTAAAAGGTATTTTACTGTTTGAAATCTTTTAGAAATTGCTCTATAATTTTTATGAGATTGTAAATTTATTGTTTTAATTTCGATATTATCTGTTAAATTGAAGGTTCAAAACAATTTCTGCATGTTAATGTCTCATTAATGGCTTTTATTGATTTTTCTTCTTTGTATCATCTGGCAAATAAAATATTCATTTAATTAATTTTTATGCAACTGTTAATTTAGAAAATGAAATGTCTAGTAATTTCTTTATCAGTTGATTTTTACTGTGTGTTTTTGGATGGACAGGTAATCGTTTTAATAGAGATGGACGGATCGTATATTCGGCTGAAGCTTCAAATTGTATCATTTTTTATTGCAAAGGATGTAAGTTATTTATGGTTAATTTCAGGGCGCAGTTGAGAAAAAGATGGAAATAAATCTATAAAGAACATGTCTCTTTTTCAGATTTGTAGATATTTTTTCTTATAAAAGGAGGATATGACAGATTTTCATGTTTTTCAAGTTTAAATAATTTATGTTGTTAAATGAGAGCGTGTATTCTCAAGATAATTTTTTCTCATCATGTTGCACCGCCAGCACGGATCTTCCTGACCCTCTCTCGCCACCAGTCTCAATCGTCCATCGCTCTAGGCTACATCCTGTAAGGGGACAGAGCTGTTTTAAACAGGTTCTAGCTGGTCGTCCTGTCTTTGCTCGTCCATGTGAAGAGGTCCACAGGAGTATGTCATTTATGAGTTCATCATTACTTCTCCAGCAGTGTTAATTTACTAAGCTTTTTGCTTAGATGTAGCACAAGGCCGCATGAATGGGGCACCCAATGAGAATCGAACTCACTCGTGTAGGTTTGCTAGTCTACCTTTCTAACCATTACACCACCCAGCAGTTTCCCGTATGTCTGGTTCGTCAAACTTGCATAGTTTTCGTGATGAGTGGTAGGTGGCCGTACAAGTGCTGTTTTGTGGGATGTTGCCTCCAGGACTTGTTCAATACTGCTTTCAGCATTCTTGTGTAATTACCGTCAAGATTTTTCTCCATGAGTTTATTTAGTATCCACGAGGTGCATCCATACAGCAGTATTGACCCGACCGCTGCTTGAAAAAAAAACAGTGTTTAATTTTAACAGTCAGGTCTGATATCCATAAGACCGACAGCTTATCGATAGCTGTCCATGCCTTTTCTAGTCACGTGTTGATGTCAGTCTCGGTAGGTTAACTTGTCCACTAGTTTCCGAGAACTACCATTTAACGTGGGGATGTCACCTCTTTGATTAAATCACATGTATTCCGTCTTGTATTTCAACTCTAATCTTAATTGCTTTCTCGAATAATTCAAAATATTGTTTTATTTTTATTTTAACTTTTGTATGATTTCAGATACTTTGCAAAGGAAATATATCACACGTCTCGTGTCATTGAAAATATCTGTATATTGCACCTTGGAAAACGACTGGACGATTCCCAGTTTTATTTTTAAAGTATAAGTAAAATTTCATCTACGCAAAAATAAAGGAGATATGACATTTGAATGTATTATATGTATGAAAAACTTTTCTTGGGAAAGTCACTTGAAAAGACATATGCGTACACATAGAGGTGAGAGACCTTACAAATGTGATCAATGTAACAAAGCCTTTGCACAATCTCACACTCTAAAAGATCATGAACGCACACATACAAGAGTGAGACCATACAAATGTGATCAGTGCAATAAAGCGTTCAGAACATCTAGCAATTTAATATGTCATAAACGCACACATTCAGGAGTGAGACCATACAAATGTGATCAGTGCCATAAAGCCTTCACTCAATCTTCGAATTTAATATGTCATAAACGCATACATTCAGGAGTGAGACCATACAAATGTGATCAGTGCAATAAAGCCTTCACTCAATCTAGCGATTTAACTCGTCATGAACTCACACATTCAGGAGTGAGACCATACAGATGTGATCAGTGCAATAAAGCCTTCACACGATTAAGCAATTTAAAACGTCATAAACGCACACATTCAGGAGTGAGACCAATCAAAAGTGATCAGTGAAATAAAGCGTTAGCACAATCTAATTCTTTAACATGTCATGAACGCAGACATACAGGAGAAAGACCATACAAATGTGATCAGTATAACAAAGCCTTTACACAATCTCATCATTTAAAAGATCATCACCTCATACACACAGGGCGAGAGACGATACAAATGTGATGAATACAACAAAGACTTTAGACGATCTCAACTTTTAAAAGTTCATGAACGCACACACAGAAGAGAGAGACAATAAATATGTGATAAATACAAAAAAGCCTTTACACAATCAGAAAATGTAAAAAAATCATGAATGCACTCACATTTTTATTAAACATTCGTAGAAAAATCTCAACTAACACCGAAATCTAATTTTCATTCGAAAATTCTCCTTCCATATCAAAACCTTCAAAAGAGAAGCAAATTGGCTTTGATAATTTATTCCATCTGCCATCACGATTTGAGATGTCCCGCCCTCCACATCGCCTTCATGCTCATTATTCTATGCATGAATATCAGCAAACCCAAAAGATGAATTTTTATCTGAAACAAACATTAAATTCACACACTTGATCTGAGAAATACAAAACGACTGCCATGTATCAAATACTTACAACCAACACTTTACTTGTTCATCGACACAGAATGAAAAAAGTTTAGAAACTTCTTTTTTGGGGAATAAGGAACAATCGTTCGATTTGGACATAACGTAGTGGATGAAATTCCATGCACCCAACAATCATCAGGTTTCTGGCAAAAAGAAGATATGTTTAGCCGAAATTACTGAAGTATTTCTTCTGGCACAGATCAAATATTGCAAATAACAGTGAAGAATACTTAAAACAGCACTTGAATATAGAACAAGTGAAGAAAATTTCACCAAGAATCCAAGTCGAATTGATAAAAACAATGCAAGATTCGGTAGACCAGAGAAAAATGTAAATAAAAAAACTCCTCCGACAATCGGAATCATGTATATAAAGTCAGGGTTCGTATTAGTAATACTCAAAGAAAAAAATTATAAATTTCTTTACATTTTCTTCTTTTTTTGTTTTTTAATTTAGATCATCTCAAAGTTTTTTCCCGCTGTACATTTTGATCTTTTTTTTTTGTAAATATTTTATCTTGATTCCATTTTTCGAAACAACCATTTTGCTTTTTATCTCTCACAGTTTTTTTTAATGTATTTTACTCTTACAATGTAATTCAGTGGATTTTTTCTGACGTTTTGAAAAGCAGTTGGCAGGTGACAGTAGTAGCTGGAAGCGTCACACTCTCGCCTTCTTTGTTGAAGGCAAGTTACTTTCAAATTTGATTCTTTTCTTTTTTTGATTTGTTGTTATTTGTACTGAAATCGGATAACAACTGCGCAAAGTTTTCTTTTGCTAAACCTCCTGTTAAAAATAAAAATAGGATTAGATTTAGGCTACGATAACATGGTACCATCGGCGAGAAACACTATCTTACCTGACCAATTATCAAATTCCTAACATGGATTGCTTTCCGTATGAATCTGGATGATCCATTCGTTTTCCAAGAAAAGAAGAGACCACAAATATTCCCAGACATAATTTCTACTATTCATCTATTCTATTAACCATCAGGCCACCATGTTATCGAAACCTAAAGCTAATCCTATTTTCATTTTTAACTGGAAGTTTAGCAAAAGAAAACTTTGCGCTGTTGTAATCCCATCTCAGTTTTATAGCGCATCATTATAATTGAGACAGATTTTTTAAGCTGGAAGTATTTATTTTTTCAAATGTATCATAGAGTTTGAAAGTTTGTAGAAAATGCTCTGAAATATTTTTGATGTACAACAAATATTTCTACCGACACTCGTTGTCAAAGATCGCAACGAAATGTAATTGAATATTCTCAGAGAAAAGATTTTCAGCTGGTTTAATAAAAAAGTTAAAGCTGAAATTAATAAAGAATAAAACACGCAAACAACAAAACAAACAACAGGAATTTGAGTCGAAAAAATCCTTTCATTTGGCCATATCATTTTTTATAATTTTATGTATTGTTTTTAGTAATGAGCGGCAGCATTCCTGTCAAATAATTTTGGAGTATTAATCTTTGTGTCCAGTGTACGTAAATATTTGAGTATTTTTAAAATGCTTACTTGCGTGTTCATCCTGAATTTCCTACGAGTCAAATCATGCAATTTTGAAGTGACTTTATCTAGTTTGAAAGTTGATTTCAGTATCTTCATTGACTCAGACAATCCTGTTGCACGTGTCTGCATATGCAACACGCCTTTTTCGAACTCACTCGCCTGTTCCTTTCTCAGCTTTTTTATACACCTAGCAGAGTCTCATTTGCATTGGAGCGCCGAGAGTCCGCGTTACTCACGCGATATAATCAAATACAAAAGTGACTGCAGGTCGCCTTTTTAGCTTTTTTGTTGTTAAGAGACTGAACCTTACAAAACGTGTCCACACGCTAGTCAGGTAAGTCACTTCCCCACCACCGATCTCATGATCAAAAACAGGGCAGCGGGGTAGCTTTCGTCTTTGTCGGGCAATTTTGAAGTGACTTTATCTAGTTTAAAAGTTGATTTCAATATCTTCCCTGACTCAGAAAATCCTGTTGCACGTGTCTGCCTATGCAACACGCCTTTTTCAAACTCATTCGCCTGTTCCTTTCACGGCTGTTTTTAAACACGCGAGATAATCAAATATAAAAGTGACTGCGTGTCGCCTTTTTAGCTTTTTTGTTGTTAAGCGACTGAACCGTACTAAACGTGTCCACACGCTAGTCAGGTAAGTCACGATTTTCCCTACACTCCGCCCCTGATCTTATGATCACAAACAGGGCAGGATGCAGCTTTCGTTTTTGTCGGGTACTTCTTCGAAGAGGAATCACGCAGGCTTCACCCTCATGCATACTCTTGTGTGCGGTTTGAGTTTCAGTAGACACTTCATCTGTTGAGAGGCTACTGGCATCGGAATCACTGTCGAGCGGATTAAGATAGATTAACCGCTCATCATACTCAGAATCTCTTTCGTCACTCAATGATAATTGCGTCTGTATTACTGGTCGGAGGTCTTTAAAGTGACGAGGCACCTCATCAATTTTCACAGACTGCGGGCTGATCTCTTCTGTAACGCTACCAGTGATATATTTTGTTGTGCACTTGCTGCGAGGATTTTTAACGCAAAACACGTCTTCTTGTTCATACTTCCCTCTTCCCAAGTTTCACGTCGATGGCCAGTCCATATTCTTTCGCCAGCGATCGCAGGGTTCCTGACCGTTGCCTGACTAGTATCTCGCCAGCTGCCCTCGTGTTCACACGTGCTTTTCCAGTTAAAGTGTCGGAAATCTACCGGTGCACGCACGCCGAATCAGTGACAAAGTGTAACATTGTCGCCTCCCACTGAAGGGCCAAATTGACTCCTTTGAGGGCTGCGTTGAGTTCAGCTAGATTGATGTGCTGAGCGTCGTTAGTTGGACGTAGCCAACACGCATACTCAATGACAGTCCCATTCGTTTCCAATGCCACTCCTGTAGCTACGGAACTCGCATCCCCTTAGACTGTAATTTCCTTACCGTCCATACACTAGTTTTCCCCCAACGGAATCTGCTTCTCGTACTGTGGTACAAGTCTCTGCCAATAAATGACAGAGAGAAACGTTTTTGATTCTATCATCCCAGCCCATTGTTACTGCAGTTGCCAGGTGCTTGATAAATTTAACTGCCACTCTGAGTCACCCACATATGGGAAGTGACCAACAAGTTTCTTGCAGAGAGAAATTACGAGCCGACGGGTTAATCTATCAGGGATTTCCGGAATTTGATTTTCTCGTTTTCATCAGAGATTGAAATACTTTTCCCAGACTTGCAAGCCAAGAACTCCGTCTCTCAGTCACACCGGATCCTTGGAAACCAAACCATAGTCCAAAATATATTGTTGTACGTGTGACGCAGGAACTAGACTTTCATTAATGAAAATGTCATCAACATACGCTGATGTGGCACTTTTGATCGTATAGTCTTGAGATACGATAGCGTCTATAAAAAACTTCATAATAAGTGGCACCACATTCAGCCCAAATCCCAACCGTGTAAGACAGAAGCGCTGACCCCTGAAAATGACTGTTTGAAACGGCCATAGCGCCTTGTCGACGTGGATGTGAAGATATTCATTTCGCAGATCTAGAAGCGACACAATGACTCCATATCGCCGCCATTCTCTTAGTTTTTGCGCGCAAACTTCTACACTGGCAGTGTAAGCATCCACAAAACCGTTCAATTCCCGGTAGTCAAGCACCGGACGCACCTTCTGCTTCAACTTCTGCACGACCGCCATTAAGAGAACTATACCCTGGGCTTCTTCACTGTTATGCTAGATATTGTGTTCAACCCTTTCTGATATTTACTTCCTCTTCATTTTCTAACGAAAGAAAACCCAGTCGGATGGGGCTGGAGAATACTCCGTCGAATTGAGGAAGAAAATACAAAGGAAGAATTGAGGAAGAAAATACAAAAGTCGAGAGTCTAGTAACTATTAGTCCTTTTGGAACTGATGAACAACATCGACTATTGGTATCTTTTTTTTTTCATCATACAACGTGTGAAAGCAAGTGAGATACCCTGCCCTCATCAGCCGCCAACCAGGGGTGATAACTCAGTTTCGGTAACTGCAGACGGTACTGCCAAACCTGGCGCTACCAAGCAGCTTTTGCCACCGGACAGGGTATTTAAGAGAATTATATATATATATATGTATGTAAATGTTTGTTACTAACCGATAATCTCAAGTTTTATACCACTAATTGGTTTAAAATTTTCAGAGAGTATTTTTTCGAATTCAGGAGTGTTTCTATATACTTATTATCCAAAAATATTTCAATAATTAAAAAAAATGTTTTTAATAAGTCGTTTTTCTCGGAGAAAAGCCGAACGCGAATTATGAAGGTAAACATTACTTCCGTTTTCCAAGAATTTTATACGTGATTTTTTTCTGCTGTATCACTTTTTTTTCTTTTTTGCTTAACTTAAACAGAGACACTAAACTTTAAACCATATTTCGTTGGTTCAGTAATAAGTAATTTTTTTTATTCTCACGAATTGTTTACAAAATATTTTATTTTCTTTTTTCGACATTCCTTTTTTTTTTGTTTTACTTAAGCGAAAGACATTCCTTAAAAAGTTTTCTTTCTGAAATCATATTTCGTCAGTAACGAATTGTTTACTGAATATTTCATTATCTTTTTTGTTGTTTAACTTCAACGAAAGACATTCCTTATATGTTTTCTTTTGTTTTATTATTTTCGATAAGACACTAAACTTTAAACCATATTTCGTTGGTTCAGTAGTAATGAATTGTTTACGAAATATTTTATTTATTTTCTTCAATATTTCTTTTTTTGTTTAACTTCAACGAAAGACATTCATTAAAAAGTTTTCTTTCGTTAATAAACTTTAAACCATATTTCGTTTATTCAGTAGTATGTAAATTTCTTTTTATTCTAAAAACTTATTTTTAAATTTTTTCTTCATTATTGATATCCCATTTATTTTGTTGTTTAATAAATATTTAATGGTGTGCCAATTATCATGTAGCGAAATATTAACCAGCCTAAGCTTTGTAATGGCACACGTCTTTCAGCAAAAAATTAATGACCAACATCATAGAAGCAACAATTTTGACAGGGCCTTTCAAAGGTGAAGATGTCGTCACACAGCGAATTCCTATGATTCCAACAGATATGTCATTTCAATTTAAGAGATTGCAAATACCAATTCGATTGGCATTTGCAATCATGATCTTCAGAAGGGGATCAACAAGTATTTGACTTTTAACTTTGAAAATTTTTTTCTATTTTTATTAAAAAAATCGAACTAAATGCGAAGAGATATACACATCTGTTTTATTCTTGTTCCCGTGTAACATTGTTTGTTGTCTCACAAACTTGAATCACTTCTTGGCCTATAAGATGATTTTTATGTGTCTCTCGACTCAAACAGGAGGCACATAAAAATAATCTTAGTAATTAGTAAGAGCTGTTTTTTTTTTTTTTTTTTTTTTTGCTCGGTGCTTCAGGTGTCTCTGAAGGAGACTGCCGACTAAAATAAGCAATTTTTAGCTATACCCCTTGGGAGGTTTGCTTCCTGTGGGCTTCCCACATTAAACCAATATTCTGTCACATGACAAAACTGTGGGGAGGTATAGATCGTCTCTCTTACAAGATTGTCGAAGAAAGGATGAGGTTGACGATCGAGGTTGTCACTTGATCACAATAATTTAAGAAATCGGCAAACACGTATTAATTAATGCACTCATCTTTTTTCTGAATGTTGCAGGAAGACGTGAGGAGTTTTGTTCGGTCTATGGAGTAAAAACTGCTTCCTTTATAAATAATCAGCCATCCCATAATGAGGGAGAGGGTGTCATTTAACCCTCAAAATATACGTCTGTTTGATATGGCAGTTAAAACTTAACTCTTTATACTTTCGATCTAAATCAATCTCATTAATTTTCAAGTGTTCTCACGGCAAGGGATTTGAACTTTGACTCACCTATCAATTACTTTGCACCAAAGAAATTCATAACACACACACACACACACACACACACCCATATATATATACATAGCGAAAAATTTAGTAAATGAATGAATAAAAATCTGATCTACAAATTTATAAAGAATATTTCTCAGAGTTGAAGGCAAAGTTTGCCAAAAAAACAAAGGTTTGAATACTTTTCTTGTAAGCAAAGACAATATTAGTGAAAGTGAAGATATTTTCAAATAGATATAGTTAAGATTTTTGCAATGAAGTATAGCAGGAATTGTTTGCTTAAAATAAAGAGACATAAAGAGCTGTAACACTATGTAGGTTATCCTCCAAGCAGACGATCCCTTTGTCTGTTTTGGCGCGAAACCAAACAAAGACCTGAGCCCACGATCTCGACGTGACCGGAAGTAGGCAAGGGAACCCAAGTAGGAGTTGAACAAAGGAACTCAGAGAAGGCAGTTGGCGAAAGGTGACGCGAGTGGGCAGTCGACACCGGACAACAGAAGTGACCAGTCGGCATGAGATAGGGTCCAAGAGTCAGTAAGGGAAGAGCAGTCAAGATGAGTCAGCACTCCTCATGGGTTGTAGAATTTTCGCTAGAAATCCACGCTACCGTTAGTCTACATATGCACATAGGGAATGCAATGTTACATAACTCCTCTTCTTGCATTTTGAATTAACCCAAGCATATTGTTCGTTTGTTCTTTTTCTCCCACTCCCTTGATTGTATTTCTTGTAGCTATGAAGAAATGTGCGATACCCCTATCAGAACCACTAGTTTATCACCGGCCAGAAGTGAAATGGTTTAAAGAAGTTGATGTATTCGGTGGGGGCGAGGGGGTATCGTCACAGAGCAACCGGTTCTTCATTATCTGGGCGTCCAATAATAATCCGAACAGTCTAGAATATCGATGGGGTTCAAGAGCCAGTCGGCCAGAGACCGTCTATATCTTTGCTTTAAATCTATTGTAGGGTTTCTCATGCCTCTGGTGAAGATCGTTGGATAACGTGTTCAAGAGTTAATTGGTCAGAGACAGTTCAGATCTTTGAATTCAACTGTACTCTAAGTTTCTCATAGAACTCTGAAAGACCGTAAGGAACAGATTTCTCACTATCTAGGCGTCCGATAAAAATTAAAACAATCAAGTATGCCAGCAGAGTTCAAAGATTAGTCGGGCACAGTCCGTTCAGATATTTTCCCTCAACTGTACTTAAGGGTTTCTTATTGCACAAGTAAAGATCGGTAAGAAACAGGTTCTTCGCTATCTGGCTGACCGATCACAATGCGAACAGCTTAGAATGTCAGCAGGGTTCAAGTGTCAGTCGATCACAGTCCATGCAGATCTTTGCTTTTAACTGTACTCCAGGGTTTCCCATAGCACTGGTGAAGATTGTAGGGCAACGGGTTTCCACTATCTGGGCGTTTGATAACAATTTGAATTGCCAAGAATGTCAGAAACGTCTAAGAGTCAGTCGGGTATAGTCCGTCCAGGTCTTCGTTTTTAACTGTAGTCTAGGATTTTTCGTAATATTTTTCGTTCATATTTGTGACTAAATGTTTTTAAATCCTAAAAAGATATTCTTTTACCTTTCAATAAATGTAATTTTCTTAACTCTATCATTTGTGGGTCTTTGGTTTGTGCCCAATCATTTTGTTTAATAAAAATGTGAAAAAATCTCTATATAAAATGTTGACATTTAACTTTTGAGAAGTTTGTATTAGAGATCTCATTTTTTAGAAATTTTTTTCTTAGTACAAGATCCCAATTCCTTTATGAATCATCCTTGAGGGATGCATGAGAGGGGAAAGGTGGCTAGCCAAACCACCCAAAATATGGATGTGGTGTTTACAAACTTTGTGGACTGGTATCATAAATAAAGGTGAGGTGTTTTCTGTTTGGTCGATGGAAGAAAGATTGATTCTTTTATCAATCCTTGCTTATCCTTGAATGGGGTCCTTGCTTAACTCCACAAAATCACGTCTGGATATCAGAAGCATTTTTAGACTGGTCTCATCCATAAGAATGTGTAAGGTGTTTTTTATTCGGTCGATGCGGGAAATGTTGGCCTTAGTCCTGATTGTTGAAAGTCTCCCAATCTTGGAGTCATCTTTCACCTCCTCCTGATCCTGTTTGAACGACTTGAGCCACTCAAAAACAGGAGTGCTCAACAGGGTGTGCATAGACGTGATGATGTATTCGAAATGATTGTGATTGAGTTTTCTGCAACCGGACCAAAAGTTTCAAATTTATTCTTTACTCTGTTTTATCCTACGTTTCTCACAGCTCATAACTAAACGACGATGTGGTGTTAACAAAGCATTTGTAGAAAAAATACAATTATTACAGAAATGAAAGATAAGTGTTATATTCGCCAAAGATATGGTAAATGATAAGAAAATCCACTAATCCATATTTTGCCAATAGCTAACACCACACGTCCATTTCTTTGTCGTTTTAAATAGCCCTTAAATATATATATATATATATATATATATATATATATATATATATATATCACAAATGATGTCAAATGATGTTTTTGTTCTTTTATGTAATAGTGCTTTAAACGTCCTTCTGTGAATTTACGTCTTTTTTAGGATATATATATATATATATATATATATGGAAGTAAATAATGGAAAGGCATCCTACCGTCTGGATAAAAATGAAAAAACAAAGTAATCGAAAAGTGATTAATTTATTACGAAGGAAAATCGACGTTAAAGCGTTTCGGTTTTAATGAACCTTCATCAGAATATTAAAATGATGAAACAGGTTTTAATAGAAAAATGATGGATATCTAATAAAATGCAACTGCAACAGGGAAAAGAAGTAAACATACAAAGAAAGATCTTTCAATCAGCGTCCCTTTTCGAAAAATGATCACGTGATTGGGATAGGCAATGATGTTGAAACAAATGAAAAAACGAGATACAACGGATTAAAAGAAGAAATAAACAAGAAAAAGAAAGGGAAAAGAAGAAGTAAAAATAAATAAAAATAAATAAAAGAAAGGAAAAAAGTAAATAAGAAGAAAAGAGAAAAAGGAAAGGTTTTCTTCTCTTCCCTCTCCTCCTCTCTTTTCTCTTCCTTCACTTTATTTTTCTTTTATTTTCTTTCCCATCAAATCATAATATCCTTTTCTTTTTTTCTTCTTCATGCTGGAGATTTCTGGCGAAATGAGAATAGGTTAACTGCTAGTAAAGTTTTATTTTTGATACCACAAAAGTAGGGCTACATGAACATACCAATCAATTTCTATTTGAAGGTATTGATATATATATATATATTTTTTATTTCTGTTGAACTTGAAATAGAGATTTTTTCGCATAAATTTGATTTTTCTTCCATCAGGGAAATCATTATTAACACGAGTATTAAAATTATAATGAAATTTTGGGATAGACTAATCCTGACACTAAAAGACGCTATCAGACTTACAGATATTTGAAATTAAAATAAAATTTATTGGATTAAAAGTTTCCCCTCCCACAAATCTAGATTCCATTTTTAATGGGGTGTGACTAGTACAGTGGGAATGAGTTTACTACGGGTAAAATTTTAATTTTTGCTACCATAAGACCCAGGGTTATAATAAATACCAGGGTTGGGCGGGTGGTACAATTTTCTCCCAATATCCGTTAACCTAATAAGGCGTTGGTTGAATGTATGCAAAAATCGATAATACTCTAACATGTAGAAATATTTTTCATCTTATTTCTAGATGTTTTCCTGCTTTATTTATTATTGTTGATTTAAATGAAAAACAATCTGGATGGTTGTATATTTTTCTGCGAGAAAAAAGAGCAGGAAAATTAAAACAAAATCAAAGTAGGTAATGTTCAAGAACTTACTATAAGAATCGTGCTCATTAACCGTTGTTCATTTGATAATTTCCCTTTTCCTGGCCTCACACATACGTTTTTTTTGTTGTGGAAATTATTAAAAATAATAAACGTTGAACTTGAATAGATATTTTGGAAAGAAATGAGACACTTTACTCAAAAGTATCTTACTTCACCCCAGCGCTCAACCACTGAAATAGTTTATATTTTATTTTATGAACATATCTTTCAGAAATGTATAAAATTGATTCATTCTCTGAACATCACCATTTGCAGTGTGTTAAGAAAAACGTGGATTGTATGTAATGTTTCATTTATATTCATTTCACATTGTATTTTTCTTGTTTTACTCAACATATACGAATGTAAATAACACAATGATTGCTCCACTTTATCCTTGATCCTTACCTTATAATGCTGAGTGTTAAGCAAGGCAGCATCAAGTACCATTTTTTGAGTATTTTGTATGATTCGACCTGGGATTGAATCCTGATCTCCCGAATCACGGGCGAACACTCTACTCATTAGGCCAATGGCAACAGTTACAAATCCCTCCAAATAATCCTTCGGGTGAATGTATGTGAAAATCGAAATTACTTAAGTTACACATGTATTTAAAAATGAAAAAATTTACGAAACCACAAACCGTTGTTCAGTAGATATTTTCCCTTTTCTTTGCACCCTCTTTTTAACTGACCAATCAAAAGTAAATTACTCCCACTTGCACTCAGCCACTAAAATATGTTGCATTTTTTTACGAACATATATTTCAGAAATATATAAAATTGATTCATTCTCTTAAAATAACCATTAGCGAAGTGTTAAGAAAAAGGTGGGTTCCATGTAATTTAGTATTCATATTTATTTGAAGTTGTATTTTCCTTGTTTAATTAAGAGTAGGTAAGTATCACACTGTTTATTTTGTCTTTAATTTCCAGGTTAACAATGTGTTTTTATTGTAGGTCGTTTAGCGATTGAGAGTTCTTGTTATTTTTGGCCTTACGATTTGACTCATTTTAAAATGTTTTTCTTCTATTGTCCATCAATTTGGGTTGAATGACTTTATAACCTGCAATATTTCATTCATTTATATTATTTTGGTAGATGTCTTTCTATTAAATGTGTCTCTGATTTTTTAAAACTCGCTTTAAATTTTGAAAGTCTTTATAACATGCTACGTAATATTTGTGAGGGGGTAAATTTGTTGTTTTCTTAAAACAAGTTATTATGAATGTCAATCTAAATTAACGTTCATTAAATCCTTTTACTCTTGTTATTTTCTAAGCAATAAATTGTTCAGCACAAAGACTACATTTGTGAAATCTCTAATAACCCGTGTAATTTTGGAAAGGTAGGTTTTATTAAAACGACAAGAAGGAAATATCTTCATATTTAAGATGGAGGATAATTATTTCTCGAAATATACGAAACCATTACACCAACAAAACAAAATACTTCTCCTCAATTATGTCTAAAATTTTTTAACTATAATATGATTAAGTTAATAAAAAGTTAGTCAAATATGTATTCGCATTTCAGTTGCTTTGATCTTCGTTGCTTCCGTTTCTTTTTCAGTTGACTCTCGTATGTGGTCACGTTTTGAAATGTCGAACAAATCCTTTTTTTTAATCTTTACAGATACATTATTTTCATTTTGCCATCCATACAAGAAAAGGATGATTTTTTTTAGTTAGTGATATTACCTGTCTACCTCTTTTACAGAACTTTTGGTAAAATCAGTTGATGGAATTTTTAATTCTTATGTGTAGTATTCTTTCTTTGTTAATTCAAGGCTACCATATTGTGTTCATGTTTTTGCAGGATAAATATTTGGTCATTTTTACTAAACTTAATGATTTTATTTAGTATTCATTTAAGATTTTTAACTGGTATGATTATAGATTTTATATTTAAGTATATTTTTAGTCCATTACATACTACTAAAGGAAGATAGTGCTCAGAAAACTTTTAAAAAGACGGCTTAAAAATGAATTTGTATATAAGATATGTCTGAATCATATAGTGAATAAAACTTTTGAATCAGTTTTTATGATAAAGTATGTAAGTTAATTGATGAAAATAAACTCTTTTAAAACCATCATTGTTGAAGAAGAGCTCTGATACGATTTAACCTATAGCTTAGGGAATGAGGGGGTTCAATATCTTTTCCAATGGTATTTGTCCCAAAAATAACGTAATGACGTTAGTGGAGTTTGTCCTTACTTGGAATTCGCAGGCCAGTAGTTTAACAATTATGCTACAGGAAATCCGTACCGTAATTCTTCTTTTCTCGTTGAATTGTTTCATCGTTAATTCTATGGTGCAGTTGAATACGATCATTAATATATTAAATCAACTTAGCAAGTTCAAGAGAGCTAGTTTATTAATTATTTTAATATTACAACACTTCAAAATGTCTTTGATAATTATTTTAGATTATCAACTGGTATAATTGTAGATTTGAAATCTGAATATTATTATCATCAGAAATTACCCAATATAAATGATTGGTTTGGTTTCTTTGTTTAATGGCATATCAACTTTTGTAGGTTATTTAATGCCAATGCTATTCTCCTAGAAGAACAGTAGTGGTACTATTTAACCCATAGCTGGGAAGATAAGGGAGTTCATACCTTTCCCAAGGGTATTTGCCCGAAAGTGAACGTAATAGCGCAACTGGAGTAAGAACTCGCATACTACGATTCTGCAGTCCATCGCTTTAATCATTACACCACGAGGACCCCCACCCCAATATAAATGATATAATGCTGAAATCAACGGGATTGAATTAATCTTTTCCTGATGGGTATTCATATTTATTTATTTAATTATGTATAATGCTTGTAAAATTTTATTTAACTTTGACATATTTCAGAATTAAATTGACTCCTTCACTGAAAAGAACCATTAAGGATTATGAAAAAAAGGTAGATAACAGGCAATTTTTTATCCATACTTTTTTGAAGGTGTTTTTCTTGTTCTACTAAGAATACATGCATCTAAGTTAAGTAACACACGATTTACTTTCTCTTTAATTTCCAGATTAACAATATATTTTTTATTGTAGGTCATTAAGCAATTGACGGCTTCAAATATCAACGGAATAATCATTATGATTCTGGTGACAGCCAGTCCCTTCAAGTCTCCAGGACTCTTCTCAGTATTCTGAATGATCGTTATAGAGCTCTAGTGTCTGCTGTCCTCTTATTTCCATGTCTTCCCGTCCCTTTATCCGTCCTTTAGTGATTTTCCAAAGTGTATGGATTGCAATTGGTATTACTGTCACCTTCATGTTCCACAGTTTTTTTTAGTTCTCTAGCAAGATCCAGGTACTTACCTCTCTTTTTTTCTTTCTTTTGCGGGGCAGCGAAGTCTGCTATTCGGTAAGTTCTCTTTTTCTCTGGTGTTGTTGACAATCATATGTCTGGCCGATATTAGGTGATCTGTTTGTATCTCAAAATCCCAGGGAACGTTGTATGTCTCATTCTCCACTACAGATTCTTGGTTTTGCATATACCACGTGTTCATATGGTCAAATCAAAATTTTTTGCACAACTCTCATTACCTTTCTCACCCAGTCATGTCTTGACTTATACTCTTTCTGCTCTAATTTACCGCATTCACTTATTATATGATTGGCCGTTTCGTCCCTATCACCACAAAACCTACAAAGTCTATTTAGATGCATCTTATTTATTTTTACTTTAACGTCGTTTGTCCTTATAACGTTTTTTTCTTTTTTTTTTTTGTGCTGCCATTAGAAAAGATTCAGTTTCTTTCTTAAGATTTCCTTTTCTTTGCCATTTCCAGGTCATCTCATGTGAGATTTCCCTTGATTGTCGCTTGAAATATCCATACAGTTGTTTTTCTTCACATTTTTGTTTTCTAGTTATATTGTTTTGTTGATCCTTGTGATGTTTTAATTGTTTCTGGTCGCTGTAATCAGTCTTTCTTTGCTTTATTTTATGTAGTCTTCGAGTCGTCTTATTGATTTACCGACGCTTAATTATTACTTATTATTTTACCTTATAATTCTGGGAAAATACTTTATTTCACACCAGCATTAACTGATAATCTTTCACTGGAGTAAGAGGGACCTCATGTTTCCTAAAATCTCCTGGACTTTTCTCAGTATTCTGGCTGATCTATAAAATGATGTAGTTTAGATGGTCTCCACTCACGCTGTTATTTCCAATTCCTCAAGTCCCTTTGCCAATCATTTGGTGACTGTATCGAGTGCACCGAATACAGTTGGTATCACCGTAACTTTTATGATTCATAGTTTTTCAGTTCCCTAGCAAGGTCTAGGTCCTTATCTCTCTTTTCGCTTTCTTTTATTTTCATTCTGTGGTCTCCTAGGACGGCAAAGTACACTATTCCATAGGTTCTCTCTTTTTTTCGTTTTTGTTGTTGATTTTAACACGGTCTGGTCGTTTGAGAGAGATTAGGTAATGCATTTGTATCTCAAAATCCCAAATAACATTTTTTGTGTCTCATTCACCAGGACGGATTCCGGGTTGTGCATATATCATTTATTCGTAGAGTCAAATTAAAATTTCTTTCCCAATTTCAATTCGTGTCTCGTCTTACACTCTTTTTGCTCTAATTTACTGTATTTGCTTATAACATCAGAAACCATTTCCTCTCTATCAACATATCACCGACATTAACTATTTTGTAGTGTCTTATCAATTCTTGCTTTCATATAATTAGTCCTTAGGGCGTTGTTTTGTGCTGCAAGCAGAAGAGTCAGTTTCTCTTTTAATGTTTCCCTTTTTTTAGCCATATCCATGTTTTCTCGGGTGAGATTTCACTTGTTGAATTGTCCATACAGGTATTTTTCTTCTTACTTTGTTTTCTGGTTATTTTTCTTCTGCTGATGCTTTTGTTGTCTGTATCGTTTCTGGTCGCTGAAATCAGTTGTCCTCTGCACTTTTTATGTTATCTTCGAGTCGTTGTATCGGTGCATCAATGCTGTCTTTAGTGCTGGTAAGTCCTTTTCCTCCTTTTCTTCACAGATTCAGTCTGTCTATGTCACCTCTGGGATGCAGTACCAAATGCATTGTCATTGGTTTCCTTGTTTTCTGGTCCATTTGTTCTTCCCTCGTCCTCTTCAAGAATGGCCCCAACTATCTTACAATGGGGACAAATTAGGTAATTTTCAAGAACTTACGATAAGAATCGAACTCACCAAGCATTGTCCATTTGATATTTTCACTTTTCTTTGCCTTGCTCTGTTTTTTTTTGTTTTGTTTTAGAAATTATTAAAATTCATAAACGTAGGATTTGAATAAAAACCTCGTAAACTAATGAGACCGTCCACTCAAAAGTATCATACTTCCCCTTAACACACAGCCACTGAAATATTTTGAATTTTATTTTACTAACATTTATTTCAGTATTATATCAAACAGATTAATTCTCTGAAAATACCCAGGAGCTCAGTGTGAAGAAAAACGTTGGTTACGTGTAATTTTTAATTCATATTTATTTGAAGTTGTATTTTTTTTTGTTCTGCCAGGAATATGCTTACGTAAGTTAAGTAACACACAGTTTCATTTGTCTTTAATTTCCAGGTTTGATATGTATTTTTTTATTCCTGTTCATTAAGATATTGATTGTTTAAAATATAATGTTATAATTGTACTATTCTGGTAAATTTCAGTTCGGAAAGACTTTATCTATTTTAACATGTTTTTGTCCTGTCTTCCGATCCTTTAATGTGGTAACCTTAGATTTCTAATTTTATTTTAGGAAGGAATTTAAATGAAATTTACCGAGGCTCTTCAAATAAAAAACAGTTGAAAATCTAGAAATGTAATTTTTAATTAAACAGGATTATTTCATTACAGTCAGCTTTTCAAAATCTGCAACACTCAATTAAATTGTACGTAAGATCCAGATTGAATATTCGTTGCGTGCCTGTGATTTATATCGAATTTTTAAATACTATTAAAATAGAAATTTCCTATACAAAATGGTGGCTTTTATGTTTTTTCCTTTTGTGCCTTCTTGCATATAAACAATTTAGTTCATTTCATTTGATACAGTTGTTGATATAAAATGTGTCATTGATGTTTTTTCAGACTCATTTTAACGTTTATGAATTTTTTTTTATAAAACAATACATAATATCTTTGAGGGGGTAATTTTTTTTGTTTTGCTTAATAAGAAATCCTCTCAAGTTACAACTAGAATTATTTCACTAGAATATCTGAATGGTTCAATTCTTTCCACCCACTCGGACTAGTGTTGGTATTTTAGTTGCTTTGACCGTCATCACTTCCGTTTCTTTTTGAAGTGACTCGCGTATGTGGTCATTTATTGAACGGGATGAACCAAACCTTTTATTTAATCTATGCTGGTAGATTGTCCCCGTTCTACTACCCATACCAAAAAATCGATTATTTTCTATTTGGGAAAACTGCTTGTCAATCTTTTTACTGAACCCCCTCGTAGAATAAGTTGATACAAATTTCTTAAAAATTCTTAAGTGTAGTTTGCCCTGTCGGCTGGGGCTGTAGAATACACCGACTGCTTCTCTGCAGAGGGGTAAGACCCCTTAACGAGTGTCCTGGATATGACACTAAACAATCTGATGGTGAGGTTCCAGCAGTGCTGGAGCTTTGGGGGATGCGGAGTACCCCTTCATTGCCCTCGCTCCTAGGTCCACTCTAGCCCGGAGTGGTAGCACTTGATAGGGCCCTATCTATGGGTTAAATAGAACTAACAGCATATTTATGCTAAGATTAATTGTTTAATTTAACTGAATAGCTTGAAATAGAAATGTTTTTGACAATTAAACCGTACTTACATTTAAACTGCGTGCTTATGCTTAACTGAATTATTTGAAATGGAACTGTTTTTCTACATTAAAACTGTATTTGCACTTAACTGAATTGTTACATATAACTGCTTGAATATTTTCAAATAGAAATGTTTTTGACAATTAAATTGTGTACTCGTGCTAAACTGAATTGTTTTAAATACAACATATTATTTACATAAAAATGGATTTGGCGTTAAATAACCTATGATGGTTGATATGCCTTAAAACCCAACAAACCAAACGAACCCAAACTTAAGTGTAGTATTTTTTCTTTGTTAATTAAAAGCAATCATATTGTCTTCCTATTTTTGAAGGGAAACATTTTGTAATTTTTTCTAAACTTAAAGATTTTATTTACTATTAATTGTAGATTTTTACATGGTATAACAATAGATTTTATATTTGAATATATTTGTATTCCATTACAATTTACAAAAAGAAAATAATGTGAGGAAAGCTTAAAAATCTACTTAATAAGGATCCTTTGATATACTTTGATATTTTTTCTCTTTGCATTATATATTAGATTTTAAATTTAAATGTTGTCAGTATTTTTGATAAACGATTTAAGTTCGACATCGATTGATCGCAAATAAATTCTTTTAAATTTAGTGCTCAAACTGTTTTTTTCTTCTCCTGGCATATCAATTTTCATGGGTTATTTAATGCCAAATCAATCCTAGTAGAAGAACAGCAGTGATAGCATTTAATCGATGGCTTGGAAAATAAGGGAGTTCAATAACTTTACCAAATGTATTAGTTTGAACGTAAACGTAATAACTGTATTGGAGTTCGAACTCGGTTACTCTGTGGCCACAATCCAGCAGTTTAACTATTATGCTACAAGTAACCCTCCCCCATTATCTTCCTTTCCTACTGAAACTGATCCATCGTTCATTCCATTGAGCTGTTTAATTGATGCAAACAGTCATAAAAGAAAGTGGACTTAGTAATTATAAAATTGATTACAATATCTAAATCCCTTATTACTCTTACGGTTGGGCTTTTAAAAGGAAATAGACGATAAAATTAGCCAAAACATCCTAAAAATGTGGCCAAAAAATACGATCACTCATAAAACAACAGGATTTAACAATTTCACGAGAGCTTTTTACGCCATGTAGCAATTCTTTAAATATTTCGACACATCGAAATTTCGTTTTTAAATGGTATAATAAATTTTACATGTAAATATGTTTATAACCATCAGAAATTATCTAATACAAATGCTATGTTCATGAAAACAATGTGTCTGTATCTTTTGATGGCTGACACATCTATGTTTAAATATTAAGATATATTTATAATATTTTCAAACAATGTCAGCTTGAAAAGAGGAAAATCATTGGTTTTACTAATTTAATATTTAATTCAAGATAATTAATAGTCCTTTTAACTTGTGTTTCCAAAATATTTAATTAATGTTATCCGTGTTTAATACCTTTAAAAGAATTAAACAGAAATTCAATTTTCAGAATACAAAAAAAATATTTTGTGGAAAGAAAGTTGTGTGAGGTTAAGGGTATAATATTAGGGGATAACTTTGTATTTTTTTTACGAGAAAGAAGCAATGGATCAACAGAAAAAAAGTAATAATTTCACATGTTATTTTTCAAATCATGTAATCAACCGTCAATTTTTTCTTTTTCCTCAAGAGGTGAAAGTGGCTTTAAATTTTCTCTCCGTGGCCGATTCAGCTGGAGCTGTAGAATACACTGATAAAATTTCTGCTTTAATTAATCGAGTTAAATTTTTCTTTGAGATTTATTTCATTTTGGATGGATGGGTAATTATTTTTTCTGGACAAGGGAAGGATTTATATATTCGATTGAATCTTCAAATTGTATCATTTCTTTTATTACAAAAGATGTATTGATCATTTGTTCTTTAAAATTTAAAACTGAAAATCTTAAGATTGAATATTATTTTCTTTTCTTGATAAAACTGAATTGATGCTAATTAGCGTTACTAACTTCACTTGTATTGCCAGTGCAAACTTTGACTTTTATCATTTCTATGGCAATGGGTTTAATTAATAATTACTGATCAAAAGTATTTTTCAATTTAAATCTCACACTTGTAATACTGAATTTTATCTTTCTTCCATAGAGAAATTGATTAATTAAGATAAATGACAGTTAAGCATTTTAGTAATCTGCGACTCTAACATCAGTCTCCAATAGGATTTAACATTTAATAACCTACAAAGGTTGATATGCCATTAAAACCAAGCATGACTATCGCTGGTTCACGAGATATTTTCAGATTTCATCGGCAGGAAAACGGTCATTTATGAGATTATAAATTTATTGTTTTAATTTCGATATTATCTGTTAAATTGAAGGTTCAAAACAGCTTCTGCATGTTAATGTCTCATTAATGGCTTTTATTGATTTTTCTTCTTTGTATCATCTGGCACATAAAATATTCATTTCATTAATTTTTATACAACTGTTAATTTAGGAAATGAAATGTATACAAATTTCTTTATCAGTTGATTTTTACAGTGTGTTTTTGGATGGACAGGTAATCGTTTTAATAGAGATGGAGGGATCGTATATTCGGCTGAAGCTTCAAATTGTATCATTTTTTATTGCAAAGGGTGTAAGTGATTTTTGGTTAATTTCAGGGCGCGGTTGAGAAAAAGATGGAAAAAATCTATAAAGAACATGTCTCTTTTTCAGATTTGTAGATATTTTTTTTTTATAAAATGAGGATATGACAGATTTTCATGTTTTTCAAGTTTAAATAATTTATGCTGTTAAATGAGAGCGTGTATTCTCAAGATAATTTATCTCCATCACCATGTCGAACCGTCGGCATGGATATTCCTGACCCTCTCTCGCCACCAGTCTCAATCGTCCATCGCTCCTGGCTACATCCTGTATCAGGAGAGAGCTGTTTTATACAGGTTCTAGCAGGTCATCCTGTCTTTGCTCGTCCATGTGAAGAGATCCACTGTAGTATGTCGCTTATGAGTTCATCCTTAATTCTCTAGCAGTGTCCTGCATGTCTGGTTCGTCAAACTTGCATAGTTTTCGTGATGAGTGGTAGGTGGCCGTACAAGTGCTGTTTTGTGGGATGGTGCCTCCAGGACTTGTTATATTCTGCTTACAGCATTCTTGTGTAATTACCGTCAAGATCTTTCTCCATGCGTTTATTTGTATCCACGTGGTGCATCCATACAGCAGAATTGACCCGACCACTGCTTGAAAAAAACAGTTTTTAATTTTAACGGTCAGGTCTGACATCCATAAGACCGACAGCTTATCGATAGCTGTCCATCCCTTTTCTAGTCACGTGTTGATGTCAGTCTCGGTAGGTGAACATGTCCACTAGTTTCCGAGAACTACCAATTAACGTGGAGATGTTGCCTCTTTGATTAAATCACATGTATTCCGTCTTGTCTTGTATTTGAACTCTACTTTAATTGCTTTCTCGAATAATTCAAAATATTGTTTTATTTTTATTTTACCTTTTGTATGATTTCAGATATTTTGCCGAGGAAATATATCACACGTCTCGTTACATTGAAAATAATCTGTATATTGCCCCTTGGAAAACGACTGGACGATTCCCAGTTTTATTTTTAAAGTATAAGTAAAATTTCATCTCCGCAAAAATAAAGGAGATATGACATTTGAATGCATTATATGTATGAAAGAATTTTCTTGGGAAAGTCAATTGAAAAGACATATGCGTTCACATAGAGGAGAGAAACCATACAAATGTGATCAATGTGACAAAACCTTTGCACAGTCTCACACGCTAAAAGAGCATAAACGCACACATACAGGAGTGAGACCATACAAATGTGATCAGTGCAATAAAGCCTTCACTCATCCTAGCAATTTAATATGTCATAAACGCACACATTCAGGAGTGAAACCATACAAATGTGATCAGTGCAATAAAGCCTTCACTCATTCTAGCAATTTCATATGTCATAAACGCACACATTCAGGAGTGAGACCATACAAATGTGATCAGTGCAATAAAGCATTCAATCAATCTAGCGATTTAACTCGTCATGAACGCACACATTCAGCGGTGAAACCATACAAATGTGATCAGTGCAATAAAGCCTTCAAACGATTAAGCCATTTAAAACGTCATAAACGCACACATTCAGGAGTGAGACCAATCAAAAGTGATCAGTAAAATAAAGCGTTATCGCAATCTAATCCTTTAACATGTCATGAACGCAGACATACAGGAGAAAGACCATACAAATGTGATCAGTATAACAAAGCCTTTACACAATCTCATCATTTAAAAGATCATCAACTCATACACACAGGAGAGAGACCATACAAATATGATGAATACAACTTTAAAAGTTCATGAACGCACACACAGAAGAGAGAGACCATACAAATGTGATTGGTGCAATAAAGCGTGCAAACAATCAATTGCTTTAACGTCATGAACGCACATATAAAGGAAATTTATTCCATCTGCCATCACGATCTGAGATGTTCCGCCCTCCACATCGCCTTCATGCTCATTATTCTATGCATGAATATCTGCAAACCCAAAAGATGAATTTTTATCTGAAACAAACATTAAATTCACACACTTGATCTGAGAAATACAAACGACTGCCACGTATCAAATACAACCAACACTTTACTTGTTCATCGACACAGAATGAAAAAAGTTTAGCAACTTCTTTTTGGGGAATAAGGATTAATTGTTCGATTTGGACATAACGTAGTGGATGAAATTCCATGGATCCAACAATCATCAGGATTTTGGCAAAAAGAAGATATGTTTATCCGAAATTACTGAAGTATTTCTTCTGGCACAGACCAAATATTGCAAATAACAGAGAAGAATGCTTAAAACAGCACTTGAATATGGAACAAGTGAAGAAAATTTCACCAAGAATCCAAGTCGAATTGATAAAAATAATGCAAGATTCGGTAGACCAGAGAAAAATGTAAATAAAAAACTCCTCCGACAGTCAGAATCATGTATATAAAGTCATTGTTCATATTAGTAATACTCAAAGAAAAAAATTATAAATTTCTTTTCATCGTTTTTTTTTTTTTTTTTTTTTTTTTTTCAATTTAGATAATCTCAAAGTTTTTTCCGCTGTACATTTTCATTTTTTTTTTTTTTTTTTTTTTTTTGTAAATATTTTATCTTGATTTCATTTTTCGAAACAACCATTTTGCTTTTTATCTCTCACAATCTTTTTGTGTATTTTACTCTTTCAATATAATTCAGTGGATTTTTTCCGACGTTTTGAAAAGCAGTTGGCAGGTGACAGTATTAGCTGGAAGCGTCACACTCTCGCCTTCTTTGTTGAAGGCAAATTACTTTCAAATTTGATTCTTTTCTTTTCTTGATTTGTTGTTATTTGTACTGAAATCGGATTACAACTGCGCAAAGTTTTCTTTTGCTAAACCTCCGGTTAAAAATAAAAATAGGATTAGATTTAGGCTACGATAACATGGTACCATCGGCGAGAAACACTACCTTACCTGATCAATTATCAAATTCCTGACATGGATTGCTTTCCGTATGAATCTAGATGATCCATTCATTTTCCAACAAGAGAAGAGACCACAAATATTCCCAGACAGAATTTCCACTATTCATCTATTCTATTAACCACCAGGCCACCATGTTATCGAAGCCTAAAGCTAATCCTATTTTAATTCTTAACTGGAAGTTTAGCAAAAGAAAACGCTGGGCTGTTGTATCCCCTCTTAGTTTTAAAGCGCATCATTATAACTGAGACAGATTTTTTAAGCTGAAAGTATTTATTTTTTCAAATGTATAATAGAGTTTGAAAGTTTATAGAAAATGCTAGGAAATATTTTAGATGTACAACAAATATTTCTGCTGACTCTCGTGGTCAGAGTTCGCAACGAAATGTAATTGATTATTCTAAGAGAAAAGATTTTCAGTTGGCTTAATAAAAAAGTTAATGCTGAAATGAATAAAGAATAAAACACGCAAACAACAAAACAGACAACAGGAATTTGAGTCGAAAAAATAATTTCATTTGGACATAACATTTTTTTTTTATATACTGTTTTGGGTTATGAACGGCAGTTTCTCCGTCAAATAATTTTGGTGTATTAATCTTTGTGTACGGTGTACGTAGATATTTGAGTATTTTTAAAATGCTTACCTGCGTGTTGATCCTGAATTTCATGTAAGTCAAGTCATGCAATTTTGTAGTGATTTTATCTAGTTTGAAAGTTGATGGCAATAACGTCACCGACTCAGACGTGTCTGCCTATGCAACACGCCTTTTTTGAACTCACTCGCCTGTTACTTCCACGGCTCTTTTTATACACCTGACCCTGTCTCATTTGCATAGGAGCGCCGAGGGTCTGCGTTACTCACGCGAGATAATCAAATACAAAAGTGACTGTGTGTCGCCATTTTAGCTTTTTTGTTGTTAAGCGACTGAACCATACAAAACGTGCCCACACGCTAGTCAGGTAAGTCACGATTTTCCCTTCACTCACCCCTGATCTCATGATCCCATGCAGGGCAGTGGGTAGCTTTCGTCTTTATGGGAGGCTACTGGCATCGGAATCACTGTCGTTGGATTTGAATTCAGATAGACTAAACGCTCACCATACTCAGAATCGCTTTCGTCACTCGATGATAATTGCGTCTGTATTACTTGTCGGAGGTCTAAAATATGACGAGGCATCTCATCAATTTTCACAGACTGCGGGCTGATCTCTTCTGTAACGTGACCAGTGTTATATTTTGTTTTGCACTTGCTGAGTGGATTTTTAACCCAAACCACGTCTCCTTTTTCATACTAGTCACATCAGGTTTGAGGAGCGGTTTATTTTCAATACCTTTTATTCGGATATGGTATCTATGTAGCACGTCTGCAGGTGCGGTGTGAGTTGAAACGTCATCCTTTGGGGTAAAAGTGTGCCAATAGACCGTCTCCAATATTGAATCATTCTTTCTTGCCACGATAGTCTTAACGGTCCAATGACTTCTTTCTACAATTCCGTTTTCACTTGGTGAGTAGGCACATCGAAACCGTAGATGCACGTACCAATTCTTCGCAAATTCTCGAAAGTCTTTAATCGTGAATGCAGTGACGTTGTCGGTCAGTATTTCCATCGGCGGGCCTCGCTCGAAGAAAACATTCTCCAACTGTCGGATAACAGTGGACGCATCTTGTCGGAACAATGGCCTCCATATTGCAAATCTAGAGGGGCCACTGTCGATGATAGAAAATTCTCATCATCGTCGTGGGTTATGTCTATCGCCAATCTGTTCCAGTTGTCCTTCACGCTGGGTTTTCCTTTTTTCCAGCGAACAGGAACCGGATCCATCGATTGACAGGATTCGCAGGCGTTCACTACAGGTTTAGCAGTTTCTTTGGACACTTGCAGGTCAACCAGCCTGGCAAAGTATTAAGTTCGCTTCGCACCCGGATGTCCATTTTGATGATGGATGTTAGCCACCTGATCCTCGTCCAGTCGTCTTCCCACCTTTGCGCAACTCTCGAGCACCGGCTTTTTTCCTTCCTTGAGTAAATTCATCCTCCTGAGCGGCACTCTGATGAGACTATCAGCATGCTTCTGACAAGACTTACTGAGATTCACGTCGATAGCCAGTCCATATTCTTTCGCCAGTGATCGCAGCGTTCCTAACCGTTGCCTGACTAGCATCTCGCCAGCTGCCCACGTATTCACACGTGCTTTTCCAGTTAAAGTGTCGGAAAGCTACCGGAGCACGAACGCCGAATCAGTAACGAAGTATACCATTGTCGCCTCCCACTGAAGGGCCAAATTGACTCCTTTGAGGGCTGCGTTGAGTTCAGCTAGATTTATGTGCTGAGGGTCGTTAGTTGGACGTAGCCAACACGCATCCTCAATGACCGTCCCATTCGTTTCCAATGCCACTCCTGTAGCTACGGAACTCGCATCCACCCAGACTGTAATTTCTTTACCGTCCACACGCCAGTTTCCCCCAACGGGATCTGCTTCTCGTACTGTGGTCCAAGTCTCTGTCAATATGTGACAGAGAGAAGCGTTTTTGATTTTATCATCCGAGCCCTTTGTTACTGCAGTTGCCAGGCGCTTGATAAATGTAACTGCCACTATGAGCCACCCACATACGGGGAAGTGACCAACAAGTTTCCCGCAGAGAGAAAATACGAGCCGACGGGTTAATCCACCAGGGGTTTCCGGAATTTGACTTCCTCGTTTCCATCGGAGATTGTCATCCTTCTCCCAGACTTGCAAGCCAAGAACTCCGTCTCTCAGTCACACCGGATCCTTGGAAACCAAATCATAGTCCAAAATTTGTTGTTGTGCGTGTGACGCAGGAACTCAAATTTCATTAATGAAAATGTCATCAACATTCGCCGACGAGCACTTTTGATCGTATAGTCTTGAGATACGATAGCGTCTATAGCAGACTTCATAATAAGTGGTGCCATATTCAGCCTAAATCCCAACCGTATAAGGCAGACGCGCTGACCACTAAAAATGACTGTTTGAAACGGCCAAAACGTCTTGTCGACCTGGATGTGAAGATATTCATTTCGCAGATCTAGAAGCGACACAATGACTCCATGTCGCCGCCGCTGTCTTAGTTTCTGCGCCCACACTTCTGCATTGGCAGTGAAAGCATCCACAAAACCGTTCTATTCTCGGTAGTCAAGCACCGGATGCATCTTCTGCTTCTACTTATCCTCGACCGCCATTAAGAGAATTAGACCCTGGGCTTCTTCACTGTTATGCTAGATATTGTGTTCAACTTTTTCTGATATTTACTTCCTCTTCATTTTCTAACGAAAGAACACTCAGTTGGATGGGGCAGTAGAATACTCCGACAGAAAGGCAAGACCCTAACCCCGGATGAAGTTCCCTCTGGACCATGTGTGGTGACACACAATTATTTAGAACGTAAGCCTACTCCGTGAACCGACGCTTGAACTGATCACATTACATGCACCAGTCTATTTGAGCCATTACTGGGCTACAAGGGCAGAAAGGCCCGATCTGATCAGTACACACGTCATGTCAAACCCTTTTACCTACATGATTGTCCCAGTAATATTCTTCAAATTACTCTTAAGGAAAAAAAAAAAATACGCAACTGTATTTTATTTTAAAGATTCTAAAGTGCATTTCCCAGTTCCCTCCGATATATCAAGAATCTTCAGGATTAAGAAATAGCATTTAATACGGATGAACAATGCAAAAAAGTTTCTATCCAAATGCAAATTAGATGGGGAAATGGTTTATTCTCTAAATGCTCTCATGAAATTTTCGCTGTGATGAACTTTTATACTGCGTTATGGTTACTTATTAGCGTTATGATAATTTTAGCAATATGAAATCTCTTTGAAATGTAAGGAGACTTGATGTGCCGAGTGAGCTATGGGAGAAAGAGGGATAAGCTGATTAAATTACCATTTAACAGGATTTTTTGGTAGTATATAACTGTTATCTTAGCTTACTGCAACAATCTCGTTTTTTTTTTGTAGGCATTTTGACACCACTTCTTTTTCATGTCATTTAAGGCCACCTGTCATAGAAACTCCTTATAAGAAACGAGTGAAAGTAACAAGGTCCTTAGAGACCTTCCATACGAAAGCCCCTGAAGTAAGGAAATACTCCAAGACACTGGCTAAGGGATGTATTCAAGGCAAAAAAGAACTAAAGGCAACCAAGCAGCAAAGGCAACCGCAATAGAAGAGAACGGAAGGCAATCACTTATAGGAAAATCTTCAAGTCATCAAAGAACCCAAAGAAACAGCTATTTAAATTTACTCAATGTTACAAAGCACCCTAGACAATAAAACACCAAGGCAATTCACGAATCGTACAACTATCAGGATTTTGCAATATGAAATATATATTAACCCAAAATTTTGGAAGTGTATGAAATGGCATAAAGGAATAAAGAAAATCATGCAAATGATTGATATGAATAATGAAACATAATGTGATTATAGAAAAATCACTTCATTATAGAAGAAACAACCATGTCATCATAGAATCAATAATCATGACCATTATAGAATAAAAAATCCCGTCATTATAGAATAAACAATCAAGAGAATTTTATATATATATATATATATATATATATATATATATATATATATATATATATATATGTATAAATTTATTTTCATCCTGTAAATATGCTTTTTCGATTTTCTGTCACCATTCACAAACTTATTTTTGTATTTTATCGTTTCAATATAATTCATATAAATGGATATTTTTGAAAGAACAAAATATTAATCAATAAAATGAGAACTGAAACAAAAATAAAATCCTATCAAAATGATTCTTTTTTTCAATAAAGGTCTTATTCCAGTTTTTAACTTTGTAAATAACAAGAGAGAAATATTTGAATTTGCAAAACACACGAAATTATTTGAACAAAAATACATTTCACTGTCTTAAGTTAGAAGACATTTTATCGTTTCAGTCGTGAAAACTTGAAAAGAAAAAATATTTATTAAGTGATAAATAATTCCTTTTAAATAATAAATTGAATTAAACAAGATATTCTATAGAAGCACAATAAAAATGAAATATATATGTCCAGACAATATGTTGAATCAAATAAAAATGCAAGCCTTTTCATTATTGCCTGAATATACAGGATTGCCTTTTATACAGTAAGTACATTTTATGTACAAAAACAGAGATAACAATATATATATATATATATATATATATATACAAAATCACTGGTGCCTCATAAATGTAAAGTTTTGGGGATGCAGAATACACCCTCATTGCCATCGCTACCAGATCTATCCTGGCCCAGTGTGGTACCACCTAATAGTACCCTATCTATGGCTCAAATAGAACTGTTTGACATGTAAAATGCGAGCAATCTAATGACATATGCTAAATTAAATTGTTAGAAATAGGACAGTTTGATTAATTAACTGATCGCCAAAAAATGACTAATGATTAATTGAATTATTAGTGATATTTAGAGTTGATTTTTGCGTGCAAATCTTTGTCTGTTTATTATAATACTATACGAGGTGAATTTTCTGAATCAACGTTGGGCTAAAAAGCTTCAAGCCTCCGTCTAGATTTAGTGTTTGTTTTTATGTGTTGGTGGGGAAAGCAACCAAGGCAACAAAGCACTCCATGGAACCCGTTATAAAAAAGCACAAAAAGCAGAAAACATTCAAAGCAAGGCAAAATATGAAAGCACCCAATGTAACCTGCCATAAGCTAAGACAAACAACAAGCCGGTCTAAAAAGCACACTAATCAGCTGACATCAGAAAACAAGTAAGGCAATAAACACCTTAGAAAACTCACCGTATAAAAGCACATGAGGCCACAAATAAACAAGTTTGGATAAGAAATCACCTTTGGCCAAAAATATCTTGTCATATGTAATCGCCATAAGCAAGTTGTCTTAGGAAAGTACACAAGATAATAAAACATTGCCTTCGTCATAGAAAAGTATATGTGGCAACACAGCATCCAAGGAAACCTGCGATGGGTAACCACGTCAGGAATGTTGCCATATGAAAGCACACAAAAAAGCAGGTTCCCAAGACAAAATTACATCGGCCTCCACCAAAATAACGACAAGAAAAACCCAAGAAACTCGCCAAATAAACGCATACAATGAAAGAAAACACCTAAAGCAACCACCATGGAGAAGGACCAATTGCAGACAAGTACCCAATACGACACAATTTCTGAAAGCCCCAAAGGAGACTTGCGATATGAAAGCACCCAAGGTAACAAAGCACCCAAGACAACAAAGCACATAAGGTAACTTGCTATATAAAAGCACCCGAAACAGCAAAGTAATCAAGTCAACTTGCCTTATAAAAGCAATGAAGACACGAAAGCATCGAAATCAACAAAGCATTAAGTGCAACCCGCTATAAGAAAGAATATCAAGCAACAAAGATCCCTTGACAACTAAGCATGCAAGGCAAAAAACGATATGAATTCACCCAAACCAAAAGTGTAAGTAAAGCTACTCGTCATAGGAAAGCACATAAGGCAACAATGTACACAACACAACTTTCCATGGGTAATCGGCTTTATGAAAATCCCAAAGAAACAAAGTACCCAAGAGGAAAATGAACCCAAATCAAGTCACCATATGAAATATCAAAAGGCAAGATATTACCCCGGCATCTCGCAAAATGTTGCGCCAGGCGGCAAAAAATTACCCAAGACAATAAATCACCATGACAACTCACCATTTGTTAGAAGAAAATTATTTTAATTCCAATCTATCAACTACATGGTTCCTTCGTCAAAGTCAAATGAAGCAGCCAGGATTTGTCCTGTTACAACTCACGTCTTACAAACGCCAGATGACCTCTTTGTAGACTTGCTGATTGTCTGATTCTATGGCAAGAAATCACAGGGGACAATGCTCCCTTAGACGAGATCAACTTGGACTTTTCGCTTTGACTCTCTTACTTTCTTTAGCTTAGGTGAGTATATATATATATATAAAAACTCTGATTTTAAGAAAAATTGATTTTACTTATATATATATATATATATACATATATATGTGTGTGTGTGTGTGTGTGAGTGTGTGTGTGTGCGGGTATGTGTGTGTGTATTCATGCATTTATTTTATATATATATATATATATATATATATATATATATATATATATATAAACTGATATTCATTTGTCATTAAACAAAAAATCTAACCTTTCACAAAGCCGGTATGAATTTACATAAAATGAAACCATATAATCTCTCTCTCTCTCTCTCTCTCTCTCTCTCTCTCTCTCTCTCTCTCTTACCAGACCAGACACTTTAAATTTGGTATGGCAACCGGCCTGGGAGAATGAAAAATCTAAATTTGATGCTGTTAAACTACACTTACAAAAATCCTTCAATCAGATTTTGGATCCACGGTTATATATATATATATATATATATATATGTGTGTGTGTGTGTGTGTAGATATATAAGTAAAATTTGAATGAATGGGAATAGTCACTTCATGATTCCCGTACATGTTTTAAAACGTTTACTTATCGATCGAAACATTTACCAAAATATGACAATCCACGGAAAAGCTATTGGTGTTAAAATTTCTTTTTCTCTGCCCAGTTCCCGTGGGCTTTGTAGAATACGCTGACTGCATCTCTGCGGAGTGGTAAGACCCCTCCCCCATATGTATCCTGGGTATGACATTAAACCATCTTATGGTCAGGGTTCAATTTTGGAACTTTGGGGAACGTGGAGTATCCTTCATTACCATTACTTCTTAGTCTGCTCGGAACCGGAGTTGTAGTACCTTTTATGGTCAATTCTATGTGTCATGTAGAACTATTTAATGATATATATATATATATATATATATATATATATATATATATATATTTGTATGATTCAGCGTCGAAAAATACACAAGTTTTATTATACTATAAAAGTGAAAGAACACTCACTAAACAGAAATTTCCTTTCCATCAAATTCAGATCTTTTTTCTTTCATACGGTGGGTCTATGGAATAATGTTAATGTTTTAAAAGCGGAGAAATCTATTTCTGATACCACAAATACAAAAGTGGGAATGTGATTAATTCTGGTAAGATTTTATTTTTAGTTCTAAAAGACATATAGCTACTCGGAGCGGCTGATAGACATATATATTGATTTATTTCTAAATATTGGTCTTAAGGTTTACCCTCCCCCAAGTTTCAGATTCTCTTTATTATAGTTGGTTGTCAAGTGGGACTGAGTTAATTGCCGGTAAAATTTTATTTTGGGCATAACAAGACTCAGAGCATAGTTGGGTGACTGATACACGTATATGTATTGTCTCATTCCTAAATATTTTCTGCTGTGGCAAAAGAGTGGAAAATTAAAACAAATTTACGAAAGATAATTATCAAAAATATGCAATAAAAAATGCAAATCACTAACCCTTGAACAAGTGATATTTTTTCTTTTCCTTGCCTTTTTTTTGTGGTAGGAATTATTAAAAAAACGATAACGACGAACTTGAATGATTTCTCGGAAAGAAATGAGACCGTCCACTGAAAAGTATCTTACACACCCTTAGCACTGAGACACTGAAATAATCTGCATTTAATTTTGCTTACATATATTTCAGAATTATATCAAAGAGATTAATTCTCTGAAAATACCAAGGAGCTGGGTGTTAAGAAAAAGGTGGGTTCCAGGTAATTTTTTTTATTCATATTTAGTTGAAGTTGTTTTACTCTTGTTCTTCTAATTTTTAATTTCCAGATTAACAATGTATTTTTTTTTATTGTAGGTCGTTGGACAATTGACGGCTTCAAATATCAACGTATTGATATCGCTACGACTTTAACCATTTTATAAAGTTTGTGTTCTATTACCTGTTCATTTGAGACAAATGCTATTCGATCCTTCAATTTTAATTTATTAATTTTTTTTAGAGTACTTACTAGGAAATGTATCCTCGATTTTTTTTACTCAATTTAAATTTTGAAAGTCTTATAAAATGCGACTAAATATTTTTGAGGGGGTAAGTTTGTGGTTTTGCTCGATAAAAGATATTTTGTACGTCAATCTAAATTAACGTTCTTAACATAATCTTCATCTTTAATAATTTTTGAGTGATACAATTTTCGGTGCGGTACATCTATTCATAAAATACTTTTTTCTTTAACGGACGAAACGATGTGGAAAAAGAAATGTGGCTTTGGGGATGTCGGTTTTATTTGAAAGAAAAGCTTGTAATTTCTTCATATATAAGATGGCGTCTTATTAGTTGATGAAATATACGAAACTATCACAGCTTCAAAACAAGACACTTTTCCTCAGTACTCACAAAAATGATTTACCGAGAATACCAGGATCCTTCAATTCTTTCCCCAATTCAGTCGGACGACTTTTTCTCATTTTATTTGCTTTGACATTTGTCACTTCCGTCCATTTTGGGGGGTAAGAGTTGTAAATATGGTCACATTTTGGAAATGTCGAATTAAAACTTTGATGTTATCTCTGCAGGTCGATTGTTCCCATTCTGCCATCCATACAAGAAAACATCGATAGTCATTAGCGGAGTGTTAAGAAAAACGTAGGTTCCATTTACTTTAACATTCATATTTATTTGAAGTTGTATTTTTCTTGTTTTACTAAGAAGAATATATGCATGTAAGTAAATAAAGTTTAATTGATCTTTAATTTCCAGGATTACAATGTATTTTTATTGTAGTTCGTTAGACGATTGAGTGTTTAAAATATCACGTTACAATTAATTTGTTCTTGTTAATTTCATTTCCTTACGACTTTACCCATTTTATGAAGTTTTTGTTTTATCGTCTGGGATGATTGAATTATAACCTGAAATTTCTAATTTCATTTTCAGAAGGAATTTATATAATCAGCGACGATGAAACATTAAAATCAAATATATTCTTATTAACTGCAAATTATTATGAAATACGATTCTACTCAATAGTATATATCGACCATTTAAATACTATTAAAATGGAAATTTCTTATTACATATGGTGGATTTTATATTTTTCATATCGCTCGTGCTATCTAGATTATAAACTATTTTTTAAAACCATATTTGGTACCGTTGTTAATCTTTATGTAATTATATTTGGTACCGTTGTTATTAAAAAATGTATCATTGATATTTTTTCGAAATTATTCGAGTATTTGAAAGTGTTTATAAAATGCTACGTAATATTTTTGAGGGGGTAAATTTGTTGTTTTGCAAGATAAAAGTCGTCATAAACGTAAACTCAAGTTAACGTCCTCGAAATCATTTTTATTTTACGTATCTCTCTTTTTTCTTTCTTTTACGGGGCGGCAAAGTCTTCTATTCGTAAGTTCTCTTTTTCTTGATTGTTGTTGACTATCAAATGTCTGTTCGTCTGGCCGATATTAGGTGATCTGTTTGTATCTGAAAATCCCAGGGAACGTTGTATGTCTCATTCTCCACTACAGATTCTTGGTTGTGCATATACCACGTGTTCATATGGTCAAATTAGAAATTTTTAGCACAACTCTCATTCCCTTTCTCACCCAGCCGTGTCTTGACTTATACTCTTTCTGTCCTAATATACATCATTCACTTATTATTTGATTGCCTGTTTCGTCTCTATCACCACAAAATCTACACTGTCTATTTCGATGCGTCTTATTTATTTTTACTTTAACGTCGTTTGTCCTTATAACGTTTTGTGCTGCTATAAGAAGAGATTCAGTTTCTTTGATAAGGTTTCCTTTTCTTTGCCATTTCCAGGTCATCTCCTCTATGATTTCGATTGATTGTCGCTTGAAATATCCATACAGTTATTTTTCTTGCCATTTTTGTTTTCTAGTTATATTGGTTTGTTGATCCTTGTGATGTTTTAATTGTTTCTGGTCGCTGTAATCAGTCTTTCTTTGCTTTATTTTATGTCGTCTTCGAGTCGACTTATCGATTTATCGACGCTTAATTATTACTTATTATTTTACTTTATAATTCTGGGAAAATACTTTATTTCACACCAGCGGTAACTGATGATCTTTCACTGTAGTTAGAAGGACCTCATGTCACCTAAAATCTCCAGGACTCTTCTCAGTATTCTGGCTAGTCTTTAAAATGCTGTAGTTTAGATGGTCTCCACTCGTGCTATTATTTCCAATTCCTCCTTTCCCGTTACCAATCATTTGGTGACTGTACCAAGTGCACCGATTATAGTTGGTATCACCGTCACTTTTATGATCCATAGTTTTTTCAGTTCCCTAGCAAGGTCTAGGTCCTTATCTCTCTTTTCGCTTTCATTTATTTTCATTCTGTGGTCTACCAGGACGGCAAAGTACACTATTCCGTAGGTTCTTTCTTTTTCTTTTTTGTTGTTGATTTTAACTCGGTCTGGTCGTTTAAGAGAGCTTAGGTAATGTATTTATAACTCAAAATCCGAAATAAGTGTGAAGAAAACCGTGGGTTTCGTGTAATTTTTCATTCGTATTTATTTGAAGTTGTATTTTTTTTTTGTCCTGCCAGGAATATGCTCACGTAAGTCAAGTAACACACAGTTTCACTTGCCTTTAATTTTCAGGCTTGATATGTATTTTTCATTCCAGTTCATTAAGATATTGATAGCTTAAAATATAATGTTATAATTATACTATTCTGGTAAATTTCATTTCGGAAAGACTTTTTCTATTTTATCCTTTTTTTTTGTCCTGTCTTCTGATCATTTTATGCGGTAACCTTAGATTTCTAATTTTATTTTAGGAAGGAATTTAAATGAAATTTACTGAGAATCTTCAAATAAAGAACAGTCGAAAAACTAGAAATATAATTTTTAATCAAACAGGGTTATTTCATTACATTTAGCTTTTCAAAATCTGCAACACTCAATTAAATTGTACGTAAGATCCAGATTAAATTTTGATTGCGTGCCCGTGATTTATATCGAATTTTTAAATACTATTAAAATGGAAATTTCCCATACAAAATGGTGGCTTTTATGGGTTTTTTTCCTTTTGTGCCTTCTTGCATATAAACAATTTAATTCATTATATTTGATGCCTTTGTTAATATAAAAAGTGTCATTGATGTTTTTCTCAGACTCATTTTAACGTTTACGAATTTTTTATACAACAATACATAATATCTTTAAGGGGGTAATTTTTTTGTTTTGCTTAATAAGAAATCCTCTCAAGTTACAACTAGAATTATTTCACTAGAATATCTGAATGGTTCAATTCTTTCCACCCACTTGGACTAGTGTTGGTATTTTAGTTGCTTTGACCTTCATCACTTCCGTTTCTTTTTGAAGTGACTCGCGTATGTGGTCATTTATTGAACGGGATGAACCAACCCTTTTATTTAATCTACTAACCATACAAATGAAAATCGATTATTTTCTATTTGGGAAAACTGCTTCTCCACCTTTTACTGAACCCCTCATTGAATAAGTTGATAAGATTTTCTTAAAAATTCACAGTGTAGTTTGCCCTGTCGGCTGGGGCTATAGAATACACCGACTGCTTCTCTGAAGAGGGGTAAGACACCACCCCATAACGAGTGTCCTGGATATGACACTAAACAATCTGATGGTGAGGTTTCAGCAGGGCTGGAGATTTGGGGAATGTGGAGTACCCCTTCAGTGCCATCGCTCCCAGATCCACTCTGACCCGGAGTGGTAGCACCTGATAGGGTCCTATCTATGGATTAAATAGAACTAACAGTATACTTATGCTAAAATGAATTGTTTGAGTAAACTGAATAACTTGAAATAAAAATGTTTTTGACAATTAAACCGTACTTACATTAAAACTGCGTACTTATGCTTAAGTGAATTATTTGAAATGGAACTGTTTTTCGACATCAAAACTTTATTTATACTTAACTGAATTGTTACATATAACTTCTTAAATAGTTTGAAATAGAAAGGTTTTACTTACGCTAAACTGAATTGTTTTAAATACAACATATTATTTTCATAAAAATGGATTTGGCGTTAAATAACCTATAATGGTTGATATGCCATAAAACCCAACAAAACAAACGAAACCAAACTTAAGGGTAGTATTTTTCTTTGTTAATTAAAAGCAATCATATTGTCTTCCTGTTTCTGAAGGGAAACATTTCGTAATTTTTCTAAACTTAAAGATTTTATTTCATATTAATTGTAGATTTTTACTTGGTATAACAATAGATTTTATATTTGAATATATTTGTATTCCATTACAATTTACAAAAAGAAAACATTGTGAGGAAAGCTTAAAAATCTATTTAATAATGATTCTTTGATATACTTTGATATTTTTTCTCTTTGCATTATATATTAGGTCAAAAATTTAAATGTTGTCAGTATTTTTGATAAACGATTTAAGTTCGACATTGATTGATCGCAAAGAGATTCTTTTAAATTTACAGCTCAAACTGTTTTTTCTTCTCTTGGCATATCAATTTTCATGAGTTATTAAATGCCAAATCAATCCTAGTAGAAGAACAGCAGTGATAGTATTTAATCGATGGCTTGGAAAATAAGGGAGTTCAATAACTTTACCAAATGTATTAGTCCGAACGTGAACGTAATAACGGTATTGGAGTTCGAACTCGGTTACTCTATGGCCACAATCCAGCAGTTTGACCATTATGCCTTAAGTAACCCTCCCCCATTATCTTCCTTTCCTACTGAAACTGATTCATCGTTCATTGCATTGAGCTGTTTAATTAATGCAGACAGTAATAAAAGAAAGTGGACTTAGTAATTATAAAATTGATTTCAATATCTAAATCACTTATTACTCATGCGGTTGGGGCTTTTAAAAGGAAATAGACGATAAAATTAGTCAAAACCTCCTAAAAATCAGGCCAAAAAATACGATCACTAATAAAACAACAGGATTTAATTATTTCACGAGAGCTTTTTACACCATGTACCAATTCTTTAAATTTTTCAACACATCGAAATTTCGTTTTTAAATGGTATAATGATAGATTTTACATGTAAATATGTTTATAACCATCAGAAATTATCTAATACAAATGATATGTTTATGAAAACAATGTGTCTGTATCTTTTGATGGCTGACACATCTATGTTTAATTATTAAGATACATTTATAATATTTTCAAACAATGTCTGTTTGAAAAGAGAAAAATCTTTGTTTTTACTAATGAAATATTTAAATGATGATAATTAATAGAACTTTTCTCTTACTGTCTTTCCAAAATATTTGATTAACGTTATCCGTGTTTAACACGTTTAAAAGAATTAAACAGAAATTGAACTTTTAGAATAAGAATATAAGAACATATATTTTGTGGAAAGAAAGTTGGGTGTGTGTGTGAGGGTGAGGTTAAGGGTATGATATTAGGTGAAAACTTTGTATATTTTTACGAGAAAGAAGCAATGGATCAACAGAAAAAAGTAACAATTTCAGATGTTAATTTTCAAATCATGTAATCAATCCTCAATTTTTTCTTTTTACTCAAGAGGTGAGTGAGGTGGAAGTGGCTTTAAATTTTCTCTCTGTGGCCGATTTATCTATCTTTCTTTGTAGATGTTTTACTTGTTATATTAATATTTAATTGATTTATCGTTAACTTCAAGACGCTATGTAGAACAACATGGAAAAAAATCTTTAAGAAGAGGTCTCTTTTTCAGAACTTTCGATTTTTTTTTATTGTAAAAGGAGGAAATAATAGATTTTCATGTTTGTCACGTGTAAGTAATTTCTGTTGCTAAATGAGAGCGTGTATTCTCATGATAATTTTTAAATTGGTAAAATAGGGGAAACAACTAATTCTTATTTACTCTAAAATAATATTAAATAACCTAGCATTAAATAACCTACAAAGGTTGATATGCATTTAAAACCAACCATCACTATTCCTAGTTCATGAGATATTTTCAGATTTCATCGTCAGGAAAACGATCAGTTCCATGTAATTTATAATTCATCTTTCTTTGTAAATGTTTTATTTTCTTATATTAACAATGTGCATTTATAGGTTAAGTAACAGTTTCATTTTTCTTTAAATTCGATTTCCTTCGTATCATCTGGTAAAAAATCTGTTTATTTATTTTTGAGTTCACTTCTTAAATGTAAACATATGTAACGTTTTATTATCCAAAGGTATTTTACTGTTTGAAATCTTTTAGAAATTGCTCTCTAATATTTATGAGATTGTAAATTTATTGTTTTAATTTCGATATTATCTGTTAAATTGAAGGTTCAAAACAATTTCTGCATGTTAATGTCTCATTAATGGCTTTTATTGATTTTTCTTCTTTGTATCATCTGGCAAATAAAATATTCATTTAATATTCATACAACTGTTAATTTAGAAAATGAAATGTCTAGTAATTTCTTTATCAGTTGATTTTTACAGTGTCATTTTGGATAGACAGGTAATCGTTTTAATAGAGGTGGAGGGATCGTATATTCGGCTGAAGCTTCAAATTGTATCATTTTTTATTGCAAAGGATATAAGTGATTTTTGGTTAATTTCAGGGCGCGGTTGAGAAAAAGATGGAAAAAATCGGTAAAGAAGATGTCTCTTTTTTCTGATTTTTAGAGATTATTTTTTAAAAAGGAGGATATGAGAGATTTTCATGTTTTTCAAGTTTAAACAATTTATGTTGTTAAATGAGAGTGTGTATTTTCATCATCATCATGTCGAACCACCGGCACGGATATTCCTGACCCTCTCTCGCCACCAGTCTCAATCGTCCATTGCTCCTGGCTACATCCTGTATCGGGACAGAGCTGATCTATGTAGGTTCTACCAGGTCATCCTGTCTTTGCTCGTCCATGTGAAGAGATCCACAGGAGTATGTCGCTTATGAGTTCATCCTTAATTCTCTAGCAGTGTCCTGCCTGTCTGGTTCGTCTAACTTACATAGTTTTCGTGATGAGTGGTAGGTGGCCGTACAACTGCTCTTTTGTGGGATGGTGCCTCCAGGACTTGTTCAATACTGGTTGCAGCATTCTTGTGTAATTACCGTCAAGATCTTTCTCCATGCGTTTTTTTAGTATCCACGTGGTGCATCCATACAGCAGTATTGACCCCACCGCTGCTTGAAAAAAAAAAAACAGTTTTAAATTTTAACGGTCAGGTCTGACATCCATAAGACCGACAGCTTATCGATAGCTGTCCATGCCTTTTCTAGTCACGTGTTGATGTCAGTCTCGGTAGGTGAACTTCTCCATTGGTTTCCGAGAACTACCATTTAACGTAGAGATGTCGCCTCTTTGATTAAATCACATGTATTCCGTCTTGTCTTGTATTTGAACTCTACTTTAATTGCTTTCTCGAATAATTCAAAATATTGTTTTATTTTTATTTTACCTTTTGTATGATTTCAGATATTTTGACGAGGAAATATATCACACGTCTCGTTTCATTGAAAATAATCTGTATATTGCCCCTTGGAAAACGACTGGACGATTCCCAGTTTTATTTTTAAAGTATAAATAAAATTTTATCTTCGCAAAAATAAAGGCGATATGACATTTGAATGTATTATATGTATGAAAGGATTTTCTTGGGAAAGTCGCTTGAAAATTCATATGCGTTCACATAGAGGAGAGAAACCATACAAATGTGATCAATGTAACAAAACCTTTACACAATCTCACACTCTAAAAGATCATGAACGCACACATACTGGAGTGAGACCATACAAGTGTAATCAGTGCAATAAAGCCTTCGCCACATCTACCAATTTAATATGTCATGAACGCACGCATACAGGAGTGAGACCATACAAATGTGATCAATGTAACATGGCTTTTACACAATCTCACACTCTGAAAGATCATGAGCGCATACATACAGGCGAGAGACCATACAAATGTGATCAGTGCAATAAAGCCTTCACACAATTGAGCAATTTAAAAAGGCATAAACGCATACATTCAGGAGTGAGACCATTCAAATGTGATCAGTGTAATAAAGCCTTCACACGATTTAGCTATTTAAAACATCATAAACGCAAACATTCATGAGAGAGACCAATCAAAAATGATCAGTGAAATAAAGCGTTATCGCAATCTAATTCTTTAACATGTCATGAACGCAGACACACAGGAGAAAGACCATATAAATGTGATGAATACAACAAAGCCTTTAGACGATCTCATCATTTAAAAGATCATCAACTCATACACACAGGAGAAAGACCATATAAATGTGATGAATACAACAAAGCCTTTAGACGATCTCATCATTTAAAAGATCATCAACTCATACACACAGGGCGAGAGACCATACAAATGTGATGAATACAACAAAGCCATTAGACGATCTCATCATTTAAAAGTTCATGAACGCACACACAGAAGAGAGAGACCATACAAATGTGATTGGTGCAATAAAGCGTTCACACAATCAATTGCTTTAACACGTCATGAACGCACATATTAAGGAAAGACTATAAAAGATCATGAATGAAATCACATTTTAATTAAACATTCGTAGAAAAATCTCAACTAACACCGAAATCTAATTTCCATTCGAAAAGTCTCCTTCCATATCAAAATCTTCAGAAGAGAAGCAAATTGGCTTTGATAATTTATTCCATCTGCCATCCCGATTTGAGATGTCCCGCCCTCGACATCGCCTTCATGCTCATTATTCTATGCATGAATATCAGCAAACACAAAAGATGAATTTTTATCTGAAACAAACATTAAAATCACAGAATTGATCTGAGAAATACAAAACGACTGCCACGTATCAAATACTTACAACCAACACTTTACTTGTTCATCGACACAGAATCAAAAAAGTTTAGCAACTTCTTTTTGGGGAATAAGGATCAATCGTTCGATTTGAACATAACGTAGTGGATGAAATTCCATGCACCCAACAATGATCAGGTTTCTGGCAAAAAGAAGATATGTTTAGCCGAAATTACTGAAGTATTTCTTCTGGCACAGATCAAATATTGCAAATAACAGAGAAGAATGCTTAAAACAGCACTTGAATATAGAACAAGTGAAGAAAATATCACCAAGAATCCAAGTCGAATTGATAAAAATAATGCAAGATTCGGTAGACCAGAGAAAAATGTAAATCAAAAACTCCTCCGACAATCGGAATCATGTATATAAAGTCAGGGTTCGTATTAGTAAAACTCAAAGAAAAAAATTGTAAATATCTTATCACTTTTTTTTTAATTTAGATCATCTCAAAGTTTTTTCCCGCTGTATATTTTCATTTTTTTTTTTTTTTTTTGTAAATATTTTATCTTGATTTCATTTTTCGAAACAACCATTTTGCTTTTTATCTCTCACAATTTTTTTTTATGTATTTCATTCTTTCAATGTAATTCAGTGGATTTTTTCTTACGTTTTGAAAAGCAGTTGGCAGGTGACAGTAGTAACTGGAAGCGTCACACTCTCGCCTTCTTTGCTCAAGGCCAGGCAAACCACTTTTAAATTTATTTTTTTTCTTTTTTTGATTTGTTGTTATTTGTACTGAAATGGGATTACAACAGCGCAAAGTTTTCTTTTGCTAAACTTCCGGTTAAAAATAAAAATAGGATTTGCTTTAGGCTAACACGGTACCATCGGCGAAAAACACTACCTTATCTGACCAATTATCAAATTCCTGACATGGATTGCTTTCCGTATGAATCTGGATGATCCATTCGTTTTCCAAGAAGAGAAGAGACCACAAATAGTCCCAGACAGAATTTCCACTATTCATCTATTCCATTAACTATCAGGCCACCATGTAATCGAACCCTAAAGCTAATCCTATTTTCATATTTAACTGGAAGTTTAGCAAAAGAAAACTTTGAGCTGTTGTAACCCCGTCTCAGTTTTATAGCGCATCATTATAACTGAGACAGATTTTTTAAGCTGGAAGTATTTATTTTTTCAAATGTGTCATAGAGTTTGAAAGTTTGTAGAAAATGCTAGGAAATATTTTAGATGTACAGCAAATATTTCTGCTGACTCTCGTGGTCAAAGTTGGCAACGAAATGTAACTGAATATTATAAGAGAAAAGTTTTTTCTGATGGCCTAATAAAACGTTAATGCAGAAATGAATAAAGAATAAAAACATGCAAACAATAAAACAGACAACAGGAATTTAAATGGAAAAAATCATTTCATTTTTTATCATTTTGCTTTTGGTAATGAGCGGCAGCTTCCCAGTCAAATAATTTTGGAGTAATAATCTTTGTGTATGGTATGCGTAAATATTTGAGTATTTTTAAAATGCTTACCTGCGTGTTGATCCTGAATTTCCTGCGAGTCAAGTCATGCAATTTTGAAGTGACTTTATCTAGTTTGAAAGTTGATTTCACTAACGTCACTTACTCAGACGTGTCTGCCTATGCAACACGACTTTTTTGAACTCACTCGCCTGTTACTTCCACGGCTCTTTTTATACACCTGACATTGTCTCATTTGCATTGGAGCGCCGAGAGTCTGCGTTACTCACGCGAGATAATCAAATACAAAAGTGACTGTGTGTCGCCATTTTAGCTTTTTGTTAAGCGACTGAACCATACCAAACGTGCCAACACGCTTGTCAGGTAAGACGCGATTTTCCCTACACTCCCTCCTGATCTCATGATCCAAAGCAGGGCGGGGGGTAGCTTTCGTCTTTATCGGGTACTTCTTCGAAGAGGAATCACGCGGGCTTCACCCTCATGCATACTCTCGTCTGCGTTTAGAGTCTCAGTAGACAATTCATCAGTTGGGAGGCTACTGGCATCGGGATCACTGTCGAGCGGATTAAGATAGATTAAACGCTCACCATACTCAGAATGGCTTTCGTCACTCGATGATAATTGCGTCTGTATTACTGGTTGGAGGTCTTAAACGTGACGAGGCACCTCATCAATTTTCACAGACTGCGGGCTGATCTCCTCTGTAACGCGACCAGTGCTATATTTTGTTGTGCACTTACTGCGAGGATTTTTAACCCAAACCACGTCTCCTTTTTCATACTTCCCTCTAGTCACCTCTGATTCGGCGAGCGGTTTATCTTCAATACCTTTTATTCGGACATGGTATCTATGTAGCACGTCTGCCGATGCAGTGCAAGTTGAAACGTCATCTTTTGGGATGACGTGCCAATAGACCGTCTCCAATATTGAACAATTCTAACCGGCCGCGATTGTCTTTACGGTTCTATGTCTTCTTTCTACAATTCCGTTTCCACTCGGTGAGTAGGCACATCGAAACCGCAGATGAACGTACCATGTATTTGTCGCTGCCTCCCACCAGACACGACTTGACACAAGGTCAAAAGCCCGAAGGCCAATTAAAGTGGGGATAAAGGGGAGGGGAAGGTCGGGAAGGAGCCGAGACTCGAACCCTGCTTGTCTGTGCTGCTCATCGGCTCACTTAGTGCAATGTGAGCCCGATGAGGCAAGCAGTTTCACGAACCCAAATGCACGTATGCCAGTTTACGGCTTAAACTAGACGCTTGGTCTAGTGCCGTACAAAGGGGACAAAAGTGCAGCTCGCCCACCCGAAGGTTGCCCAGCCGAAGCTGGGGGCCTATTCGGCCCCGAGTCTGCTCTTGGTTTCGAGCACCCATCCGGCACGAATGCCAGACGGCCCAGCTATTCCTCGCAAATTCTCTAAAGTCTTTACTTGTGAATGCAGTGTCATTGTCGTTCAGTATTTCAATCGGTGCTGTGGCCGCCATATTGCAAATCCAGAGGGGCCACAGTCGATGATATTCAGAAAATTCTCATCATTGTGGTGGTTTATGTCCATCGCCAATCTGTTCCAGTTGTCCTTCACGCCGGGTTTTCCTTTTTTCCAGCGAACAGGAGCCGGATCTATCGATCGACAGGAATCGCAGGCTTTCTTAACAGAGTTAGCAGTTTCTTTCGACACTTGCGGGTCAACCAACCTGGCAAAGTATGAAGTCCGCTTCGCACCCGGATGTCCACTTTGATGATGGTTGTTAGCCACCTGGTCCTCGTCCAATCGTCTTCCCAGTATTGCGCAACTCTTTTCCTACCTTGAGTAAATCCATCCTCCTGCGCGGCACTCTCGTGAGACTATCCGCGTGCTTCTGACAAGACTTCACGAGTTTCACTTCGATGGCCAGTTCATATTCTTTCGCCAGCGATCATAGGGTTCTTAATTGTCACCTGACTAGCATTTTGTCAGCTGCCCTCGTGTTCACACGTGCTTTTCCAGTTAAAGTGTTAGAAATCTACCGGTGCACGCACGCTGAATCAGTGACCAAGTGTAACACTGTCGCCTCCCACTGAAGGGCTAAGTTGACTTCTTTGAGGGCTGCGTTGAGTTCAGCTAGATTGATGTGCTGAGGGTCGTTAGTTTGACGTAGCCAACATGCATCCTCAATGACTGTCCCATTCATTTTCAATGCCACTCCTGTAGCTACGGATCTCGCATCCACCCAGACTGTAATTTCTTTAACGTCCATACGCCAGTTTCCCCCAACGGGATCTGCTTCTCGTACTGTCGTCAAAGTCTCTGCCAATATGTGACAGAGAGAAGCGTTTTTGATTCTATCATCCCAGCCCATTCTTACTGCAGTTGTCAGGCGCTTGATAAATGTAACTGCCACTATGACCACCCACATTCGGGGAAGTGACCAACAAGTTTCCCGCAGAGAGAAAATACAAGCCGACAGGTTAATCCATCAGGGATTTCCGGAATTTGACTTTCTCGTTTTCATCGGAGATTGCCATCATATTCCCAGACTTGCAAGCCAAGAACTCCGTCTCTCAGTCACACCGGATTCTTGGAAACCAAATTATATTCCAAAAAATGTTGTTGTACGGGCGACGCAGGAACTAGGCTTTCATCAATTCAAATGTCATCAACATACACTGATATGGCACTTTTGATCGTATGGTCTTGAGAGACGATAGCGTCTATAACAAACTTTATAATAAGTGGCGCCACATTCAGCCCAAATCGCTGACCCTTAAAAAGTCAGTTTGAAACGGCCATAGTGCCTTGTCGACGTGTATTTGAAGATAATCATTTCGCAGATCTAGAAAAGACACATTGACTCCTTGTCGCCTCCACTTTCTTCGTTTCTTCGCGCACACTTCTGCATTGGCAGTTAAAGCATCCACAAAACCGTTCAATTCCCGGTAGTCAAGCACCGGACGCACCTTTTGCTTCTACTCTCACACGACCGCCATTAAGAGAATTATACCCTGGTCTTCTTCACTGTTACGCTAGATATTGGGTTAAACTTTTTTTTATATTTACTTCGTCTTCATTTTCTAACGAAAGAACATCCAGTCGGATGGGGCTGTAGAATACTTCGACGGAGAGGCAAGACCCTAACCCCGGATGAGGTTGCCTGTGAACCATGTATAGAGACACTCAATTATTTAGAAAGTAAGCCTACCTCCTGAGCCGCCGCTTGAACTGATCACTCTACTTGAGCAATTACTGGGCTAGACAAGTGGTTGGAGAGGCCCGATCTGATCAGTACACACGTCATGGCAAACCCTTGTATCATTGTCCCAATAATATTCTTCAAATTGCTCTTAAGGAAAAAAAGTACGCCACTGTATTTTATTTTAAAGATTCTGAAGTGCATTTCCCAGTTCTCTCTAATATATCAAGAATCCTCAGGATTAAGAAATAGCATTTAATACGGATGAACAATACAAAAAAGTTTCTATCCAAATGCAAATTAGATGGGAAAATGGTTTATTCTCTAAATGCTCTCATGAAATTTTCGCTGTGATGAACTTTTATACTGCGTTATGGTTACTTATAAGCGTTATGATAATTGTAGCAATATCAAATCTCTTTGAAATGTAAGGAGACTTGATTTGCTGAGTGAGCTATGGGAGAAAGAGGGATAAGCTGATTATGTTATCATCTAACATGATCGCTTGGTAGTATATAACTTATCTTATTTTTCTGCAACAATCTCATTTTTTGTGTGTGTGTTTTTTTTGGCAGGCATTTTTACACCAATTCTTTTTCAGGTCATTTAAGGCCACCTGCCATTGTGAGGCACTCAAAGTAACCCCTTATAAGAAAACAGAGACAGAAAAAAAATGTCCTTAGAAATCTTCCATATGAAAGTCCCTGAAGTAAGGAAATACTCCAAGACACTCGTTGAGGAATGTACACAAGGCAAATAAGCACTAAAAGCAACCAAGCAGCAAAGGCAACCGAAAATAGAAGAGAACGGAAGGCAATCACCTGTAAGAAAATATTAAAAGTATCAAGGAACACAAGGCAACGATTATTTGCAATTACTCAATGTTACAAAGCACCCTAGACAATAAAGCACCCAAGGCAACAGCAGAGGAAACTGCCCAAGGCAATTCACGAATCGTACAACTATCAGGATTTTGCAATATGAAAATATATTCACCCAAAATTTTGGAAGTGTATCAAAAGGAATAAAGAAAATCATGCAAATGACTGATATGAATAATAAAACAACATTGAGGAAGAAAATACAAGTGTCGAGAGTTTTGTAACAATTATTCCTTTTAGAACTGACGAACAACATTGACTATTAGAATCTTTTTTTTATCATACAACCTGTGAAAGCACGTACGATACCCTGTCCTCGTCAGTCGCCAACCAGGGCTGATAACTCAGTTTCGGTAGCTCAAGACGGTAGTGCCAATCCTGGCGCTACCAAGCAGCTTTTGCCACCGGACAGGGTATTTAAGAGAATTATATATATATATATATATATATGTGTGTGTAAATTTATTTCCATCCTGCTATGAGTATTGATATGAATTAATAACACCGAATTTAACAGGACTTCTTTATATCCAATGGATACGATTAATACAGCCAGAATGGACATAGGAGAGAAGGGTTGGAGGGGCTTGACGAGGGGCGAAGAGTTTCCTCCCCATTTCGCTCACTTCGTAGATAAAGTTTAATTAACTATAAAAATAGGATTAAATTGAGGTTTGAGGCGAAAGGAATAAAAAAACGGAACCCACCATGTGAGGTAGACGTATGTATGTTTCAGTGGAACGGTAACTGAATAAATGGGCACGAAGATAAATTTTGAATTTAAAATGTCAAAATTTGAAATTTGAAATTTTGCATTTAAGATAAGTATTACTGTAATCTTTGCTTATGGTTAAAAAGAATTGTTGTAATTCCTTGAATTATTGTTAAATCTGAAGAATTACGTTAAAGTGTAAGTTAGAATGTAAGTTAATTTACTGTAGAAATTGAAGTTGAACCTACGTCTAGTTACTTTATTGTGATTCCGAACGGTAACAAAAGAAAAACCGGAAGTGGGTGAAATGGGGAGGAAACTCTTTGCCCCCCTTCAACCCCATCCCACCCTTCCCTCCTGTGTCCGTTCTGGAAGTATTGATTATATCTAATGGATCTGAAGAAGACCTATTATTTTTGGTGTTATTGCTTCATATCAATACCCATAATAGGATGGAAATAAATATATAATGCTAATGTGACCGTTTTTTGTTTTTCTTAAAGGAATTATTGCTTGTGATGTCAGTTACATTGAGCTCTTTACCAGGAAGATTTAAATGTTCATAGTTGAATTATTTAATTGTCCTGACGGAATTATTTCTGTTTAACTAGACTGAATAATACATACACACACCAACATCCACACACACACGAACACACACACACACACACACACACACACACACATATATATATATATATATATATATATATATATATACAGAGCTTATATTGGACGTTCATCTTCATTTTTAGTGTGCAGTTTGTGATTTTTAAAAAACGCGTTTATTTTCGACCGTTGATGCTATTGTGCGTTTGTTTCTTGATGTTACGTAATCACAGAGGAATACTGGTTCCGCGTGCATTTCATTCATGCATAAAACTTGTCGTTTTGACCAAATCCAACTTGATGCATATTGCGCTGTGGTCTGAAGACGATTTGAGGCAATTTTCAAACTGCTGCCAGTGATTCCTATTTTTGAAAGAAACTAAATAACTGAGTGTCCTAGAAAACCACAACAACCAACCTCAATAGGAATCACATGGCATATCCAACCCTTTTCCATGCAGTCGGCATGCAGTGTCTCGTATCGGTTTTTCTTCCGCTCAAGTGCTTCCTCCCGGTTTTCTTCCCAGGGGACAGTTAATTCTATAAGGAGGACACCCTTCTTTTAATCTGACCATACTACAATGTCCAGCCGCTTTTCTGTTTGAATATTGTGAACTGGAAATTGTTGAGAGATGTCTTGAGATCCATTGAAACTTGCCAGTCACTATCTCCGTTCAGTAGCTTCATATTGGGATTTTTTTGTTTCCTCACAGGACATTCACCTTCCTTAAGAAACTGAATAATTGGTTCTTTGTCTGTAACAAGTTGCTGGTTTGCTCTTAACAAGTCTATGACCTCCACTAACGCCTTGTTATGTCGGCATGTGTACATCTGATGTAATTGTGGACATGCAGATAGTACATGGCAATCTAATTCATACAATTTGGATATTTTTGAAAGAACAAAATATCAATCAATATGAGAACTGAAACAAAAATAAAATCCTATCAAAATGATTCTTTTTTAAATTAAGTTCTTATTCCAGTTTTTAACTTTGTAAATAACAATAGAGAAATATTCGAATTTGCAAAACACACAAAAATATTTCTACAAAAATACATTTCACTGTCTTAATTTAGAAGACATTTTATCGTTTCAGTAGTGAAAACTTGAAAAGAAAGAATATTTATTAAGTGATAAACAATTCCTTTTAAATAATAAATTGAATTAAACAAGATATTCTTTAGAAGCACAATAAAAATGAAATATATATGTCCATACAATATGTTGAATAAAATGAAAATGCAAGCCTTTTCATTATTGCCTGAATATACAGGATTGCCTTTTATACAGTAACGTACGGAAAATGGAAGCATGCCTCTCCCTCTATCTGTCTATTTCTCTCTGACTTTCTCTCAGTTTCTGTCTGTCTGTCTGTCTCTCTCTCTCCAGCTATGGGGAAATAGTCTGACAAACAGGGCTTTTTAAATTTTGTATGGTAACCAGCCTGGGAGAAGGAAAACTATCAGTTCAATACTGTTAAACTACACTTGCAAATAAACCTTTTGTCACAGGTATATATATGAAAAATGTAAATAAGTTGGAAGAGTCACTTCATGATTCACGTTCATGCTCTGAGATAATGGATACAGTTTTTCGATGTTTACATATCGATCGAGAAATTTGTCGAAATTCAACAATCCACGGAAATGGCGTTAAAATTTCCTGTCTCTGCTCAGTTCCCGTAGGGTCACTTGAATACTCTGACTGCATTTTTGAAGAGTGGTAAGACCACCCTTCCCTATATGTGTCCTGGGTATGTCACTTAACCATCTGATGGTGAAGGTTGATTTTGGAAATTTAAGTAATATAAAGTACCCTCCATTGCCATTATTTCTATGTCTCCTCGGTCCCGGAGCGGAAATACCTGTTAGGGTCAAATCTCTGGTTTAAATAGAACTATATAATGAATAATTATGTAATGCTTAATTCTACGTGAAACCATTTAACTGTGAGGGTAAACATGATCTCTGGCTCGTTTAGTGTCGCTACAACAAAATGTTTGTTAACAAATCTCTCTCTCTCTCTCTCTCTCTCTCTCTCTCTCTCTCTCTCTCTCTCTCTCTCACATATATGTGTGTGTGTGTGTGGTGTGCTATTACTTCGATTAGTGTTGCTACAAACAAAATGTTTGCTTACAAATCACACACATACACATATGCACATATATATATACATGTGTGTGTGTGTGTGTGTGTTCATATATGCTTCCACATAACCCAAGGCGGCAGGAAAATATCAATCAACTTTAGTTTAAGTTTATAAATAATTTTCTATATGATTGTAATATTTTAAATTAAGATATTTTCACACTAATTTGATTTTTCCGCTTTTAGGAAAATCTTCATTTACCAAATTGTTAAAATCATTGAGAACTTCTTGGATAAAATGTTCATAATCTTACAAAACGATATGAAATTTACTAAAATTAGACGATCTAAAGAAAAATTATTGGTTTTAAGGTTACCTTCCCGCGAAATTCATATTAACTTAAGAATTGGGGTCGAGTGGTATAGTAGGTCAACGGACGCATTGGTCTAGTGGGTAGAGTGTTCGGCAATGGTCCGGGAGACCTGAGTTCAATCCCAGGTCGTGTCTTACCAAAGACTTTAAAAATGGTACTTGATACCTCCTTGCTTAACACTCACCAATATAAGGTACGTATCAAGTATAAAGCGGAGAAATCCAGCGAAAGGAGTAGTACCCTTCTCTACAACTTAGTGTAGTAGCTGTTGAAAAGGGAGCCTCCTGGTCGCTCTCGACTACAGTCGCCAACCTTACTTTCTACTTTGTATAGGGAAAATGGGTTTATTGCTAGTAAAAATCTTATTTTTGGTACAACAATATTCATAGCTAGTCGGGGAGGCTAATACACATATAATGATTATATCATTTCTAAGTATTGATCTTTGGGTTTACCCTCCTCCAAAATTCAGATCCTCTTAATTATTGTTGTTGGTTGAGTAGAGTGGGAATGAATTAACTGCTGGTAAAATATATTTTGGGTTCTACAAGCAAATTTGGGCAGCTGATACACATATATTTATCATTTCATTTCTAAATATTTTCTGCCGTAACAAAAATGTCGGAAAATTGAAACAATGTTACAAAAGATTATTTTCAAGAGGTTAAAATAAAAAAAAAACAAAATCACAAACTCTTGTTCATGAGGTATTTTTCCTTTTCCTTGTCTTACATATTCTTTTTATAGTAGGAACAATTTAAAAATTATAAACGTTGGAATTGGATAATTTCTCGGAAAGAAATGAGACCGTCCACTGAAAAATATCTTACACACCCTTAGTATTGAGACACTGAAATAATCTGTATTTAATTTTACTTACATATATTTCAGAATTATATCAAAGAGATTAATTTTCTGAAAATGCACAGGAGCTGAGTGTGAAGAAAAAGGTGGGTTTCATGTAATTTTTCATTCATATTTATTTCAAGTTGTATTTTTCTTGTTCTGAGAAGAATATACACATGTAAGTTGAGTAACACAGTTTAATTTGTCTTTAATTTCCAGGTTTGTAATGAGTTTGTTTTTATTGTAGTTCATTAGGAGATGGACGGTTTAAAATAACACGTTATAAATGTTCTGTTATGGTGAATTTCATTTCTTTACGACTTTACCTATTTTAAAATATATTTGTTCTAACACATAATTATTTGGGATGATAACTTTAAATTCAAAATTTTATTTAGGAAGGAATTAAAATGCAGTTTCCCGACGCTCTTCAAACAGAGAACAGTTGAAAACCCACAAAAATATTTTATATTAAAATAGATTATTTTATTATATTCATCTTTTCTGCAATACTCAATTAAATTGGCCGTCGGATCCAGATCGAATTTAGATAGTTTGCCAATGATTTATATCGACTATTTAAACACATTAAAATGGAGATTTGTCAATTCAAAATGGAGGATTTGATGCATTTCCTTTTTCTTCATTGCGTCTGGCAAATAAACAATTCATTTAATTTTATTTGGTTCACTTGTTTATATAAAATGTGTCATTATCTTTTTGTTTTAATATTTGAAAAATCTTTATAAAATAATACATAATATCTTTGAGGGGGAAATTTACAGTCGGGCTTAAAAAAATCTTATCAACGATATTCAAAATTAACGTCAATTACATTCTTTTCTTTATACGTTTGAAGAGATTATAGGTTTTTAATAATTTCAAGAGATAATTTTTTCAGTACGAAAATATATATTGACAAAATGCATTTTTATAAAGTTCATGAAATATACGAAACATCACGGCCACAAAATGCTTTCACTAGAATATCTGAATGCTTAAATTCTTCCCACCGACTCGAACTAGTGTTGACATTTTATTTGCCTTGACCTTCATCACTTCCGTTTCTTTTTTAAATGACTCTAGTATGTGGTCATTTATTGGACACGATCAACCAACCCTTTTATTTAATCTGTGATGATAGATTGTTCCCATTCTACCATCCAATTCTGTCATCCATACAAAAAAAAAGGATTTTTTTTTTCATTTTTGATACTGTTTACTCGCCTCTCACTAAACCTCTTGTAGAAAAAGTTGATAAAATATTCTATTCTTAAGTCTAGTATTCTTTCTTTATTAATTAAAGGCAATCATTTTGGGTTCATGTTTCTGAAAGCTAGAATTTCAGTAATTTTTCTAAACTTAAAGATTTTATTTTGTATTAATTTTAGATCTTTTCATGGTGTAACAATTGATTTTATATTTGAATATATTTGAATTTCATCAGAATTTACAAAAAGAAAATATTAAGTGGAACGCTTAAAATTCCACTTTAAAATGATTAAGTCAAAAATTCAAATTTTCTCAGTTTTTGTGACAAAGGATTTAAGTGGAATTCATTGATTGATCCCGAATAAATTCTTTTAAATTTAAAACTCATTTTTTAATATAAACCTCTTTCCTTTGCTCATTTGACATATCAATTTTCATGGGTTATTTAAAGCCAAATCCATCTCAGTTGAAGAACAGCAGTGATAATATTTAATCCACTGCTCGGAAAATTAGGAAGTTCAATGAATTTATCTTTTTTTTCTCTATTTATTTTGCAGTATGAAAGCTTTTAGAAAATGCTACATAATTTTGTTGAGGGGGTAAATTTATTATTGTACTTTTTTAATAGCTGTTTAAGCTTTTTTATAATAATTTATAAGCGGTGTCATAATATGCCTGCTGAAGAGAATATATATGTTTTTTTTTTTTTTTCTTTGCTTTTTTAAATAAAAATATACGGAATTATAGGAACTTCACAATAAGCCGTTTTTTGCCTGTTACCACTGAAATTAGAACATTATAATATCTGAATACTTCAATTGTTTCCACACACTGATTCACTTGGACGAGTGTCGTCTTTTTAGTTGCTTTGGCCGTCGTAAGTTATGTCCCCTTTTCAAATGACTCGTATTTTGTCAATTTTTGGAAATATCGAACCAATTTATTTTATTAATCCAGGCACCTATATTGTTTGCATTCTGTTATCCATAGAAGAAAAAATCGATTGTTATTAATTACTTAGACTTTGTGAAATCACTTGTCTGTATCTTCCACTTTGTCTCTGGTAGAATCAGTTGATGAAATGCTTAATTCAAAATTCTAATATACTTTCTTTGTTAATTAAATGCTATCATATAATAAAATATTTGTTTTTGTCTTTTAGATTTATTTATTTTTGGATGGATGGGTCTTCATTTTTTCTAGAGAGGGGAGGGCTTGTATATGCTATGGAAACTTTAAATTGTATCACCTATTTTTAACAAAGATATATTGATAATTGGCTCTTTTAAATTTGATTTTTGAACTGTTAGGATTGAATATTATTTTCCTTCGGTAAATGAGGATTGCATTAACTCTAGATATATATATTTTTATTAAATAATAAAAATTTACACAAGATAACATAAAATAGTCTTCAACTAGTTAGAATAAGGAACGAACTCATTATCCCTGCTGCCTGTTAGCTGGAAAATACGCCGACTGCATCACTGCAGAGGGGTAAGACCTCCATCCACAATGACTGTCAAGGATATTGAATTAAACTATTTAATGACGAAAGTTCTGTCCTCGAGATTTGAGTAATGTGGAGTACCCCTTCATTGCCATTACTCCCTGGTAAACTCTTACCCTGGGGTTCCATCTATGGGTCTAACAATTCAACAAGTGGGCAAATAAATAACTGATGTTTAATTGAATCGTTAGTGTTACAAAGCAATACAAGAAACAGTTTACTGTGTGTAAATAAAACTATCAGGGTTTGATAGAAATACTTGAAACTATTTGTGTACAAAGGAACTCCGGCTTGTTCAAAAATGTTTCTTACAAACTATTCGACAATAAAAAATATATATACAGTTTATGACGAGGCATATATATATTAGTGCTATGTGAAAGCACATAGCACGTGCTTTCACAAGTTATATGATGAAAAAAACATTATATATATATATATATATATATATATATATATATATATATATATATATATATATATATATAGGAGGTGCCCGTGGTGTATCGTCGTAGGAAATGGACACGACGACACGAGTTCAAATCTCGGATGAGACTGATTGCATTTCACATAGCACTAATACTCTTGGGAAAGGTTGGAATCCAATTATTCTCCCTCCAGCTATGGGTAAATAGTAGGTAAATAGTAGGGCAGACTAGTTTCTTCAGCCTTGGTAAGGCATCTAGTCTAGGAGAAGAAAAACTCTGAATTCAAACCTGTTAAACTCCGCATAAAAATTGACCTTGTGTCATATCCTGTCCGAACGGAGGGGTTGATAACTTATATATATATTAAAAAGTGAACCTTTGGGTCGCCCTCGACTACAGTCATCAACTTTACATATTTTATAGTTTGAAATCTTTTAGTAATTGCTATATAATATTTTTGAGAAGGCAACTTTATTGATTCAATTTCTATAATAGCTGTTAAAATTGAGGTTCATAATAGACTTTGCAAAAGAAAAACAAGTCACTTCTCTGAATCTTTCATTGTAAAATAATTATTTACAATTCCTTTTTATGCATAAAACTTATACATATATTTACCAATTCTTTTATTGTTGTTTGTTTCTGTGTTTATTTTATTGTTTTATTTGTTTGTCAAAAGCCCAATTATTCTGATATTCAAATTTATCCCTTTTTAAATAAATTTCTTGTATTAGAAGGATTGTCTCTGGCTTCGTTTTATATAAAAGTTTTTCTAGTTTAAAAATATCCAAAAATAATTCCGTTAACCAAACCCACCCGCAACAGTTTTTTTGATGTTTTTTTCTTTCGTATGATCTGGTAAAGAAAATATACATTTAATTATTTCTTATACCATTGTTAATAAAACAACATAAAATGTTTCATAATTTCTTTTTCATATTCATTTTACGGTTTTTAGTCTTTAGAAAATGAGATATAATATTTGTGAGGGGGTAAATTTTTTGTTTTTCTTTACATCCTCATCATCATCATCATCATCATGTAGTGTCGCCTGCACGGATATCCCTGACCCTTTCTCGCCACTTCTCCCTGTCGTTCATCACCTCTGGAAGGTCTTCAGGGCTACATCCCGTTTCCTCATATAACTGTTGTATGTATGTTCAAGCTGTTCGTCCTGCTTTTGCTTGGCCATATGTGGGGGTCCATAGGAGTACATTACTTATGAGCTGGTCCCTGCTTCTCCAGCAGGGTCCTGCATGTCTGGTTCGTCTAACATGGATAGTTTTCGTGATGGAAGTTAGGTGGCCGTATAGTTGGTGCTTTGTGGGGTGTTGCCTCCAGGACTTGTTCAATATTGCTCGCAGCATTCTTGTGTAATTGCCGTCTAGCTTTTTCTCCAACCGTTTTGTTAGCGTCCAAGTAGTGCATCCATATAGCAGTATCGACACGACCGCTGCTTGAAGAAACTACGTTTCCTTTTATCGGTCATGTCAGATATCCATATGATTGATAGCTTATCGATAGCTGTCCATGCCTTTGTTAGCCACGTGTCGATGTCTTTTTCGGTTGATGAGACACTGCTTCCTCGGTAGGTGAACTTGTCAACTAGTTTCACAGAACTTCTGTCTATTGTGGAAATGTAGCCTGTTTGATTAAAGCAAATGTATTCCGTTTTGTGTGCATTGACATGGAGGCCAATGCCTGCGGTGGCACATTCCAAATTATGCAATAGTGTTTCGGCTTGGTTGGGTGTATTTGCCAGAATCGCCATGTCATCGGCGTAATCGGCGTCGGTAATTGTTTTTGCAGGGTACCTTCTGCTTCTTTTCTTTGTTAGCTCAAAGCCGTTTTCTTTGATTTTATCAATCGATGTTCTAAGCACGTAGTCTAGACAGACGATAAAGAGGTATGGGGCTAGCGTGTCCCATTGTCGTACTCCTGCAACAATGTCGAAGTATTTTGTGTCTCCATCCGGTGAACGTACTTTTACTTTGGTGTTTCTATAGAGAATCGTTGTTGCTGCGACAGTCTCTTTTGGTAGGCTGTATGTTAGTAGGATTTGTTCGATCTTCCCTCTGTGAATGGAATCAAAGGTCTTGTCGCCTGTAGGTTTTTTGCCCGTACGCCTTCAAGGATTTCCTATTTTTCATTTTTCTAAGAATTAAGTCGAGTTCTTCTTGAGTGAACAGTCCTAGTTTAATGTCCAATTGCTTACTAATAATTCTGGTGATTGGTTCATGTGTAACTTTCGGTGGGTTTCCTAGTAGATTTTCGAAATGCTATTTCCAGAGTTTTATTCTTTCCTGTTGGTTTGTAGCTTTCAATTTAGCTTTAGTTGTGCTCTTCATTCTACTCACTTCGTTTATTGTTTGCCAGGCTATCCTAGATTGCCTATATTTCACTGAGTCTCTAATCTTATCTATCTGATTTTGTATGTATTCTGTCTGTTCTTTTAGATATATGTTTGCTAATTCATTTTGTGCCTTTTTTAGTTTTAGGGCATTTGTGTTTGTTGGGTTTTTCCTATAGCATTTGGAGGCAGTTTTCACGTCTGTACGTTTTTTTCTCTAACCGCTAACGTTTCCCGTGGGACTCTATATTTAGTTCTAGGTTTTGTTGGAATACAATTCGCTGCTGCCTCGAGGTGTGCGTTGACGAATTCTCATAATCGTCATTTGGGGTACCTTTTTGTGTCTTCTGTAGTGTCTCGAATCTGTTTCTCAATTCTAATACATATTTATCTCTAATATGTCTGTTGTTAAGAAGGACCCAGTCATAGTGTTTGGTGGTCGCTGTTCGCGTGGCGTTTTTTCGCAGGCTTAGTCGTATTTTTGCCGTGACTATTCGGTGATCGGAGGACACACCCTCGAAAGAGGAGTATTCCTTGCAATTCATTGCGTTATTTTTCCATTTCTTGTTTATAAAGACGTAGTCTATCTGTGCTTTATTATTGTTTGCCTATGTGTAGGTTCATAATTTCCCCTCCCTCTTTGGAAAGTTTGTATTGAGGCATGTTAATCTATTTTTTATCCTGAAATCTGTTAGATGTTGTCATTCCTATTTGACGTGTAGTGTAGGCTGTATTTGTTGTTTCCGTCTTTCCCGGTTTGGGCATTCATGTCTCCCCCAATGACTTGCACATTGTGTTTCGGAATGCTACGCACTAGAGAGGATAGCTCATCGTAGTAGGCGACGAGTTCAGTTTCTTCACTAACATTGGTAGGGCTGTAGCAGGAGATGATTGTTGCTCTGGGATTGCCATTAAAAGTAGCTAGCATCATCCTAGGTTGTATTCTCTCAATGCTATTAAGTGATTTTATCGCTCTTGGTCCTATAAGTATTCCTACACCTCCTACCGTGGCATTGACAGAGTTTTTCCATGCTGATACAGTGACTAGCGTCCATCCTTTGCCAGTATCGTGATATTTAATATCCTCGTTGTGCGTGTATCTGTGTTCTTGTATGCATATTATGTCTATTTTATGTTCTACGGGCGATGCAGTCAGTTCCGGTAGTTGACCTATTATATTTAAGGTTTTAACGTTAAATGTCGCTATTTGTATTGTTTGTTTGCATTTTAGTAGTTTTTGTTGTTTGAGCTCTGTGGCTGATTTTTCGAACACTGGCTCCAACCTCAGCTGGACGCACCCCTTTTTTTTACCCGCGCGAAGAGCGATGTGGTTTATGTATGTGGTTTGAGTGTGGGTCATGGTTATCTTTCGATGGCTGTTTTTATTCTCATCTATAAAAGCCACTCCTATAGATGAGTAGCAGTAGTTCCCAGATCAAACTGATGATCCTGAGCGTTGAGCCGCGAGACTCATACGTCCAGAACCAGGCCGTCAGAGGGTTTATTTGCATACCTTTACGTCCATCATGCTGCTTCCCATGTATACGTAAAAAATATGGGCCTTTATTTTCCAGTAAGTTTTAACTTAGTTAAAGTCCAAGACTAATGTATATCTATAAGAGATTTTTTTTTGTATATTTTCACCTGTCTTCTGATATTGGCCCTAACGGGGTTTTTTTTTGGCTTTGGGGACTTTCTTAACTGCTTTTTGTTTTTATAGGGAAGGGGAGGATGCACCCCTTCATCCACCTGTCAATCAGATTTTGATTATAGACTGCGTTACAGTGTCGGAGCAGTATGTTGTCGAATTATCTGGTCTTCTATACTTCTGGAGGAATCTCTTCAAGCCCTGTTTTTTTTCTAAACTACTAGGGTGTGTGTGGGGATTCTAAGCTTTTATAAAAGACTCTTCCATGTACCGAGCGTGTTAGCACCTTTGGCCAGGGTCATATATTAAATTTGGATTTACGGTAAAATTGTCTTTACATTTAAAACACACTGTACAAGCGGCATTTTACAAAGAAAACAGCATACAATTTTGTAAAATTTTATGGCATCTTAAATTATTAGGACTTAAAGACAATATACTGACCAGTTGTGGACTCTTGGCTCCTGGTGGCATATGGTTAGTTCTTCATAGCTGGCGTTCTCCTCTACCGTTTAGTCATTAATGGATTTGAATAAAATTTGGGTAGGTCTACTACTTGGGGAGGGGGACAATAGTCATTTCCTTATTTTTTGGGTTTGTTTTATTTATTCATTTGGCATTTGGGACTTTCTTTACTTAGGCTTTTTTTTCTAAACTACTATGTGAGGGTTTCTGTGGGGATTCTAAGCTTTATTACACATACAGGAGAGAGACCATACAAATGTGATCAGTGCAATAAAGCGTTTGCCCGATCTTATGATTTAACACGTCATAAACTCACACATACAGGAGTGAGACCATACAAATGTGGTCAGTGTAATAAAGCCTTTGCACAATCTCCACATTTAAAAGATCATACACGCACACATACAGGGGAGAGACCATACAAATGTGATCAGTGCAATAAAGCGTTTGCCCGATCTTATCATTTAACACGTCATAAACTCACACATACAGGGGAGAGACCATATATATGTGATCAGTGTAATAAAGCCTTTGCACAATCTCCACATTTAAAAGATCATATACGCACACATACAGGGGAGAGAGCATACAAATGTGATCAGTGCAATAAAGCGTTTGCCCGATCTTATCATTTAACACGTCATAAACTCACACATACTGGGGAGAGACCATACAAATGTGATCAGTGTAATAAAGCATTTAGACGATCTCAAAATTTAAAAATTCATGAACGCATACACACAGGAGAGAGACTAAATAAATGAATGTGATCAGTGCAATGAAGCGTTCACAAAATCTTGCGACTTAACACGCCATGAACAGATACATACAGGAGGGAGACCATACAAATGTGATGAATGCAACAAAACCTTTAGACGATCTTAATATTTAAAAAATCATGAACGCATACATACAGGATTGAGACCAAACAAATTTGATCAGTGCAATAAAGCGTTCATAAAATCTAACGATTTAACAAGTTATGAACGCACACATACAGGAGTGAATTTATTGAAATGTAATCAGTAGCAATAAAGCGTTCATAACATCTAGAGATTTAAGACGTCCCTAATGCACATATAGAGGTGAGCAACAATAAACATGTGATCAATGCAACAAAGGCTTTACACAATATCATAATCTTTAAAATCGTGAATGCACATACATTTTAATTAAACATTCGTGGAAAAAGCTGTTGCTCAACTAACACCGAAATCCAATTTGGATTTGACAAGTCTTTTTCCATATTAAAACATACTGAAGAGATGAAAATTACTTTGATAATTCACATCTACCATCAAGATTTGAGATGTCTTGCCCTAGACAAAACCTTGAAGTTCCTTATTTTATATATAGATATCAGCAACACACAAAAGATGAATTTTTATCTGAAACTAACATTAAGTTCACAGATTTGAACTGAGAAATACAAAACGACTGCCACGTATCAAATACTTACAACCAACACTTTACTTGTTCATCGGTACAGAATGAAAAAGTTTATCAACTTGTTTTTGGTGATTAGGATCAATCATTCCATCTGGACATAACGTAGTGGAGGAAATTCCATGGATCAACAACCAGGTTTTTGGCAATAAGAAGATAGGTTCACTACTGGTACAGATCAAATATTGCAAATGAGAGAGAAGAATGTTTAAAACATCACTTCAGTATGGACCATGTAAGCAAAATTTCACAATGAATCCGAGTTGAATTGATGACAATAATTCAAGCTTCAGGAAACCAGTGAAAAATGTAAATAAAAAATCCTCCGACAATCGGAATCATGTATATAAAGCCATAGTTCATATTAGTAATGCTCCAAGAAAAAATTGATAAATTTCTTTTCATTTTTATTTTTTTAATTTAGAACATCACAATTTTTTTCTGTTGTACATTTTGATTTTTTGTAAATATTTTATCTTGATTTTATTTTTCGAAACAATCGTTTTGCATTTTAATTCTCACAAATTTATCATCTGTATTTTACTTTTTCAATTTATTTACTTGGAATTTTTGAAAAACAATAAAAACAAAACGGGGAATTTAAATCAATTTTATTTCAATTCTAATTAATTATCACAAACAAAATTCCCCTTTGAATATTCAGTTTGAGAATGAACTTTTTAGATGTTTGGCTTTTATTTTAACTTTGATCAAATGATTTTTGCTTTAAACATTTTCTAAATGTTTTCTTTTTACAGGAATTTAATTTTCCCGTTTTGAAACATTTGTATGTGATATTATGACATTATAAGCAGGAAAGCTTGACTTAAATAAGAACGGTGAAATAAGTTAAGAGCAACAATGCCAAATCCTGTTTTTTATATATATATTTTGTAGATAAATCTTTAAAGAATACTGCGCTCATTTTTTTCGCACATAAGTCATTTTTGAAAGGATGAAGCAGTTCTATTTCAAATAAATCAATTTAGCATCTGTCATTTGCTTCCGGTCAGTTTAAATGTCAAACTGTTCTATTTGACCCATACATAGGACCCTAGCAGGTGCTACCATTCTAGTTCAGTTTTTATTTTATTATTAACATAAGATATATGAATTTTTTCTTAATGTAATTAACATGAATTTTTAGGATATTTTTGATAGTTAGAAACAGTTTTTGAAAATTAAAATCAACATTTAATTATTATTTCTTGATAACACGAATTATATTATTTAATATTGATACAACATAATAGTTCCAATGAAAGTAGAATGCAAATTTCATTTATATATTTATATATGTCGTGTCCGACTGTTTACTTTTTCCGGAGTTATGTTTTTTAATTTTCAGTAGAGTTTAAATTAGGGGTAACGGTTTTTTGGTTCTTTTATATGATTGTATAAACATTTTAGAAATGAAAAACAATGATAGATATAATATCACCCCCGTAAAAAATTTTTTCTTGGTTAAAGATATAATAAAATATAATAAATGTATTTTAATTGAAAAATTACTTTAATTAGATAAAATAACAATATTTAAAAAAAAATCAATTCTAGCCGGAAGCAATATAAGAACTTCCAAATAAAAATGTTGGTTATACATCTGATGATTGTTTTAATAAGCAGAGATAAATTCATAATGACACTAAAGAAGAGAATTTTTTTTTTGTTTATATATATATATATATATATCGTATTTATATATGCACAAGGATATAGATATTGTGACGCTGCATAAATAAGTATCTCAGGACGAGAGTTTATTTGAAGGCGAAAGTGTAAACCCGACCGTCTATTAGTTTTTTGGCGACGACGAGTCTAGGTGATCGTTGAATAGGATGTTGGTGGCGCTATGTGGCTCGGTAGTCTGCATGTTATGTTTTGACCTTTTGACCCGGCCAAAAATGCCATTCAAGGTGATGCACCGGAAGGAAGTGACACATTCTAATGGCAGTTATGAGAGGAAATCGCGTGGGCGGAAATTGGCCGATGAAATGGGACGAGGTAAAAATATCCCATTATACTCTCATAGACTGACGCACCGGAAGAGAGTGAATTCTGAACTGCATGACAGTTGTTTCCGCTCGATGACGATCACGCAGGCCATTCCAAAGATAGCGGAAGTGACACATCCCGATCGCCAGATATCGGAAGAAATTGCGGAGGCGTGTCCATATCACTGCGTGGGAGTTTGAAGGTAATATAAGGCCGACGAATTGAACAGAAGGAGGACAGTTGAGTTCGACGAGCCAGTGGACAGGCGGGTAGAGTTGAAGGCGGAGAGGGACGAGGGGTAGTAAGGAAAGCCAGCACCCAGCAGAGTGGACTTCAGGGCTCCGCTTGAGCAGCCCTGGAGAACGAGAAAGACACAACGCTGACGACCATAACTTTGGGGTCAAAATATTTCAGTTATGTTCGGTTTCCAGCTCCCTCTCACAAGCAAACATTGAACAACCCTTTCGAAACCTTGCAATAAAGTGAGAGGTAAATATTTTGTTAAAGAAGTCTTCCTGCGTCTTTATCATTGCGTCTGTTATTCCTGCGTGCGTCTTTATCCTTGTGTCGTTGTGATGCTGTAGATGAATATATAACATGCAGACGACTGGAGAGTTAGTCGACGATCCGGTGGTTGATTCAACAATTAACCAGGGTTTATTCAACGTTAACTACGTGCAAGGCGATGAAGCCTCCTCAGTCGACGCGGTGTTATTCGCTCGTTGACTGATCTGTTATTCCGGGCGTTTACTGCATCTGGTTGGCTGGGTGATAAGATTGATAATAGGGCATCGTCCTCGCTGTGTTGGTCCGGGTAGTAGTTGAGGGCAGAAGTGGTAAATGAAAACGGCTGCCCTAATAAAGACATGAGTAGAAAGTAAAGCAATTGCCCTGATAAGGACAGTTTGTAGTCGTTGGAAAAGACATGCCCTAAAAAGGACAGTTAGAGTAGTGGTCTGGCACAAGTATCTGGAAGGCGGCAGTATCAGTTGGCAGGTGGCAGTAACTGCCGGAAGCGCCACACTTTCATCTTCTTCGCTCAAGGCCGGACAAGCCACTAACAAATCTATTTCTTTTCTTTCATTTTTTGATTTACTGTTATTTATACTGAGATGGGATTACAACCACCCAAAATTTTCTTTTTCTAAACTTCCGGTTAAAAATAAAAATAGGATTAGCTTCATGTTACGATAACGTAGTACCAGCGATGAGAAGTATTTCTTCAGGAATAAATCAAATATTGCAAATGAGAGAGAAGAATGTTTAAAATATCTCTTCAATATAGAACAAGTAACCAAAATTTCACCATGAATCCGAGTTGAAATGATAACAATAATTAAAGCTTCAGGAAACCAGTGACAAATGTAAATAAAAACTCCTCCGACAATTCAATATGATTCCTGGGATTTTTTTTGCTGTTATTCATACTGAGATGGGATTACAACAACGCAGAATTTTCTTTTTCTAAACTTCTGGTTAAAAATAAAAATAGGATTAGCTTCATGTTACGATAACATTGTACTAGCAATGAGAAACACTGCCTTGAATGACCAATTATCAAATTTCTAACATGGATTGTTTTCCATCTGGATCTTGAAGATCCATTCGTTTCCTAAGAATAATAGTGAGAAGAGACCACAAATAATCCCAGCCGTACTTTCCACTATTCATCTATTCCATAAACCGCCCGGCCACCGTCATTCACACGATGAATTTTACCGTTTTTCATTTGTATCATCTGGCATAAGAAAACTATTCATTTTTTTTTCATTTGCACATATCAAAAGCAAAAAGAAGCATAAAATTATTTTTCATACGTATTGTAGAATTTGAAAGTTTGTAGCAAAGGCTATAAAATATTTTTGATGGACAGGAAATATTTCAGCCGACTCTCGTGGTCAAAGTTCGCTGCGAAATGTAACGGAATATTGTAGTGTTGTATAGCCAAATACATATATAAGTGGGAACATAATCAAACATAATTTACGAACATCAATGAACAAACGAACACACTTCTTTATAAAATTATATATATCTCATACTTTATTCTCGATGTTTCTGTAGTGTGTGAGAGATGAGTGAAGACAGGGACAGACTGCTATATTGATCCAACTTCTTCTCTTGACCATAGCAGTCCTTCTTCAGCATCTTGGCTGGAGTTGCTCAACCGGGGGTCGCTGAGGGCCACAGACATCAGTCTGCAAGCTGGCCCTCAATGTGGCCTTTCTGTCATCATCTAACTCATCTTCCGCCGGCACCTGCCTATATTCTTTCATAGCGCCCACTTGCTTCCGCTTCTTCTTCCGCTTATTTACACAGGAGCATCTCTTGATTGACAGCTGGGTCAAGAGTTAATATACAACATTAGCAGGAAAGTTTTTCAGATGGCTTAATAAAAAGTAAATTCTGAAATGAATAAAGAATAAAACACGCAAACAGCAAAACAGACGAAATGGTAATGAGGGGCATTATACCCGTCAAATATTTAGACCGGGACATTGGCTCAGCGGTTAGAGTGTTCGCCAATGGCCCGGGAGACCTGGGTTCAATCCCAGGTCGAGTCATACCAAAGACTTTAAAAATGGAACTTGATACCACCTTGCTTAACACTCAGCATTATAAGGTACGGTTCAAGGGTAAAGTGGAGCAATCCTAGGAATGGAGTAGCGCCCTCCCCTACACCTTGGTGTAGTAGCTATCGAAAAGGGAGCCTTCGGGTCACCCTCGACTATGGTCGCTAACTTACTTATTAATCTTTGTATGTGTACGGTGTACATAGATATTTGAATATTTTTAAAATGCTTACTTGCCTGTTGGTCGGGAATTTCCTTTGATAATAAAACTTACTATAATGGTTTTAAAATGTGCGATTAAAGCCATGCAATTTTGGAATGAATTAACTGGGCTTCTTCACTGATATTGTGTTGAACATTTTTCTAATATTTTCTTCCTCTGCATTTGCTAACGAAAGAACGCCAAGTCGGGTGGGGCAGTAGAATACTCCGTCAGAGAAGGAAAACTCCTACCCTAGATGAGACAGCTTGTTGGCCATATGTAACAACTCGTAATGATTTAGGACGTAAGCCTACTCTATGACCCAACGCTTAAAGTGATCACGTTACTTACAACCCTCTACTTGAGCCATTACTGGGCTAGAAATAATGTAAATTCACTAGGAAAATGGTTTATTCTCTAAATGCACTGATGAAATTTTCACTGTGATGAAGTTTTATACTGTGTTATGGTTACTTATAAGCGTTATGATAATTGCAGCAATATAAAATCTCTTTGAAACGTAAGGATACGGGATGTATTGAGTGAGCTATGGGAGAAAGAGGGATAAGCTTATTGTGTTATCATCTAACATGGTTTCTTGTGAGTAAATAACTGTTATCTTAGCTTTCTGGAACAATCTCTCTTTTTTTTCAAGGGCATTATTCACCATTTCTGTTTCAGGTCATTTAAAGCGACCTGCCATTGTGGAGCACTCAAAGCAATCCCGTATAAGAAAGCATGCACAGAAACAAGGTCCCAATGAACCTTCCATACGAAAGCCTAATGAGTTAAGGAAATAATCCAAGACACTCCTCAAGGGATGTACACAAGGCAAATAAGCACTAAAGGCAACCAAGCGGCAAAGGCAACCGAGGATTGAAGGCAATTACCTATAGGAAAATATTCAAGGCATCAAAGAACACAAGGCAACAATTATTTGTAATTACTCAAGGTAATAAAGCAACGTAGACAATTTAGCACCCAAGGCAACTGCGGGGGAAACTATCCAAGGCAACTCACGAATCATTAAACCATCAGAATTCTGCAATATGAAAAATATATTCTCCCAAAATTTTGGAAGAGTATCAAATGGCATGAAGAACATCATGCAAATGATTGACATGAATGACGAAACATCACGTCATTATAGAACAAATAATTACGTCATTATAAAACTAACAATCACGTTATTATAGAACAAACAATCACGTGATTATAGAACAAACATGTAAAACTATTTTTTGTTACAAAAAAGAGAAAACAATATATGTATGTATGTATGTATGTATGTATGTATGTATGTATCATATTTACTAACCCCTCCGCTCGGACAGGATATGACACAAGGCCAATTTTTAAGCGGAGTTTAACAGCTTTGAATTCAGAGTTTACCTTCTCTTAGACTAGTTGCCTCACCAAGGCTGAAGGTCCCAGTCAGTCCTACTATTTACCCATAGCTGGAGGGAGAATAATTGGATTCATACCTTTCCCAAGGGTATTAGTGCTATGTGAAATGCAATCAGTCTCGTCTAGGACTTGAACTCGTGTCGTCGTGTACATTTCCTACGACGATAACCATTACACCACGGGCACATGTATGTATGTATGTATGTATGTATGTATGTATGTATGTATACAAACATCATTAGTAACTCATGAAAGTAAAGCTTTTCAGGCTTAGTCCGAAGAGTTATTCTCTCGAGTCTATTTCACAGCAATAAAAATTCTCACAGAACAAAGAATCTGTCTTTCAGTTTGGTCGGAATTAACGTCCTTGTAGTTTTCCCATGATTTATATCGATCATTTAAATATTATTGAAATGGAGATTTCTGATAGAAAATGGAGGATTATATGCATTTCTTTTCCTTCCTGTCACACGGCAAATAAGCAATTAATTTGATTGTATTTGGTACAGTTGTTTATATGAAATGTGTTATTGATTTTTTTCAAAAATATTTAAACATTTGAAAATACATTATGAAATAATACGTAAACTATTTGAGTGGGTAAATTTGGTGTGTTGCTTAATACAAAATCTTATCAATATTTATCAAAAATAACGTCCATTACATTCGTTTCTTCGAAATGATTTGAAGAGATAATTTGTTTAGTACACAAATATATATTCACAAAATGCATCTTTTATGAAGTAAACGACCTGGAATAACAAGTTTTGTTTTGGAAAGGTCGAATTTATTGGAAAGAAAAGCATGAAGTTTCTTCATATTTAAGATGGCGATTAATAAGTTCATGAAATATACGAAACAATGACATCCACAAAAAAAGACGCTTCTCTCCAGTTACCGCTAAAATTATTTCACTTGAATATCTAAATGCTTCAATTCTTTTTACACACTCGAATTAGGGATGGTATTTTAGTTGCCTTGGCCTTCATCATTTCCGTTTCTTTTTTAAATGACTCTCGTATGTGGTCATTTATTTGACTTAAGGAACCAACACTTTTATTTAATCTATGCAGGTAGATTATTCCCATTCTACCATCCATACAAAAAAATCGATTATATTGTGTTTGTGAAACCTGCTTCCCAACCTCTCACCACACCTCTCCTCGAATAAGTTGATAAAATGTTTAATTCTTAAGTCTAGCATTTCTTTGTGAATAAAAGTTTATCATGTTGTATTCACGTTTCTGCAGAATTAAAATTCTGTAATTTTTCTAAACTTTAAAATTTTATGTTGCATTAATTGGAGATTTTTGACATGGTATTGCAAAAGATTTTTTATTTGAATATATTTGTATTCCATCACAATTTACAAAAAGAAAATATTGTGTGGAAAGCTTTAAAATCTACTTAAAAATGATTTTTTTTAATATTCTTGGATAGTTTTTCTGTTTGCATCATATATTAGGTTAAAAACTCAAATTTCGTGAGTATTTTTGATAAAAGATTTAAGTCCGATTTATTGACTGATCGCAAATAAATTCTTTTAAATTTCGAGCTCAAACTATTTTTTGTTCCATTGGTATATCAAATATTGAGTAGAACGCTTAAAAATCTACTTTCATGGGTTATTTAATGTCAAATCAATCCTAATAAAAGAACAGCAGTGATAGTATTTAATCCATTGCTTGGAAAATAAGAGAGTCCAATCACTTTCCCAAATATATTAGTCCGAACGTGAACGTAATAATTGTATAAGAATTCGAACTCGGTTACTTCGAGGCTACAATCCAGCTGTTTAACCATTACGCCACGAATAACCCTCCCCCACTATTTGGTATTGGAGTTCGAACTACCCCATTATCTTCCTTTTCAAGTGAAACTGATTCATCGTTAATTCCATTGAGTTGTTTAATTAATGTAAACAGTTTTAAAACCAAGTGAACTTAGTAATTGTAAAAATTCTAAAAAGAGTTATCTTCCCATTTCCGATACATTGTTAAACACAGTCCAGTCGGCTGGGGTTGCATAAAATATCATTTGATAAGACAATCTGCTCATCACTCTTTCTCCATTATCATTATCAAGACGCTCTGGCTGCACGAATGTCCGTGATTCTCTCTCTCTCTCTCTCTCTCTCTCTCTCTCTCTCTCTCTCTCTCTCTCTCACTATCATCGAACGCTCAAAGCAGATCTTCCAAACTATATCTAGTGTACGAACAGTATTGAAGTAAATAAATTCTTGTTGGTCGGCCAACACTGGCACGTCCATATTTCGGTGTCCATAGAAGAACGTCGCTTATGAATTAGTCCTTGCTTCTCCAGCAATGACCTACATACCTTGTTTACCTTACTTGGATAGTTTTTGAGATAGGAGTTAAGTGGCCGTTCACCTACTTTATGGTAGAGATGTTGCTTACATATATATATATATATATATATATATATATATATATATATGTGTGTGTGTGTGTGTGTGTGTGTGTGTGTGTGTGTGTGTGTGCATATTCATATATATAGTTTTTTTTCTTAAAGATATGTATATATATATATATTTATAAAATACCCAAAGAAAATTTATTAGTTTAACTTTTCCCTCCTCAAAATCAAGATTTCTTTTATTAGTAGTGGGCGTCTAACAACGTATGAATGAGTTTACCCCTGGTAAAATTTTATTTTTGTACTTCTAAATAATTTTGTCCCAGCATATTTTTGGAAAATTGAAACCAAGTTACGAAAGATAAATTTGAATAAGTTTTTAAAAAAAGATACAAAATCATAAACCATTTCTCAGTTGATATTTTTCATTTCCCTAGCTCCCTTTTTCACCCACTTGCACTTAGCCACTAAAATATTTTGCATTTTTTTACGAACATATCTTTCAGAAATATATAAAATTGATTCATTCTCTTAAAATAACCATTAGCGAAGAGTTAAGAAAAAGGTAGGTTCCATGTAATTTAGTATTCATATTTATTTGAAGTTGTATTTTCCTTGTTTAATTAAGAGTATGTAAGTAACACACTGTTTAATTTGTCTTTAATTTCCATGTTAATAATATAATTTTTATTGTAGATCGTTTGGCGATTGACAGTTCTTGTTATTTTTTGCCGTACGACTTGACTCATTTTATAATGTTTTTCTTCTATTGTCTGTCCATTCGGCTTGAATGACATGATAACCTGCAATATTTCATTCATTTGATTAATTTTGGTAAATTTCGTTCTATAAATGTGTCACTGATTTTTTAAAACTCACTTTAAATTTTGAAAGTCTTTATAAAATGCTACCTATTATTTGTGAGGGGGTAAATTTGTTGTTTTCTTAAAACAAGTTATGAATGTCAGTCTAAATTACCGCTCATAAAATCATTTTCTTCTTATTTTTTTCTAAGCAATAAATTGTTCAGTACAAAAAATACATTTGTGAAATCTCTAATAACCTGTGTGATTTTGAAAAGGTAGGTTTATTTAAACGACAAAAAGTAAATATCTTCATATTTAAGATGGCGGATAATTATTTCTTGAAATATACGGAACTATTACACCCAAAACCAAGACATTTCTCCTCAGTTATGTCTCAAATTATTTAACTATAATATCATTAAGTTAATAATAAATTAGTCAAATATGTATTCGCATTTTAGTTGTTTTGATCTTCGTTACTTCCGTCTCTTTTTCAGTTGACTCTCGTATTTGGTTTTGAAATGTCGAACAAATCCTTTTTTTAATCTCTACTGGTTGATTGTTTTCATTCTACCATCCATACAAAAAAAAAAAAGACGATATTTTTAGTTTGTGATATTGCTTATCTACCTCTTTAACAGAACCTTTGATAAAATCAGTTGATAGAATTTTTAATTCTTTTGTGTAGTATTCTTTCTTTGTTAATTCAAGGCTACCATATTGTGTTCATGTTTTTGCAGTATAAATATTCGGTCATTTTTACTAAACTTAATGATTTTATTTAGTATTCATTTAAGATTTTTAATTGGTATAACTATAGATTTTATATTTAAGTATATTTTTAGTCCATTACATGTTACTAAAGGAAGATATTGTTTTAAAGAGACGACTTAAAAAAATAAATTTGTATATGAGATATCTTTCTGTTTGAATCATATATTAGGCAAGAAATTTGAATCAGTTTTTATGATAAAGTATGTAAATTAGATTCATTAATTGATAAAAATAAACTCTTTAAAAACTATCGTTGTAGAAGAATAGCTGTGATATTATTTAATCCATAGCTTGGGGAAAGTTTCCCAAGTATATTTGTCCCAAAAATAACGTAATGACGTTAGGGGAGTTCGAACTCGCTTACTTCAAACTAGTAGGCCAGTAGATTAACCCGTATGCTTTGTGGAAAGAATTTTTTTTTGTGTGTGTTTAGTGGGTTATGATATTAGGTGAAAATATTGTATGAGTTTTTGCGAGAAAGGACATACTGATCATTAGGTTCATTTTTTATATTTAAAACTCAAACTATTATTATTTAATATTATCTTCTTTTAGTGGGAAAACAAATTTAATCGATGGGGATTAATATTTATTTATTTAATTATGTTTAATGCTTATAAAATTTTATTGTATTAATGTATTTTTCATTCGCTTTTTTGTTTTTTGAAAGACTTTTTATAGGATGAATTTTAATGCAGAAAAATATTAAGATTGAATTTTACTACTTGACGATTTATTTTTTCAGGAAATCTTTTAGATTTAAAACTCTGCTCTTCCAATATACAGTTCCCTAATAATTCAAAATAATACATTCATATTTTAATTTAACTGTTTACTTATAGATATTTCAACAAGGATATATATCTCACTTGTCGTTTTATAGTCAATGGTCTTGTAAATTATAAATTTGAAAACTATTTGCCGATTGCCATAGATATCGTATTTTGCAGACGAGGACACTACATTGCATAATGCATAGAAATTGTTTGAGTAGCAAAACCAAAACTATTAGGATTTAATATTATCTTCTTTTAAGAGGAAACTTTTTTTAATTTAATGGGGATTAATATTTATTTTGTTTTATAATTCATTATTTATCTATTATGTTTAATGTTTGTGAAATTTAATTGTAAAAATTTATTTTTCATTCGCTATTTTTGGTGTTTTCAAAGACTTATTATAGGAGAAATGCAGAAAAATATCAAAATTGAATTTTACCACTTGATATTTTGTTTATTTTATTCGTGAATATTTTAAATGTAAAACTTTGCTGTTTAAATATACAGTTCCGAAATAATTCGAAATAATGCATTCATCTTTTAATTTTACTCTTTGTTTACTTACAGATATTTCAACGCGAAAATTTATCTCACTTGTCGTTTTACTGTCAATGATCATGTAAATTACACATTGGAAATCTATTGGCCGATTCCCATATTTTCATACAAGGAGATTAAATTGCTTGATGGATAGGACTTTTGAGGGTGGCAAAAACAAAACTACTAGGCAAGCGAACTGACAAAAATATCCTTAATCGACGCTAGTTTACAATTACTGGACAGATTAACTGCTCAGAAAAGTTACGATTAAGATTTTATATTATATCGTCTATTATATCGTATGCATATAATCATGAGATAAGTGTTCAAATGAGATGAATGTGAGTAAGTATTAATTTTTCAATATTTAATACTTCACACAGGCAAATAGACAGGAGATAGGAACTTTTAAATGCACAATATGTGATGACACTTTCTCTGATCAATATACATTGAGATGTCATATACTTACACATAGAAAAGAGCGACCATTTAAATGTGATGAGTGTGACAAAGACGTTCCACAGACTTAAGGTTAAAAAAACATAAACGCACACATAGAGAAGAACAATCATTCAAATGTAAGAAAGCCTTTACACAGACTGATAATTTAGCAATTCAGGATCGCACAATCACAAGAGAGAGACCATTAAGAAGTGGGGAATGTGCAAAAAGGCTTAGTCTGCAGAATCATTTAAGAACACCTGAACGCACTTATGGGAGACCGAGCATTTACATGTGAGACATGTGGCAAAGGATTTTCTTCGCAAAGCACTTTAAGAAACCATGAACGGAGGCATACAAATGAGAGACCATTTAAATGTAAGACATGTGGCCGTTGCTTTTCTCTGAAAAACACTTTAAGAACCCATGAACGCACGCATACAAATGAGAAACCATTTACATGTCAGACATGTGGCCGTTGCTTTTCGCAGCAAAGCAATTTAAGAAACCATGAACGCACGCATACAAAAGAACGTCCATTTACATGTGTGACATGCAGCAAAAGGTTTTCTCAGCAAAGCAGTTTAATAAGGCATGAACGCACGCATACAAATGAGAGACCATTTACATGTGTCACCTGTGGTAGAAGCTTTTCTCAGAAAAGCAATTTAAGAATTCATGAACGTACGCATTTAAAAGAACGACCATTTACATGTGAGACATGTAGCAAAAGCTTTTCTCGGAAAAGCCATTTAAGAAGCCATCAACACATACACAGAGGAGAGAGACAATACGAATTCAATGAATGTGACGGAGATTTTTCTAATCAAAACAAATTAAGAAAACCCAAACGTGAAAATGAGGAAAAAAGGCCATTTAAATGTGATCAACATAATGAAACTTTTCTGTCAATAAATGATCTGAATGTTCATACGCCAACACATAGTAGTGAGGAAACATTTGAATTTAATCAAGGTGAAATTACCTTAACACGAGATTTCAAGTTAACAAATCATATGTGCACACACAATCGAGAAAAACCATTCAAATGCCATCTATGTGACATGACGTTTTTACTGGAAGACAATTTGACATTTCATATGCAGGAAATTCATTCGGAAGATAAAGCAAATAATTCAATGCAGTCATATGTCAATATTCAATCATCAACAATGATAAATCCTGAACAGCACTCATTCCAATATGGAATATTCGATCAAAACTTTCCTAATCACTCAAACTCATTGACACGATTTAATTCATTGGATGAAGCTACATTTCCACAAGAATTCATCCCTCAAAATATTCGGCCAAGTGTAAGTTTTGCAGCGGGGAGTATCGACCAACTGTCTTCAATATCAACACGACCGGAAAAGAATCCATCCAACTTCGATAATATCTCACAAGTGTTACCACAATATGAAATATCAAGTGAGACATTAAGCCTTAATACTTTTCAGTCTATGGATGAATACCAACAATTGAATATAATGGAAGAAAATGAACTAAACGCGAACACTACATCAACATCTACAAATATAGACATAGACTCACAAATGTACAACATCCATCTCGAACAAAATATTTCTGATCAAAACTTTGCTAATTCATCGACAGAGAATCATGAAAGTTTCTCAACTGCTTTTAGGGAATTAGAATCAAACATTTCAACAGAACTTAATATACTGGACTTGTTTCCCGGGCTTGAATAACCGTATGTCTTTTAGCAATATAAAGATATGTTCATTTGGATTATGGAAGTTTCCACTGACACATATCGAATAATCTAAATGATAAACATGAATGATGAAACATCACTTCAATTGAGAACAAATGTCTAAAATCTTTCAATAAATATAAACAGAATTGATGAAAGTAATGAAGAAAATAAGAAGTTTGTCAAGCCAGTGAGAATGACTCATTATGCAAATGAAGGACTCTACGGAATATGAAATGATCCTAGTTGCTACTAGGAAATCATTAAGAGAATATTTTGATTTGGTTTATGTGATTTTTATTTGTAATGAAAGAGTGAAAATTCTCTAAAAAGATTTTAAAAACTTGTCTCATCGAAATAATGATTTATAATTTGTAGAAAATATTAGCAGAAAATATTAGTAGAGAATATTAGTGAAAATATCTCGAATATAATTCATTTTCGTAGCCGGTTTGTAAAATCCACTTTTATTATTTTCCCGGTGCTTTTACTTTCTTTTTTCGCATTTTCAATTGTATATAATTTTGATTCATATCCTTCAGAACGATAATCTTTATATTTAGTCGTATTACTAAAATTTATGGGATTTTCTTAAATTTTATAAATGTCGCGTATTAAGAAGATTACCTTAAAATCCAACTTAAACCTTTTCTTTTTGTTTATTTCCTTTTCCTTTTCCTCTTGGGGTTATTGCCTTTTTAAAAAATTCTTTTTAAAGCCACAAATCTTGGTAACTCATCTTATTTCTAATTTTTTAATTTCTCTTGAAAGCGTATCAATATGAGAAATAAACAGAGACAGAGATGAGCGATCAAGCAGTTCTGAATTAAAAATAAAAACTTTTAACTAATCGGGAACCCTGACCCAATCATAAAAAACAATTACTTATAGATATAGGTGTGTGTGTGTGTGTGTGAGGTAAAAAGAAGAAAATGGAAAGAAAAATAAATATAAATGTATGAGAAATCTTTTTTTATTATCATTATATTGTAGATCTACCGACGCGTTTCGCCGGGGTTAGTTAAGATAAGTAATTACGAAAATTTCAGGTAAAAATTATTTCATGTCATCTTCAGGGTTGGAATTATGAATTTAAATGAATTATCAATTTATCTTCGGTATGGACATCGCATCTCTTGTCTCATTTAAGCATAAATATTTATTATTATTGAGGATTCTCCTGGCAAGAAATATCCCAAAGGGATTAACGATTATCAGATCATTTCGTTTTCTTCTAAGACTTTTTATGAAGATTAACTCTTCTAAGACTTTTTATGTAGATTAACTCTTCTAAGACTTTTTATGTAGATTAACTCTTCTAAGACTTTTTATGTAGATTAACTCTTCTAAGACTTTTTATGTAGATTAACTCTTCTAAGACTTTTTATGAAGATTAACTCTTCTAAGACTTTTTATGTAGATTAACTCTTCTAAGACTTTTTATGAAGATTAACTCTTCTAAGACTTTTTATGAAGATTAACTCTTCTAAGACTTTTTATGAAGATTAACTCTTCTAAGACTTTTTATGAAGATTAACTCTTCTAAGACTTTTTATGTAGATTAACTCTTCTAAGACTTTTTATGAAGATTAACTCTTCTAAGACTTTTTATAAAGATTAACTCTTCTAAGACTTTTTATGAAGATTAACTCTTCTAAGACTTTTTATGTAGATTAACTCTTCTAAGACTTTTTATGTAGATTAACTGTTCTAAGACTTTTTATGAAGATTAACTCTTCTAAGACTTTTTATGAAGATTAACTCTTCTAAGACTTTTTATGTAGTTTAACTCTTCTAAGACTTTTTATGAAGATTAACTCTTCTAAGACTTTTTATGAAGATTAACACTTCTAAGACTTTTTATGAAGATCAACTCTTCTAAGACTTTTTATGAAGATTAACTCTTCTAAGACTTTTTATGAAGATTAACTCTTCTAAGACTTTTTATGAAGATTAACTCTTCTAAGACTTTTTTTGTAGCTTAACTCTTCTAAGACTTTTTATGAAGATTAACTCTTCTAAGACTTTTTATGAAGATTAACTTTTCTAAGACTTTTTATGTAGATTAACTCTTCTAAGACTTTTTATGTAGATTAACTCTTCTAAGACTTTTTATGAAGATTAACTCTTCTAAGACTTTTTTTGTAGCTTAACTCTTCTAAGACTTTTTATGAAGATTAACTCTTCTAAGACTTTTTATGAAGATTAACTTTTCTAAGACTTTTTATGTAGATTAACTCTTCTAAGACTTTTTATGTAGATTAACTCTTCTAAGACTTTTTATGTAGATTAACTCTTCTAAGACTTTTTATGAAGATTAACTCTTCTAAGACTTTTTATGTAGATTAACTCTTCTAAGACTTTTTATGTAGATTAACTCTTCTAAGACTTTTTATGAAGATTTACTCTTCTAAGACTTTTTATGAAGATTAACTCTTCTAAGACTTTTTATGTAGATTAACTCTTCTAAGACTTTTTATGTAGATTAACTCTTCTAAGACTTTTTATGTAGATTAACTCTTCTAAGACTTTTTATGAAGATTTACTCTTCTAAGACTTTTTATGAAGATTAACTCTTCTAAGACTTTTTATGTAGATTAACTCTTCTAAGACTTTTTATGTAGATTAACTCTTCTAAGACTTTTTATGTAGATTAACTCTTCTAAGACTTTTTATATAGATTAACTCTTCTAAGACTTTTTATGTAGATTAACTCTTCTAAGACTTTTTATGTAGATTAACTCATTTGGTTGGCTGACCGACTGGTCAGCCAACCAAATGAGTTAATGTGAAAAGTATCCCTTTCACGTATCAAATTTTAATTGGTCATCCAATCAAACCACAGTATAGGGGCTTGTTTAATTAACCATTCCAGCCCACTCTTAGTGAAGGAGTATTTCTTTTCACATTACCCCTCCCCCCAAAAAAAATCAACGATCTGATTTGATCTTTTAACCCCAACAGGTGGGTTAGGGATGTCATGATTTAAAACGGATCAATGCACCTACGAAAGCCGAAGTTCTTACTTTGTTTGGACAATTTAAAAGATAGAGTTGAACAAGTCACTAAATGACCTTTTAAACTGACTTTTGAAATTCTTTCAAATTCAGTAAGACAAAATAATTCAAAATGCATCATACTCTCCATAAGATTTTTGCACCAGTGAATAAATCATATGATCATATCAAAACTCATCCAAAATTGCATTCCAAAGCGGCTATCCATCACACACACTGTTAAAAAGAGGTAAATCAAGTTCGATAACCCAAGCGGTTGTTTTGTGTAACTCTCCTTTCTATAAAATAAATTTAATCATCTATTCTCTTTTCAAGAAGCACACGTGTTTTATTTTCCTTTGTCTAATTTCGCTCTACATATCCTTATCTTAAAACATGGCAACTTCAACACACTTGTCGGACCACAAGGCACAAAACCATGTATCCTTGCGGTTACTACAGTAAAGAAATCGAACATGGCCCACGCAAAATTCGTCGTATTAGGGCCATCTATGTTAAGCCGGTTTATTGAAGCGTGACATAAACAACGGTACACGTGACAATTTCAATCTCATTGAATTCATGAGTAAATTTTGTTAAATCTGTTTTGTGGATATATAAATATCATGTATGTAACGGACATAGCAATAATCTTTCGGTATTATGAATGTAAACGGACCGGATTTAAGAAAAGAACAAACAAAAATTCTAAAAACAGTCAAAACGACACACACACACACACACACACACACACATATATATATATATATATATATATTGGGGGACGTCCCTGTGGTGTTGTAGCTAACGTGCTGGACAATGATATTTTAGAAAACGAGTTCGAACTCCAGTGCTTGATTTTTAACTTTCTAAATAACTTGAGAGAAATATTGGAATTTGCAAAATACACAAAAATATTTGAGCAAAAATATCTTTCCCTGTGTTAAGGTACAACAAACTTTATCATTCAGCAGTGAAAAACTAAAAAAATAATATTTATCAACTAATTAACAATTCCTCTCAAATAGTAAATTAAACTGGATTAAAAAAGATATTCATTTGAAAACACTAAAATAATGAAATATACAATGTGTTGGAACCAATGAAAAGGCAATGCTTAAACAAGGAGAGGATGGGTACCTAACCACAAGCCTTTCCATTATTGCCTGAATAGATAGGACTGCCCTTTGCATAGTAAAAATATTTGATCTCAAAAACCAGTGATAACAGTATATATATATATATATATATATATGGGGGTCTTATGCTTTCACAAAGCCCAATGTAGTGTGACTACTAGTCGCAGTACTTGTTGTGGCTGTCGTGCTCGTGACTACCATGTTTGCTTCCGACTGCAGAATCATAATGGCACAATGAATAATGACGAGCGAAGACTTCTTTAGAAAAATATGTACCTCTCATTTTACTGTGAGGGTTCGAAAAGGGTTCCTCATGGTTTTACTGTGAGAGGGAGTTGGAGACCGAATAGAACTGCAATATATATTGACCCCGCTCTTATGGCCATCAGCGTTGTGTCTTTTTCGTTCTCCTGATGCTCAACCGGAGGCCCGGGGGCTTAGCTTACTGCTGAGTGCTGGCTTTCTCTACCACATCTTATCACCAACGGGTCTCCGAAACTACTGGGGGCACCGAGGGTCCCTTCAGCCCCCTTCGGCCTGGAGTGGCTTTCCCTACCACATCTTATCAGCAACTTCTCTGATCCCCAAATCAATCGGGGGCCCCGAGCCACTTCGGCCTGGTGTGGCTTTTCCTACCACACCTCGTCCCTCCGTCCGATCTCTAACTGTCAAACTTCTTGTCTTGACCGAGTTATATAATAGTTCAACGCCCACTCAATCGCCCACTCAATCTTTGGAATGGCATGTTTGATTGTCATCAAGCGGAAATAACTGTCATGCAGGTCAGAGGTCACTCTCTTCCGGTACATCAGTCTATGAGTGTACCATGGGATTTTTTACATTCTCCCATTTCGTCAGCCAAGCCCGCCTACGCGATTTCCTCTCATAACTGCCATTGGAATGTGTCACTTCCTTCCAGTGCATCACTTTGGAATGGCAAGTTTGGCCGGGTCGAAAGTCAAAATATTACACAAAGGCGCCTCTGGTGGTGTAATGGTTAGCAAGCTCGACTAGCAAACCTACACGAGTGAGTTCGAGTCTCATTGGGTGCCCCTTTCATATGGCCTTGTACCACATCTAAGCAAAAAGCTTAGTAAATTCCCACAATGACTGTTCAGGATATGGAATTAAACGATTTAATGGGGAGATGTCTGTCTTCGAGTTTTGGGTAATGTGGAGTACCCCTTCATTGCCATTAATCCCTGATCCACTCTTACCCTGGGGTTCGATCTATGGGTCAAACAGTGTCAAACAAAAGTGGGCAAATAAATAACTGATGTTTCATTGAATCGTTAGTGATACAAAGCAATACCAGAAACTGTGTGTAAATAAAATTATCAGGGTTTGATTGAAATACTTGAAACTATTTGCGTACAAAGGAACTCCGACTTGTTCAAAAATGTTTCTTACAAACTATTCGACAATGAAAAATATACATACAGATTATGACGGGGCTTATGTCTGTTTGTGTGTGTGTTGTAGCAATATAAAAGGGAACCTTCGGTCGCCCTCGACTAAGGTCGCTAACTTTACTTATTTTATGGTTTGAAATCTTTTAGTAATTGCTAGATAATATTTTTGAGAAGGTAACTTTAATGTTTCAATTTCTATAATAGCTTTTAAATTTAAGGTTCATCAAAGCTTTTGCATGTTAACGTCTCATTAAAATGGTGGATGTTATGAGACCCAAATTTATAATGTTTAGAAATATATAGGGGGTATCGTCACATATTCGAGTGCTGGGGGTGGGTAAATGTGTACTCCTACCTTTGAAGATTTCTTTCTTTTCCATAATCTTTTTTCTCTTTGTTTCTTTCGTTTTCTTTTTCCTTTCTTCTTTTCTTTTCTCACTGCTCGCAGGGTCATTATTGCATTTTGTCTTCGTCCGTTCGCTCCTCGATTCCCGCATCCTTCGATTCTTTCCTATTTTTTTATCAAGTTTTCTTTTCTTTTTATCCTGGTCAACGGTGCCATATGTGACGATACCCCCTCGGCCTCCCGATACGTCAACGTCTTCGAACCATTTCGCTTCTTGGCCGGTGATCAACTAGTGGTTCCGATAGGGGCATCGCACATTTCTTCATGGCTACAAGAAATACAATCAAGGGATTGGGAGGTGTCACGTGATGGCTCACGGAGACGAGGAGGTGGGAATGATACTCCCCCCCGTTGAACTAACATTATCTAGGAGTCAACAAGTGACCGTTAGGAGAGAATGTGGGTCACGCAGATGTTCGCACCTAAGTGACCTTGGGTCGCCGGACATCGGAAGGGGAAAGAGAAAATGAAGCCAAATGATTGGCGGGGACCCCAAACGGAAGTGGGGTTCCCTTCCCCTCAGCGGAAGTAAATACAAAAAAAGGTAGTTTTTTGAGCAACGCTCGTGGCAGACGGACGATAGCCATTTTTACTCCGGGCTAAAGACAAAAGACTGAGATACGAAGAACTCCAAAATCCTTCAAGCCAGTATTAAAAACAGTACAAAGTCTATTAGTCCGTGAAAGAAGAGAAATTCTCCAGTGGAACCCCGTCAAAAAAATAAGATAAGTAACTTTGGGACATTTCTCCTTTACACCCAAATTTTGTTTACCACTCTCTCTCTCAATTTGAAAAAGGATAAAGCCAAGAAAAGACATTTATATTCATGGACTATCTTATTATATATTTTTGACACTTTGAACATATATATATATATATAACCGTAGTAAAGAATCTATGTATTTTCATTTTACCATGTGGTCTATGTTATTATTTCATGCTTTCCTTTCAGCTTCTATTCGCCTTACATTATCTTGCTTAGAACTGTCCTATTAATTCCTAAAGTATCACACGGGAAACCGGAGTTGCCGACTACTACAACGACATTAATATTATTACAACTAAGACCTATAGGCCCGTATTCTTCTATTATCTAAGGGAAAGAAGTTTAGCGGCCTGGTGGGTGTGTGATAGTGTGAAATTTTGGACCCCTTTGCCAGCGGTGGCCAGTCTAGCCCTAAATTATTCCCTCATGTAATATGCCAGTTCTTATCTGCCTGAGAAAAGAACTCTGAACAGGACTTATTCTGTAGGGGATCAAGTGCCAACCTGCCCCGTCTTCACACGTGCGAAAATAAAGTCCCATTTGGGGATTTTAGTCAATTTGCCGTCACAGAGGAAAGAGAACAAACGAACAAACGAACAATAAGGCTTGGGTTAACTCAAAGTTATGTAACATTGCATTCCCTTGTGCATATGCAGACTAACGCTAGCGTGGATTTCTAGGGAAATTTCTACAAACCTACTAGGAATGCCAACCCATCTTGAGCAGTCTCCCCTCACTGCTCTGGACCCTATCTCATGCCAACTGGTCTCGCTGCTGTCCGGTGTCGACTGGCCACTCTCGTCACCCTTCGCCCACTCCTTTTCCTCAGTTCCTTTGTCCAACTCCTACTTGCGTGCTCTTACCAACTTCCGGTCGCGTCGAGATCACGGGCTCAGGCCGTTGTTTGGTTTCGCGCCAAAACAGACAAAGGGATCGTTGACTTGGCCGACCACCTACATAGTGTTACATATATTCATAAATAATAATAATAATAATAATAATAATAATAATTGAATTTAAGTAAAGAAACTTGCTTTCACTTGTTTTCTCAAAAAGAACACTAGTTTTTAAAAGCATATGATAGCAAGTATGACGACTCTTAGAATTAGTTAAAGAGCTGAACTCAATAAACAAATTATCAGTCACATTCTACCACCTTTATAAGATAGTCAGCAATTAGTACCGTAGGTCAAAGAAAAACCCTTTGATCTCTTATGAGGTCTATCAGACAAAATGCTTGGCTTGTCTAAAAGGACCAGACAATTGCCTGAAAGATTTATAGATTTATGACCCCCTGTCACTTGTCCTTTTGCTTTGATTTTTCTTGACTTTTGCAAAGGAGTTGCGTCTCAGCTTCGGTCATGTAAGCAAAAAAAAAAAAAAAAAAAAAAAAAAAAAAGACAAAAAACAAAAAAATATAAAAGTATTTTTAGTTTAGAGATATTAAAATAAAATTCCCATAACCAAACCCACCTACTCCAATTTCATTGATTTTTTTCTTTCGAATCATCAGACAAAGAAAATATTCATTTAATTATTTTTTATACAATTGTTGATATAAAACATGAAGTAAAGTTGTAAAGTTAGTGACCTTAGTCGAGGGTGACCCGAAGGCTCCCTTTTTCAATAGCTACTACACCAAGGAGTAGGGTAGGGCGCCACTCCATTCCCTGGATTGCTTCACTTTACCCTTGATCAGTACCTTAAAATGCTGAGTGTTAAGCAAGGCGGCATCAAATACCATTTTTGAATCTTTGGTATGACTCGACCCGGGATTGAATCCCGGTCTCCTGGACCATTGGCGAACACTCTACTTTTTCAAATGCATTTTACAGTTTTTTGTCTTTAGAAAATGCGATGTAATATTTATGAGGGGGTAAATTTTTTGTTTTTCTTTACATAATTTACGTTGAAATAAACGTTCTTAATTTACTTTTTATATTGATAAACTTTTAGTATTAAAATATATTTGGTCAATAAAGTATACTTATAAAATACCTTTTCTAGGAAATAAACAGTCGGAAAAAACAAATGTTTTTAATTTGGTTTGTAATTTCAGCAAAAAACGTAAAATGTCTTTTTGGTTGATTTAGCCGTCGTTACTTCAAGTGTCTCTCGTATTTGTTTACTTTTTGGAAATGTCATAGCAACCCTTTTATCAAATCCGTTTCCTTTTTGGAAATGTCATAGCAACCCTTTTATCAAATCCGTTTACTTTTTGGAAATGTCATAGCAACCCTTTTATCAAATCCGTTTCCTTTTTGGGAATGTCATAGAAACCCTTTTATCAAATCCGTTTCCTTTTTGGAAATGTCATAGCAACCCTTTTATCAAATCCGTTTCCTTTTTGGGAATGTCATAGCAACCCTTTTATCAAATCCGTTTCCTTTTTGGAAATGACATAGCAACCCTTTTATCAAATCCGTTTACTTTTTGGGAATGTCATAGCAACCCTTTTATCAAATCCGTTTCCTTTTTGGGAATGTCATAGAAACCCTTTTATCAAATCCGTTTACTTTATGGAAATGTCATAGCAACCCTTTTATCAAATCCGTTTACTTTTTGGGAATGTCATAGCAACCCTTTTATCAAATCCGTTTCCTTTTTGGGAATGTCATAGCAACCCTTTTATCAAATCCGTTTACTTTATGGAAATGTCATAGCAACCCTTTTATCAAATCCGTTTACTTTTTGGGAATGTCATAGCAACCCTTTTATCAAATCCGTTTACTTTATGGAAATGTCATAGCAACCCTTTTATCAAATCCGTTTCCTTTTTGGGAATGTCATAGCAACCCTTTTATCAAATCCGTTTCCTTTTTGGGAATGTCATAGCAACCCTTTTATCAAATCCGTTTACTTTATGGAAATGTCATAGCAACCCTTTTATCAAATCCGTTTCCTTTTTGGGAATGTCATAGCAACCCTTTTATCAAATCCGTTTCCTTTTTGGGAATGTCATAGCAACCCTTTTATCAAATCCGTTTCCTTTTTGGGAATGTCATAGCAACCCTTTTATCAAATCCGTTTACTTTATGGAAATGTCATAGCAACCCTTTTATCAAATCCGTTTACTTTATGGAAATGTCATAGCAACCCTTTTATCAAATCCGTTTACTTTATGGAAATGTCATAGCAACCCTTTTATCAAATCCGTTTCCTTTTTGGGAATGTCATAGCAACCCTTTTATCAAATCCGTTTCCTTTTTGGGAATGTCATAGCAACCCTTTTATCAAATCCGTTTACTTTATGGAAATGTCATAGCAACCCTTTTATCAAATCCGTTTCCTTTTTGGGAATGTCATAGCAACCCTTTTATCAAATCCGTTTCCTTTTTGGGAATGTCATAGCAACCCTTTTATCAAATCCGTTTCCTTTTTGGGAATGTCATAGCAACCCTTTTATCAAATCCGTTTACTTTATGGAAATGTCATAGCAACCCTTTTATCAAATCCGTTTCCTTTTTGGGAATGTCATAGCAACCCTTTTATCAAATCCGTTTACTTTTTGGGAATGTCATAGCAACCCTTTTATCAAATCCGTTTCCTTTTTGGGAATGTCATAGCAACCCTTTTATCAAATCCGTTTACTTTATGGAAATGTCATAGCAACCCTTTTATCAAATCCGTTTCCTTTTTGGGAATGTCATAGCAACCCTTTTATCAAATCCGTTTACTTTTTGGGAATGTCATAGCAACCCTTTTATCAAATCCGTTTCCTTTTTGGGAATGTCATAGCAACCCTTTTATCAAATCCGTTTACTTTATGGAAATGTCATAGCAACCCTTTTATCAAATCCGTTTCCTTTTTGGGAATGTCATAGCAACCCTTTTATCAAATCCGTTTACTTTTTGGGAATGTCATAGCAACCCTTTTATCAAATCCGTTTCCTTTTTGGGAATGTCATAGCAACCCTTTTATCAAATCCGTTTACTTTATGGAAATGTCATAGCAACCCTTTTATCAAATCCGTTTCCTTTTTGGGAATGTCATAGCAACCCTTTTATCAAATCCGTTTCCTTTTTGGGAATGTCATAGCAACCCTTTTATCAAATCCGTTTCCTTTTTGGGAATGTCATAGCAACCCTTTTATCAAATCCGTTTACTTTATGGAAATGTCATAGCAACCCTTTTATCAAATCCGTTTCCTTTTTGGGAATGTCATAGCAACCCTTTTATCAAATCCGTTTACTTTTTGGGAATGTCATAGCAACCCTTTTATCAAATCCGTTTCCTTTTTGGGAATGTCATAGCAACCCTTTTATCAAATCCGTTTACTTTATGGAAATGTCATAGCAACCCTTTTATCAAATCCGTTTCCTTTTTGGGAATGTCATAGCAACCCTTTTATCAAATCCGTTTACTTTTTGGGAATGTCATAGCAACCCTTTTATCAAATCCGTTTCCTTTTTGGGAATGTCATAGCAACCCTTTTATCAAATCCGTTTACTTTATGGAAATGTCATAGCAACCCTTTTATCAAATCCGTTTCCTTTTTGGGAATGTCATAGCAACCCTTTTATCAAATCCGTTTACTTTTTGGGAATGTCATAGCAACCCTTTTATCAAATCCGTTTCCTTTTTGGGAATGTCATAGCAACCCTTTTATCAAATCCGTTTACTTTATGGAAATGTCATAGCAACCCTTTTATCAAATCCGTTTCCTTTTTGGGAATGTCATAGCAACCCTTTTATCAAATCCGTTTCCTTTTTGGAAATGTCATAGCAACCCTTTTATCAAATCCGTTTCCTTTTTGGGAATGTCATAGCAACCCTTTTATCAAATCCGTTTCCTTTTTGGGAATGTCATAGCAACCCTTTTATCAAATCCGTTTCCTTTTTGGGAATGTCATAGCAACCCTTTTATCAAATCCGTTTCCTTTTTGGAAATGTCATAGCAACCCTTTTATCAAATCCGTTTCCTTTTTGGGAATGTCATAGCAACCCTTTTATCAAATCCGTTTCCTTTTTGGGAATGTCATAGCAACCCTTTTATCAAATCCGTTTCCTTTTTGGGAATGTCATAGCAACCCTTTTATCAAATCCGTTTACTTTATGGAAATGTCATAGCAACCCTTTTATCAAATCCGTTTCCTTTTTGGGAATGTCATAGCAACCCTTTTATCAAATCCGTTTCCTTTTTGGAAATGTCATAGCAACCCTTTTATCAAATCCGTTTCCTTTTTGGGAATGTCATAGCAACCCTTTTATCAAATCCGTTTCCTTTTTGGGAATGTCATAGCAACCCTTTTATCAAATCCGTTTCCTTTTTGGGAATGTCATAGCAACCCTTTTATCAAATCCGTTTACTTTATGGAAATGTCATAGCAACCCTTTTATCAAATCCGTTTCCTTTTTGGGAATGTCATAGCAACCCTTTTATCAAATCCGTTTACTTTATGGAAATGTCATAGCAACCCTTTTATCAAATCCGTTTCCTTTTTGGGAATGTCATAGCAACCCTTTTATCAAATCCGTTTACTTTATGGAAATGTCATAGCAACCCTTTTATCAAATCCGTTTCCTTTTTGGGAATGTCATAGCAACCCTTTTATCAAATCCGTTTACTTTTTGGGAATGTCATAGCAACCCTTTTATCAAATCCGTTTCCTTTTTGGGAATGTCATAGCAACCCTTTTATCAAATCCGTTTACTTTATGGAAATGTCATAGCAACCCTTTTATCAAATCCGTTTCCTTTTTGGGAATGTCATAGCAACCCTTTTATCAAATCCGTTTCCTTTTTGGAAATGTCATAGCAACCCTTTTATCAAATCCGTTTCCTTTTTGGGAATGTCATAGCAACCCTTTTATCAAATCCGTTTCCTTTTTGGGAATGTCATAGCAACCCTTTTATCAAATCCGTTTCCTTTTTGGGAATGTCATAGCAACCCTTTTATCAAATCCGTTTCCTTTTTGGAAATGTCATAGCAACCCTTTTATCAAATCCGTTTCCTTTTTGGGAATGTCATAGCAACCCTTTTATCAAATCCGTTTCCTTTTTGGGAATGTCATAGCAACCCTTTTATCAAATCCGTTTCCTTTTTGGGAATGTCATAGCAACCCTTTTATCAAATCCGTTTACTTTATGGAAATGTCATAGCAACCCTTTTATCAAATCCGTTTCCTTTTTGGGAATGTCATAGCAACCCTTTTATCAAATCCGTTTCCTTTTTGGGAATGTCATAGCAACCCTTTTATCAAATCCGTTTACTTTATGGAAATGTCATAGCAACCCTTTTATCAAATCCGTTTCCTTTTTGGGAATGTCATAGCAACCCTTTTATCAAATCCGTTTACTTTTTGGGAATGTCATAGCAACCCTTTTATCAAATCCGTTTACTTTTTGGGAATGTCATAGCAACCCTTTTATCAAATCCGTTTCCTTTTTGGAAATGTCATAGCAACCCTTTTATCAAATCCGTTTACTTTATGGAAATGTCATAGCAACCCTTTTATCAAATCCGTTTCCTTTTTGGGAATGTCATAGCAACCCTTTTATCAAATCCGTTTACTTTATGGAAATGTCATAGCAACCCTTTTATCAAATCCGTTTACTTTTTGGGAATGTCATAGCAACCCTTTTATCAAATCCGTTTCCTTTTTGGGAATGTCATAGCAACCCTTTTATCAAATCCGTTTCCTTTTTGGGAATGTCATAGCAACCCTTTTATCAAATCCATTTACTTTTTGGGAATGTCATAGCAACCCTTTTATCAAATCCGTTTACTTTTTGGAAATGTCATAGCAACCCTTTTATCAAATCCGTTTCCTTTTTGGGAATGTCATAGCAACCCTTTTATCAAATCCGTTTACTTTTTGGGAATGTCATAGCAACCCTTTTATCAAATCCGTTTCCTTTTTGGGAATGTCATAGCAACCCTTTTATCAAATCCGTTTACTTTATGGAAATGTCATAGCAACCCTTTTATCAAATCCGTTTACTTTTTGGGAATGTCATAGCAACCCTTTTATCAAATCCGTTTACTTTTTGGGAATGTCATAGCAACCCTTTTATCAAATCCGTTTACTTTTTGGAAATGTCATAGCAACCCTTTTATCAAATCCGTTTCCTTTTTGGAAATGTCATAGCAACCCTTTTATCAAATCCGTTTCCTTTTTGGAAATGTCATAGCAACCCTTTTATCAAATCCGTTTACTTTTTGGGAATGTCATAGCAACCCTTTTATCAAATCCGTTTACTTTTTGGGAATGTCATAGCAACCCTTTTATCAAATCCGTTTCCTTTTTGGAAATGTCATAGCAACCCTTTTATCAAATCCGTTTACTTTATGGAAATGTCATAGCAACCCTTTTATCAAATCCGTTTCCTTTTTGGGAATGTCATAGCAACCCTTTTATCAAATCCGTTTACTTTATGGAAATGTCATAGCAACCCTTTTATCAAATCCGTTTACTTTTTGGGAATGTCATAGCAACCCTTTTATCAAATCCGTTTCCTTTTTGGGAATGTCATAGCAACCCTTTTATCAAATCCGTTTCCTTTTTGGAAATGTCATAGCAACCCTTTTATCAAATCCGTTTCCTTTTTGGGAATGTCATAGCAACCCTTTTATCAAATCCGTTTACTTTATGGAAATGTCATAGCAACCCTTTTATCAAATCCATTTACTTTTTGGGAATGTCATAGCAACCCTTTTATCAAATCCGTTTACTTTTTGGGAATGTCATAGCAACCCTTTTATCAAATCCGTTTACTTTTTGGGAATGTCATAGCAACCCTTTTATCAAATCCGTTTCCTTTTTGGAAATGTCATAGCAACCCTTTTATCAAATCCGTTTACTTTATGGAAATGTCATAGCAACCCTTTTATCAAATCCGTTTCCTTTTTGGGAATGTCATAGCAACCCTTTTATCAAATCCGTTTCCTTTTTGGAAATGTCATAGCAACCCTTTTATCAAATCCGTTTACTTTATGGAAATGTCATAGCAACCCTTTTATCAAATCCGTTTACTTTTTGGAAATGTCATAGCAACCCTTTTATCAAATCCGTTTCCTTTTTGGAAATGTCATAGCAACCCTTTTATCAAATCCGTTTTCTTTTTGGGAATGTCATAGCAACCCTTTTATCAAATCCGTTTCCTTTTTGGGAATATCATAGCAACCCTTTTATCAAATCCGTTTCCTTTTTGGGAATGTCATAGCAACCCTTTTATCAAATCCGTTTCCTTTTTGGGAATGTCATAGCAACCCTTTTATCAAATCCATTTACTTTTTGGGAATGTCATAGCAACCCTTTTATCAAATCCGTTTACTTTTTGGAAATGTCATAGCAACCCTTTTATCAAATCCGTTTTCTTTTGGGAATGTCATAGCAACCCTTTTATCAAATCCGTTTCCTTTTTGGGAATGTCATAGCAACCCTTTTATCAAATCCGTTTACTTTTTGGAAATGTCATAGCAACCCTTTTATCAAATCCGTTTTCTTTTGGGAATGTCATAGCAACCCTTTTATCAAATCCATTTACTTTTTGGGAATGTCATAGCAACCCTTTTATCAAATCCGTTTACTTTTTGGAAATGTCATAGCAACCCTTTTATCAAATCCGTTTCCTTTTTGGGAATGTCATAGCAACCCTTTTATCAAATCCGTTTCCTTTTTGGGAATGTCATAGAAACCCTTTTATCAAATCCGTTTACTTTTTGGAAATGTCATAGCAACCCTTGTATCAAATCCATTTACTTTTTGGGAATGTCATAGCAACCCTTTTATCAAATCCGTTTCCTTTTTGGGAATGTCATAGCAACCCTTTTATCAAATCCGTTTCCTTTTTGGGAATGTCATAGCAACCCTTTTATCAAATCCGTTTCCTTTTTGGGAATGTCATAGCAACCCTTTTATCAAATCCGTTTACTTTATGGAAATGTCATAGCAACCCTTTTATCAAATCCGTTTCCTTTTTGGGAATGTCATAGCAACCCTTTTATCAAATCCGTTTACTTTATGGAAATGTCATAGCAACCCTTTTATCAAATCCGTTTCCTTTTTGGGAATGTCATAGCAACCCTTTTATCAAATCCGTTTACTTTATGGAAATGTCATAGCAACCCTTTTATCAAATCCGTTTACTTTATGGAAATGTCATAGCAACCCTTTTATCAAATCCATTTACTTTTTGGGAATGTCATAGCAACCCTTTTATCAAATCCGTTTACTTTTTGGGAATGTCATAGCAACCCTTTTATCAAATCCGTTTACTTTTTGGGAATGTCATAGCAACCCTTTTATCAAATCCGTTTCCTTTTTGGAAATGTCATAGCAACCCTTTTATCAAATCCGTTTACTTTTTGGAAATGTCATAGCAACCCTTTTATCAAATCCGTATCCTTTTTGGGAATGTCATAGCAACCCTTTTATCAAATCCGTTTCCTTTTTGGAAATGTCATAGCAACCCTTTTATCAAATACGTTTACTTTTTGGAAATGTCATAGCAACCCTTTTATCAAATACGTTTACTTTTTGGAAATGTCATAGCAACCCTTTTATCAAATCCGTTTCCTTTTTGGAAATGTCATAGCAACCCTTTTATCAAATCCGTTTTCTTTTTGGGAATGTCATAGCAACCCTTTTATCAAATCCGTTTCCTTTTTGGGAATGTCATAGCAACCCTTTTATCAAATCCGTTTCCTTTTTGGGAATGTCATAGCAACCCTTTTATCAAATCCGTTTCCTTTTTGGGAATGTCATAGCAACCCTTTTATCAAATCCATTTACTTTTTGGGAATGTCATAGCAACCCTTTTATCAAATCCGTTTACTTTTTGGAAATGTCATAGCAACCCTTTTATCAAATCCGTTTTCTTTTTGGGAATGTCATAGCAACCCTTTTATCAAATCCGTTTCCTTTTTGGGAATGTCATAGCAACCCTTTTATCAAATCCATTTACTTTTTGGGAATGTCATAGCAACCCTTTTATCAAATCCGTTTACTTTTTGGAAATGTCATAGCAACCCTTTTATCAAATCCGTTTCCTTTTTGGGAATGTCATAGCAACCCTTTTATCAAATCCGTTTCCTTTTTGGGAATGTCATAGAAACCCTTTTATCAAATCCGTTTCCTTTTTGGAAATGTCATAGCAACCCTTTTATCAAATCCATTTACTTTTTGGGAATGTCATAGCAACCCTTTTATCAAATCCGTTTCCTTTTTGGGAATGTCATAGCAACCCTTTTATCAAATCCGTTTCCTTTTTGGGAATGTCATAGCAACCCTTTTATCAAATCCGTTTCCTTTTTGGGAATGTCATAGCAACCCTTTTATCAAATCCGTTTACTTTATGGAAATGTCATAGCAACCCTTTTATCAAATCCGTTTCCTTTTTGGGAATGTCATAGCAACCCTTTTATCAAATCCGTTTACTTTATGGAAATGTCATAGCAACCCTTTTATCAAATCCGTTTCCTTTTTGGGAATGTCATAGCAACCCTTTTATCAAATCCGTTTACTTTATGGAAATGTCATAGCAACCCTTTTATCAAATCCGTTTACTTTATGGAAATGTCATAGCAACCCTTTTATCAAATCCATTTACTTTTTGGGAATGTCATAGCAACCCTTTTATCAAATCCGTTTACTTTTTGGGAATGTCATAGCAACCCTTTTATCAAATCCGTTTACTTTTTGGGAATGTCATAGCAACCCTTTTATCAAATCCGTTTCCTTTTTGGAAATGTCATAGCAACCCTTTTATCAAATCCGTTTACTTTTTGGAAATGTCATAGCAACCCTTTTATCAAATCCGTATCCTTTTTGGGAATGTCATAGCAACCCTTTTATCAAATCCGTTTCCTTTTTGGAAATGTCATAGCAACCCTTTTATCAAATCCGTTTCCTTTTTGGAAATGTCATAGCAACCCTTTTATCAAATCCATTTACTTTTTGGGAATGTCATAGCAACCCTTTTATCAAATCCGTTTCCTTTTTGGGAATGTCATAGCAACCCTTTTATCAAATCCGTTTCCTTTTTGGGAATGTCATAGCAACCCTTTTATCAAATCCGTTTCCTTTTTGGGAATGTCATAGCAACCCTTTTATCAAATCCGTTTACTTTATGGAAATGTCATAGCAACCCTTTTATCAAATCCGTTTCCTTTTTGGGAATGTCATAGCAACCCTTTTATCAAATCCGTTTACTTTATGGAAATGTCATAGCAACCCTTTTATCAAATCCGTTTCCTTTTTGGGAATGTCATAGCAACCCTTTTATCAAATCCGTTTACTTTATGGAAATGTCATAGCAACCCTTTTATCAAATCCGTTTACTTTATGGAAATGTCATAGCAACCCTTTTATCAAATCCATTTACTTTTTGGGAATGTCATAGCAACCCTTTTATCAAATCCGTTTACTTTTTGGGAATGTCATAGCAACCCTTTTATCAAATCCGTTTACTTTTTGGGAATGTCATAGCAACCCTTTTATCAAATCCGTTTACTTTTTGGGAATGTCATAGCAACCCTTTTATCAAATCCGTTTCCTTTTTGGAAATGTCATAGCAACCCTTTTATCAAATCCGTTTACTTTTTGGAAATGTCATAGCAACCCTTTTATCAAATCCGTATCCTTTTTGGGAATGTCATAGCAACCCTTTTATCAAATCCGTTTCCTTTTTGGAAATGTCATAGCAACCCTTTTATCAAATACGTTTACTTTTTGGAAATGTCATAGCAACCCTTTTATCAAATACGTTTACTTTTTGGAAATGTCATAGCAACCCTTTTATCAAATCCGTTTCCTTTTTGGAAATGTCATAGCAACCCTTTTATCAAATCCGTTTCCTTTTTGGGAATGTCATAGCAACCCTTTTATCAAATCCGTATCCTTTTTGGGAATGTCATAGCAACCCTTTTATCAAATACGTTTACTTTTTGGAAATGTCATAGCAACCCTTTTATCAAATCCGTTTCCTTTTTGGAAATGTCATAGCAACCCTTTTATCAAATCCGTTTCCTTTTTGGGAATGTCATAGCAACCCTTTTATCAAATCCGTTTCCTTTTTGGGAATGTCATAGCAACCCTTTTATCAAATACGTTTACTTTTTGGAAATGTCATAGCAACCCTTTTATCAAATCCGTTTCCTTTTTGGAAATGTCATAGCAACCCTTTTATCAAATACGTTTACTTTTTGGAAATGTCATAGCAACCCTTTTATCAAATCCAGGTAAATTGTACCTATTCTGCTGTCCATAGAAGTGAAATTCAATTCCTTTCAGTTACTTAATCCTAGTGAAATTGCTTGTCTGCCTCTGATTATAGAACAATCACCTCATTGGAGAACAAACAATCACGTCATAATAGAATCAACAATGACGTCATTAAAACTATTTTATAAGTGTTTTACATTTTACTATATTAAGTTACAACTATATTAAGTTACAACAGCGAGCGTTCTTTTTGTGTCCTGTGGTGGGGCGCTCTCGACCGGCCGTGGTAGCGTTGCGCGGTTCGGTCGGGTGTGTTCCACCACTGGATACATCACCTCTGGCCTCAGGGGGCCTTCCCCCCAGGCTTTAACCCTCTTCGGAGGGGTTGGGTTTATCGCCCGGCGCCTGAGGCGCCCCGAAAAGGGGAATGCCGACGGGGTCCGAGGCATTTTTGGAACTGCCTATCGCGTTAGGCTACGGCCCTGCGACAGGACCCACCTTAAAAACGGCCTTGTGCCATATTCGTACGTTGGTGGGACGTAGGATAAATACAACAACACTTTTCTATCGCGTTGGACTACGGCCCTGCGACAGGACCCACCTTAAAAACGGCCTTGTGCCATATTCGTACGTTGGTGGGACGTAGGATAAATACAACAACACTTTTCATCGTTCATTTGGGAAAACTTGAAGAGAAAAATATTTATTATGTGATAAACAATTCCTTTTAAATAGTAAATTAAATCAAACAAGATATTCAATGGAAACACTGTAAAATATATATGGCAGAACAATATGTTGAATAAAATAAAAATGCAAGCCTTTTATTTATGTCCTGAATATGCAGAATTGTCTTTTATACAGTAAATAGATTTTATGTTAAAAACAAATAATCATTGGTGAATCAGGAAAGTAAGGCAGAGAACACTCTCATTGCTATCGATACCAGATCTACTCTGGCCCATTATGCTAATGCCTGATAGGGTCCTATGTATAGATCAAATAGAACTACGAGTTGTATTTAGCATGTAAAATGAGTGCAATCGAATGACATATGTTTAAATGATTTGTTAGAAATGGAACAGTTTGATCATTTAACAGTGTGCCAATAAATGAATGATGTTTAATAGAATTATTAGTGATACATAACAATACTTAAAACCATTTAAGTGTGTTTAAACGAAAAAATAATTTTGAATAGAATAGTTAGTGTAAATTAGCAATAATTATAATCACTTCACTCTGTGCAAACAAATAATCATTACTAAATAGAATTAAAACTGTTACATAGCAATAATTAAAGCCATTTAACTATGTAGAAACAATAGCAATACTTATGTGCAATCAATTAGTCGTAAGTCCTTTAAAAATGAAATGACCGACAAACAAATCCCTTACATATCATGTATATCTATTTAAATGTGTACAAACAAATGAGTGATGTTAAATAGTTACTATTATATAGCACTACTGAAAACTATTTAACTATGCAAAAGAAAATGAATTCAGGCTCCTTTAAAATCATTTTCAACAAAATGTGTTTACAAATCATATATATTTATTATATATGTATAAACAGGATATGGAATTAAATAACAAACAATGGTTGATATGCCATCAACCCCCCCCCCCCAAAAAAGACAAATCAATGCAATTAAGAGAAAACATTCGAAGAAAAGCGTGATATGAAAGTCCCCAATATAAACTGCCATAAGCCCGGACAAACAACAAGCCGGTATAAAATCACACAAATCAATTGCCATTAGAAAACAAGTAAGGCAATAAACACCCTACAAAACTCACCGTATAAAAGTGAACACGGCCACTAATAGGCAAGTTTGTATAAGAAACCACTTAGGCAAAAAACAACTTGTAATATGTAATCGCCAGAAGCAAGCCGTATTAGGAAAGCACACAAGATAATTTTTTTTGTTCTCCGTCCCACCCCTGGGAAGTACGGCACAAGGCCTTTTTAAACTGGGTCCGGACGTCACAGAAAATTATATATGGAAACATGGCATCCATGGCAACACGTGATGAGAAATCACGTCAGAACGTTGCCATATAAAAGCCCACAAATGAACTAAGTAACCAAGACAAAATTACATCGACCGGCACCAAATTAGGAAAGGCAAGAAAAGAGCCAAGAAACTCGCCACATAAACGCATCCAATGAAAGAAAACACCCAAGGAAACCACTTTGGAAAAAGCCCCAAAAGGGAAGGCAAAGCTATACGCCATATGGCAACAATATACACAATACATAGGTAATCGACTTTATGAAAACACCAAAGAAAACAATGTAACCGAGAGGAAAAAGAACCTCACTTAACTCATCATATGAAATCTTTAAAGGCAAGAAATCACCCAAGGTATTACGGGTAGGTGTCCTCGTGGTGTAATGGTTAAAGCGATGGACTGGGGAATCGTAGTAAGCGAGTTCGAAATCTAGTCGCCCTATTACGTTCACTTTCGAGCAAATACCATTGGGAAAAGTATTAACCCTGCTATGTCATAATGCTGTTCTTCTTGAAAGATGGTTTTGGCATTAAATAATCTAACAAGGTTCATATGCCATTAAACAAAGAAACCACACCAAAACAAGGCATCATGAAAAATGTAATTATAGGGAGAAAAAATCGCCCAAATGCAACAAATCACCATGGCAACTTATCACAAGCAAAACATTTTGTAAACCACTTACGTCCATAGTTGATTTGCCATAAAACAAAGAAACTAAACTAAACCAAACTTGATATGTATGTACAAAATTGGAAACACACACACACACACACTCTCTCTCTCTCTCTCTCTCTCTCTCTTTCTCTGTCTCCAGATACGGGTAAATAGTCTGGCTGACTAGGCTCTTTAGATTTAGTATGGCAAATCGTCATACTAAAACTCACAAATTAATCCCGTTAAACTCAACTTAAAAATAAACCTTGTATCACATTTTGGATTTTTTGTTATATATATATATATATATATATATATATATATATATATATATATATATATATATATGAGCGATGTTCTGGATTCATTGTAACATATATATTTATATATATGAGGGAAATTTGAATAAATGAGAAGAGTCACTTCATGATTCCTCTTCATGCTCTGACATAATGGATACAGTTTTCAGATGTTTACATATCCATTGAAACATTTATCCAAATATGACAATCCACGGAATATTTATTCTCGTTAAAGTCTCCACTCTTCACCCAGTTCCTGTGCAATGTGTAGAATACGTTGAATACATGTCTGCAGTATTGTAAAACCACACTTCCCCATATGTATTCTGGGTATGACACTAAACCACCCGATGGTAAGGGTTCAATTCTGGAACTTTGGGGTATGTGAACGACCCTTCATGGCCATTACCTCGAGGTCTACTCGGGCTTTAGCGGTAGTACCTTTTAGGGTGAAATCTATGGGTCAAATAGAACTATGCAATGATCAACTCGTCGTGAAACCATTTTACTGTGTATGCAAAATGAGATTTGGCTCATTTCGTGTTGTTATCAACATAATATTCGCTTATACCCCCCCACACACATATGCATGGGTTTGTAGATTTATTTCATAAAGGAAAAAGAAAATATCAATCAAATTTAGTTTAAATGTGTAAATAATTTTCAATGTGATTGTTATACATGAAATGAAATTATTTTTGCACTAATTTGAATTTTTCTGCCTTTAGAGAAATCATTATTTACATAATTGTTAAAATAAATAAGAAATTCTTGGACAGAATGATCAGAATCATAAAAACGATATAATATTTACTGAAATCAAACGATCTAGAGAACATTTATTGGTTTTAAGGCTTCTGCTCCGTCAAAAATCAGATTCTCTTAATCATTAGGGATTATCGAGTCTATTGGGAATGAGATTAATGCCGGCAAATTTTCTTTTTGGTACAAGACTCATAGTTACTCTGGGTGACTGATAATCACATATTTATTATCTAATACATAAATATTGTCGTAAGGTTTACCTTCCCACAAAATTCAGTTTCTCTACATCATTAGAGATTGTCTAGTATCATGGGAATGAGTTAACTGCAAAAACATTTTAATTTTCTAACCAAGATTCATCGCTACATTGGGTGACTAATACACAAATATTTATTGTTTCATTTCAAAATACTGGTATTAAGGTTTCCCCTCCCCCAAAATTGAAATTATCTTCATTATTAGTGGTTGTCTAGATTAGTGGGAATGATTTCCCTGTTGGTGAAATATTTTCCCTTTTACTTACTTTACATATATTTTTTTGTATTCTAGGAATTATTAAAAAATTATAAACGTCGGACTTGAATCTTTTCTTGGAAAGAAATGAGACCGTCCAGTGAAAAATATCTTACACACCCTTAGCACTGAGACACTGAAATAATCGGCATTCAATTTTACTTACATATATTTCAGAATTATATCAAAGAGATCAATTCTCTGAAAATACCAAGGAGTTAAGTGTTAAGAAAAAGGTGGGTTCCATGTAATTTTTCATTCATATTTATTTCAAGTTGTACTTTTCTTGTTTTACTAAGAATATACGCATGTAATTTGAGTAACACAGTTTAATTTGTCTTTAATTTCCAGGTTTATAATGAATTTTTTTATTGTAGTTTGTCTGGCGATTGACGGTTTAAAATATCTCATGGAATAATAATTATATTCTTGTTAATTTCAGTTCAATACGATTTGAGCCATTTTCTAAAGTTTTGTTCTATCGTCCACTCATTTGTGATGCATGACTTTATAACCTGCAATTAAAAATTCTTTTAAATACTTTTGAGAGATTCCTTAAAATAAAATGTCTTATTGATTTTATCTTTTGCAATTTTGCAATTTTCAAAGTCTTTATAAAATGCTACGTATAATATTTGTGAGGAGGGTAAATTTGCTGTTATGCTTTTCAAAATATATAGGAACGTAAATCTTAATAAACGTCCATGAAATCAGGTTCATCTTGATAATTTCTTAGCGATAAAATATTCGCCGCGGAAATTCTTTTTGCTTTTTTATCAGTTTCATTTCTCTTTAATTTCCACGTTTACAATATATTTTTTATTATAATTCGTTCGGCGATTGACGGTTTAAAATATATCATGTTATAATAATAATGTTGTTATTAATTTCAGTTCAATACGAATGTAGCCATTTTCAAATGTTTTGTTCTATCGTCCGCTCATTTGGGATGCACTACATTATAATCTGCCATTAATAATTCTTTTAAATACTTTAGCTAGAATTCTTAATATAAAATGGGGAATTATTCATTTATATTTTACACATTTCGAATGGTAAAAGTCCATATGAAATACTCCGTAATAGTTGTAAGGGGGGAGGTGAATTTGCTATTTAGTTTAATTAGCGTAAATCTAAATTAACATCCATGAAATCAATTTTATCTTCATTAATTTTAAATGATGAAATATTCGTTAGAGAAAGTAGATACATGAAATACTTTATGTTTTCTTCACGTACGAAACGAACTTGAATAACGTGAGTGTTTTCCGAAATATCGATTTTATTTGAATGAAAATTATAAAATTTCATCTTTTATAAGATTGCAGCTGATTAGTTCATGAGATACGTTGCTATCAAAATCACAAAAGGAAAAGCCTTTTCCCAGATATCTCCAAAATTATTTCACAAGAATGTCTGAATACTTCAATTCTTTCCACATAATTATGTCGTCGAACTCGTGTTCGGATTTTGGTTACTTTAAATTACGTCACTTCCGTCTCTTTTTCAAGTTATTCTTGTATTTGGTCGCTTATTGGAAATGTCGAACCTACCCATTTATCAAATTTACGAAGGTAGATTGTCTCTATTCAGCCATTCATACAATAAAAAAATTGATTCTTTTTTACGATATTTTTTGTCTGCCTCTTTGGCTGAACTTCCAGTAAAATCAGTCGACAGAATTTTTAATTCTTAAGTGTTGTATTCTTTCTTTCTTAATTAAAGGCTACCATATTGTGCTCATGTTTCTGCTTGGTAGAAATTCTCTAATGTTTTCCTTACCTAACGATTTTATTTTAATATTTATCATAGATTTTTAAATGGAGTAAGTGTAGTTTTTCAATTGGAATATATTTGTGTGACATAACAAGTAACAAAACGAAAATACTGTGCAGTCCACTGAAAACCCCCAGGAAAATTAAAAGTGAATTTGGATTTTTTGATATTTTTTTTTCTTTGTTAATCTTATATCAACTCGAAAATTCAAAACTTATTCGGTTTTATGAGAAATTATTTAAGTTACTTTCATTGATCAATCCGATTTAAATTCAAAACACAAACTTGTATCATCGAATATCATCTTCCTTTCTTTTCGTTTCTACGTATATCAATTTTCATGGATTATTTAATGTTACAAAATGGAAATATTGTGTGGAACACTTAGAAAAAATAATTAGTAAGTTTAGATATATTTTCTTAGTGAATCATTTGTTTATACTCAGTTTTAATGTTTCAAAGGATTGATATGTAACATTAACAAATCATTTAATGAACAGGCAATTGTTTGCACATAGTTAAATGGATCCAAACAGTAATTTTTTTTATTTAGTTAAATGGCTCTGATTATTGATATGTAACATTATCAAATCATTTAAACATCATTCATTTGTTTGTATTCAATTAAATGGCTCCAATATTGATATGCAACATTACCAAATCATTTGAACAGCCGTCATTTGTTTTTATTTAGTTAAATGGTTCCAATACTGATATGTGACATTATCAAATCATTTAAACAGCGGTTATTTGTTTGTATTCAGTGAAATGGCTCCAATATTGATATGCAACATTACCAAATCATTTAAACAGCAGTCATTTGTTTTTATTTAGTGAAGTGGCTCTGTATATTGATATGCAACATTATCAAATCATTTAAACATGGGTCATTTGTTTTTATTTAGTTGAATGGCTCCAATATTGATATGTAACATTATCAAATCATTTAAACAACATTCTTTTGTTTGTATTCAGTTAAATGGCTCCAATATTGATACGTAACATTACCAAATCATTTGAACAGCTGGCATTTGTTTTTATTTAGTTAAATGGCTCTGAATATTGATATGCAATATTATCAAATCATTGAAACATGAGTCATTTGTTTGTATTCAGTTAAAGTGCTTCAGTATTGATATGCAACACTACCAAATCATTTAAAAAGCAGTCATTTGTTTATATTTAGTTAAATGGCTCCAATACTGATATGTAACATTATCAAATCATTTAAACAGCAGTCATTTTTTTGCACATAGTTATATGGATGCAAGTATTAATATATTTCAATAAGAATTTATTTAAACGGAATTAATTAATATAAAGACTGTTAAATATTTCCAAGTGTTGATATGTAACATTAACAATTCATATAAAAGTTTTTTATATGTACCTCTTACAATTCAGTTAAACAGCACTCATTTGCTTGCACATAGTTAAATGTTCAATTAGTGCTATTTAACCCATAGATATGGCCCTATAAAGTTCTACAACTCATTGTCAAGGTTGATCTGGGAGCAGTAGCAATGAAGGTGTACGCCACATTCCCCAATATTCCAGGAGTTGAACCTCAACCTCAGAATATTTAGTATGATATCCTGGACACTCTTTGGGATGTCTAAAAACTCTGCAGAGGTAAAGTCGGTGTATTTCCTCCGGGATTCGAGCCTCACCATCGAATATTCTAGTGTCATATGCAGGACACTCGTTGGGGGTAGGTATCTTACCATATTGCATATGTGCAGTCGTATTCTAAACCTCCTGGAGTGGAGCCTTACCATCGGATATTTTACTGTCGTATCCCAGACACTTTTTATGGGGTGTCTTACCCTTTTGCAGATGCGCAGTCGATATATTCTACACCTTCGGGACTGGAACCTCACCATCTGATACTTTAATGTCATATCCACGACACTCCTCGGAGGTGTCTTATCCCTTTGTAGATGTGAACTCGGTGTATTCTACAGTTCTTTTGATATTGTGCTATTTAATTATTGATTAAAGGAACATTTTTCAATTCGTATCTTTTCAGGATGAACATATACGTTTAATTATGAAGATTCTTTAATAATATTTTCAAAAATTATCTGCTGGGAATTGAGGGCAATATTTTAATTAATTCAATATTCAATGTGAGATAATTAATAACAGATTTCTTTTATTGTCCGAGGAAAATATTTAATTAATGGAATCTGAGTAGAATACCTTAAAAATGGAAAAGGACATTTACTCCCGGAATGAAACAGGAATAATTTGCTTGAATAGTTTGAAATAGAAATAGCACACTCATGCTAAAAGGAATTGTTTGAGTAAACTGAATAGCTTGAAATAGAAATGTTTTTGACAATTAAACCGTACTTACATTTAAACTGCGTGCTTATGCTTAACTGAATTATTTGAAATGGAACTGTTTTTCGACATTAAAACTGTATTCACACTAAACTGAATTGTTACATCTAACTGCTTGAATCGTTTGAAATAGAAATGTTTTTGAAAATTAAACTGTGTACTCATGCTAAACTGAATTGTTTTAAATACAACATATTATTTACATAAAAATGGATTTGGCGTTAAATAACCTATAAAGGTTGATATGCCATAAAACCCAACAAACCAAACGAAACCAAACTTAAGTGTAGTATTTTTTCTTTGTTAATTAAAAGCAATCATATTGTCTTCCTGTTTCTGAAGGGAAACATTTTGTAATTTTTCTAAACTTAAAGATTTTATTTCGTATTAATTGTAGATGTTTACTTGGTATAACAATAGATTTTATATTTGAATATATTTGTATTCCATTACAATTTACAAAAAGAAAATATTGTGAGGGAAGCTTAAAAATCTATTTAATAATGATTCTTTGATAGACTTTGATATTTTTTCTCTTTGCATTATATATTAGGTTAAAAATTCAAATGATTTGAGTTTGACATTGATTGATTGCACATAAATTCTTTTAAATTTAGAGCACAAACTGTTTTTCTTCTCTTGGCATATCAATTTTCATGAGTTATTAAATGCCAAATCAATCCTAGTAGAAGAACAGCAGTGATAGTATTTAATCGATTGCTTGGAAAATTAGGGAGTTCAATAACTTTGCCAAATGTATTAGTCCGAACGTGAACGTAATAACGGTATTGGAGTTCGAACTTGGTTACTCTGTGGCCACAATCCAGCAGTTTAACCATTATGCCTCAAGTAACCCGCCCCCATTATCAAAGAAACAAAGAAACCGAACCGATCTTGCGGTAGGGCTTTTAAAAGGAAATAGACGATAAAATAAGTCAAAACCTCCTAAAAATGTGGCAGCAAAATACGATCACTAATAAAACAACAGGATTTAACAATTTCACGCGAGCTTTTTACGCCATGTACCAATTCTTTAAATATTTCAAAACATTGAAATTTCGTTTTTAAATGATATAATAGTAGATTTTACATGTAAATATGTTTATAACCATCAGAAATTATCTAATACAAATGATGTGTTTATGAAAACAATGTGTCTGTATCTTTGATGGGTGCACATCTATGTTTAATTATTAAGATACATTTATAATGTTTTCAAACAATGTCAGCTTGAAAAGAGGAAAATCATTGGTTTTACTAATTTGATATTTAGTTGAAGATAATTAATAGTACTTTTAACTTGTGTTTCCAAAATATTTAATTAATGTTATCCGTGTTTAATACCTTTAAAAGATTTAAACAGAAATTGAACTTTCTGAGTAAGAATATAAAGTTAAATATTTTGTGGAAAGAAAGTTGCGTGTATGTATGAGGGTGAGGTTAAGGGTATGATATTAGGTCAAAACTTTGTATTTTTTTACGAGAAAGAAGCAATGGACAAAAAAGTAACAATTTCAGATGTTAATTTTCAAATCATGAAATCAACAGTCAATTTTTTTTTTTTTTTTTTTTTTTTTTTCTGCTTTAATTATTCGAGTTATATTTTTCTTTTAGATTTAATTTTGGATAGATGGGTAATTATTTTTTTTCTGGACAAGGGGAGGAATTATATATTCTATTGAATCTTCAAATTGTATCATTTTTTATTACAAAAGATGGATTGATGATTGGTTCTTTAAAATTTAAAACTGAAAATCTTAGGATTGAATATTATTTTCTTTTTCTGATAAAACTGAATTGATGTTAATTAGCGTTACTTACTTCACTTGTATTGCCAGTGCAAACTTTGACTTTTATCATTTCTATGGCAATGGATTTAATTAATATTTACTGATCATAGGTATTTTTCAATTTATATCTCAAACTTTTTATATTGAATTTTATCTTTCTTCCATAGAGAAATTGATTAATTGTTAAGATAAATGACAGATTATTAATTATTTTAGTAATCTGCGACTCTAACATCAGTCTCCTGAATCAAATAAGATTTTCTTCAACAAGTTAGAGTAAAGAACGAACTCACGATCCTTGCAACCATTCAACTGTAAAATACACCGACTACTATTCGACAATAAAATTTATATATATATATATATATATATATATATATATATATATATATATATATATCGGATTTAGCATTAAATAACCTATTTCCTAGGCTGGAAATAAAATTTATTCCTGTAAATTAAAATAAAAATATGTTTCAATCGAAATCTGCTATAAATCGATCTCTGAAAACTCCAATTTGACATTTCAGGTATATAGTTCAATGATTCTTATTAAGATTTGACTAAAGTAAATGAGGATTCCATTAATTTTATATAAACATATTTTTAGTTTATTAGTAAATAATAAAAGAGTTGACGCAAAATCAAATAAGATTTTCTTCAACAAGTTAGAGTAAGGAACGAACTCACTATTCTTGCAACCATTTAACAGTAAAATACACCGACTACTATTCGACAAGAAAATTTATATATATATATATAGGATTTAGCATTAACCTACAAAGGTTGATATACCATTAAAACCAGCCATCACTATCCCTGGTTCACGAGATATTTTCAGATTTCATCGTCAGGAAAATAGTCAGTTCCATGTAATTTATAATTCATCTTTCTTTGTAAATGTTTTATTTTCTTGTTATATTAACAATGTGCATTTATCGGTTAAATAACAGTTTCATTTTTCTTTAAATTCAATTTCTTTCGTATCATCTGGTAAAAAATCTGTTCATTTATTTTTTTAGTTCACTTCTTAAACGTAAACATTCGTAAAAGGTATTTTACTGTTTGAAATCTTTTAGAAATTGCTCTATAATTTTTATGAGATTGTAAATTTATTGTTTTAATTTCGATATTATCTGTTAAATTGAAGGTTCAAAACAGCTTCTGCATGTTAATGTCTCATTAATGGCTTTTATTGATTTTTCTTCTTTGTATCATCTGGCAAATAAAATATTCATTTAATTAATTTTTATGCAACTGTTAATTTAGAAAATGAAATGTCTAGTAATTTCTTTATCAGTTGATTTTTACAGTGTGTTTTTGGATGGACAGGTAATCGTTTTAATAGAGATGGACGGATCGTATATTCGGCTGAAGCTTCAAATTGTATCATTTTTTATTGCAAAGGATGTAAGTTATTTATGGTTAATTTCAGGGCGCAGTTGAGAAAAAGATGGAAATAAATCTATAAAGAACATGTCTCTTTTTCAGATTTGTAGATATTTTTTCTTATAAAAGGAGGATATGACAGATTTTCATGTTTTTCAAGTTTAAATAATTTATGTTGTTAAATGAGAGCGTGTATTCTCAAGATAATTTTTTCTCATCATGTTGCACCGCCAGCACGGATCTTCCTGACCCTCTCTCGCCACCAGTCTCAATCGTCCATCGCTCTAGGCTACATCCTGTAAGGGGACAGAGCTGTTTTAAACAGGTTCTAGCTGGTCGTCCTGTCTTTGCTCGTCCATGTGAAGAGGTCCACAGGAGTATGTCATTTATGAGTTCATCATTACTTCTCCAGCAGTGTTAATTTACTAAGCTTTTTGCTTAGATGTAGCACAAGGCCGCATGAATGGGGCACCCAATGAGAATCGAACTCACTCGTGTAGGTTTGCTAGTCTACCTTTCTAACCATTACACCACCCAGCAGTTTCCCGTATGTCTGGTTCGTCAAACTTGCATAGTTTTCGTGATGAGTGGTAGGTAGCCGTACAAGTGCTGTTTTGTGGGATGTTGCCTCCAGGACTTGTTCAATACTGCTTTCAGCATTCTTGTGTAATTACCGTCAAGATTTTTCTCCATGAGTTTATTTAGTATCCACGAGGTGCATCCATACAGCAGTATTGACCCGACCGCTGCTTGAAAAAAAAACAGTGTTTAATTTTAACAGTCAGGTCTGATATCCATAAGACCGACAGCTTATCGATAGCTGTCCATGCCTTTTCTAGTCACGTGTTGATGTCAGTCTCGGTAGGTTAACTTGTCCACTAGTTTCCGAGAACTACCATTTAACGTGGGGATGTCACCTCTTTGATTAAATCACATGTATTCCGTCTTGTATTTCAACTCTAATCTTAATTGCTTTCTCGAATAATTCAAAATATTGTTTTATTTTTATTTTAACTTTTGTATGATTTCAGATACTTTGCCGAGGAAATATATCACACGTCTCGTGTCATTGAAAATATCTGTATATTGCACCTTGGAAAACGACTGGACGATTCCCAGTTTTATTTTTAAAGTATAAGTAAAATTTCATCTACGCAAAAATAAAGGAGATATGACATTTGAATGTATTATATGTATGAAAAACTTTTCTTGGGAAAGTCACTTGAAAAGACATATGCGTACACATAGAGGTGAGAGACCATACAAATGTGATCAATGTAACAAAGCCTTTGCACAATCTCACACTCTAAAAGATCATGAACGCACACATACAAGAGTGAGACCATACAAATGTGATCAGTGCAATAAAGCGTTCAGAACATCTAGCAATTTAATATGTCATAAACGCACACATTCAGGAGTGAGACCATACAAATGTGATCAGTGCCATAAAGCCTTCACTCAATCTTCGAATTTAATATGTCATAAACGCATACATTCAGGAGTGAGACCATACAAATGTGATCAGTGCAATAAAGCCTTCACTCAATCTAGCGATTTAACTCGTCATGAACTCACACATTCAGGAGTGAGACCATACAGATGTGATCAGTGCAATAAAGCCTTCACACGATTAAGCAATTTAAAACGTCATAAACGCACACATTCAGGAGTGAGACCAATCAAAAGTGATCAGTGAAATAAAGCGTTAGCACAATCTAATTCTTTAACATGTCATGAACGCAGACATACAGGAGAAAGACCATACAAATGTGATCAGTATAACAAAGCCTTTACACAATCTCATCATTTAAAAGATCATCAACTCATACACACAGGGCGAGAGACCATACAAATGTGATGAATACAACAAAGCCTTTAGACGATCTCAACTTTTAAAAGTTCATGAACGCACACACAGAAGAGAGAGACAATAAAAATGTGATAAATACAAAAAAAGCCTTTACACAATCAGAAAATGTAAAAAAATCATGAATGCACTCACATTTTTATTAAACATTCGTAGAAAAATCTCAACTAACACCGAAATCTAATTTTCATTCGAAAATTCTCCTTCCATATCAAAACCTTCAAAAGAGAAGCAAATTGGCTTTGATAATTTATTCCATCTGCCATCACGATTTGAGATGTCCCGCCTTCCACATCGCCTTCATGCTCATTATTCTATGCATGAATATCAGCAAACCCAAAAGATGAATTTTTATCTGAAACAAACATTAAATTCACACACTTGATCTGAGAAATACAAAACGACTGCCATGTATCAAATACTTACAACCAACACTTTACTTGTTCATCGACACAGAATGAAAAAAGTTTAGCAACTTCTTTTTTGGGGAATAAGGAACAATCGTTCGATTTGGACATAACGTAGTGGATGAAATTCCATGCACCCAACAATCATCAGGTTTCTGGCAAAAAGAAGATATGTTTAGCCGAAATTACTGAAGTATTTCTTCTGGCACAGACCAAATATTGCAAATAACAGTGAAGAATTCTTAAAACAGCACTTGAATATAGAACAAGTGAAGAAAATTTCACCAAGAATCCAAGTCGAATTGATAAAAACAATGCAAGATTCGGTAGACCAGAGAAAAATGTAAATAAAAAACTCCTCCGACAATCGGAATCATGTATATAAAGTCAGGGTTCGTATTAGTAAAACTCAAAGAAAAAAATTATAAATTTCTATACATTTTCTTCTTTTTTTGTTTTTTAATTTAGATCATCTCAAAGTTTTTTCCCGCTGTACATTTTGACTTTTTTGTAAATATTTTATCTTGATTCCATTTTTCGAAACAACCATTTTGCTTTTTATCTCTCACAATTTTTTATGTATTTTACTCTTTCAATGTAATTCAGTGGATTTTTTTCTGACGTTTTGAAAAGCAGTTGGCAGGTGACAGTAGTAGCTGGAAGCGTCACACTCTCGCCTTCTTTGTTCAAGGCAAGTTACTTTCAAATTTGATTCTTTTCTTTTCTTGATTTGTTGTTATTTGTACTGAAATCGGATAACAACTGCGCAAAGTTTTCTCTTGCTAAACCTCCTGTTAAAAATAAAAATAGGATTAGATTTAGGCTACGATAACATGGTACCATCGGCGAGAAACACTATCTTACCTGACCAATTATCAAATTCCTAACATGGATTGCTTTCCGTATGAATCTGGATGATCCATTCGTTTTCCAAGAAAAGAAGAGACCACAAATAGTCCGAGAGAGAATTTCCACTATTCATCTATTCTATTAACCATCAGGCCACCATGTTATCGAAACCTAAAGCTAATCCTATTTTCATTTTTAACTGGAAGTTTAGCAAAAGAAAACTTTGCGCTGTTGTAATCCCATCTCAGTTTTATAGCGCATCATTATAATTGAGACAGATTTTTTAAGCTGGAAGTATTTATTTTTTCAAATGTATCATAGAGTTTGAAAGTTTGTAGAAAATGCTCTGAAATATTTTAGATGTACAACAAATATTTCTACCGACACTCGTTGTCAAAGATCGCAACGAAATGTAATTGAATATTCTCAGAGAAAAGATTTTCAGCTTGTTTAATAAAAAAGTTAAAGCTGAAATTAATAAAGAATAAAACACGCAAACAACAAAACAAACAACAGGAATTTGAGTCGAAAAAATCCTTTCATTTGGCCATATCATTTTTTATAATTTTATGTATTGTTTTTAGTAATGAGCGGCAGCATTCCTGTCAAATAATTTTGGAGTATTAATCTTTGTGTCCAGTGTACGTAAATATTTGAGTATTTTTAAAATGCTTACTTGCGTGTTCATCCTGAATTTCCTACGAGTCAAATCATGCAATTTTGAAGTGACTTTATCTAGTTTGAAAGTTGATTTCAGTATCTTCATTGACTCAGACAATCCTGTTGCACGTGTCTGCAGATGCAACACGCCTTTTTCGAACTCACTCGCCTGTTCCTTTCTCAGCTTTTTTTATACACCTAGCAGAGTCTCATTTACATTGGAGCGCCGAGAGTCTACGTTACTCACGCGAGATAATCAAATACAAAAGTGACTGTGTGTCGCGTTTTTAGCTTTTTTGAATTTAAGAGACTGAACCGTACAAAACGTTTCCACACGCTAGTCAGGTAAGTCACTTCCCCACCACCGATCTCATGATCAAAAACAGGGCAGCGGGGTAGCTTTCGTCTTTGTCGGGTACTTCTTCGAAGAGGAATCACGCAGGCTTCACCCTCATGCATTCTCTTGTGTGCTGTTTGAGTTTCAGTAAACACTTCATCAGTTGAGAGGCTACTGGCATCGGAATCACTGTCGAGCGGATTAAGATAGATTAAACGCTCACCATACTCAGAATCTCTTTCGTCACTCGATGATAATTGCGTCTGTATTACTGGTCGGAGGTCTTTAAAGTGACGAGGCACCTCATCAATTTTCACAGACTGCGGGCTGATCTCTTCTGTAACGCGACCAGTGATATATTTTGTTGTGCACTTGCTGCGAGGATTTTTAACGCAAAACACGTCTTCTTGTTCATACTTCCCTCTTCCCGAGTTTCACGTCGATGGCCAGTCCATATTCTTTCGCCAGCGATCGCATGGTTCCTGACCGTTGCCTGACTAGTATCTCGCGAGTTGCCCTCGTGTTCTCACGTGCTTTTCCAGTTAAAGTGTCGGAAATCTACCGGTGCACGCACGCCGAATCAGTGACAAAGTATAACATTGTCGCCTCCCACTGAAGGGCCAAATTGACTCCTTTGAGGGCTGCGTTGAGTTCAGCTAGATTGATGTGCTGAGCGTCGTTAGTTGGATGTAGCCAACACGCATACTCAATGACTGTCCCATTCGTTTCCAATGCCACTCCTGTAGCTACAGAACTCGCATCCACTTAGACTGTAATTTCTTTACCGTCCATACAGTAGTTTACCTCCCAACGGAATCTGCTTCTCGTACTGTGGTCCAAGTCTCTGCCAATAAATGACAGAGAGAAACGTTTTTGATTCTATCATCCCAACCCATTGTTACTGCAGTTGCCAGGCGCTTGCTAAATTTAACTGCCACTATGAGTCACCTACATAAGGGGAAGTGACCAACAAGTTTCTTGCAGAGAGAAAATACGAGCCGACGGGTTAATCTATCAGGGATTTCCGGAATTTGATTTCCTCGTTTTCATCAGAGATTGAAATCCTTTTCCCAGACTTGCAAGCCAAGAACTCCGTCTCTCAGTCACACCGGATCCTTGGAAACCAAACCATAGTCCAAAATATATTGTTGTACGTGTGATGCAGGAACTAGACTTTCATTAATGAAAATGTCATCAACATACGCCGATGTGGCACTTTTGATCGTATAGTCTTGAGATACGATAGCGTCTATAAAAACTTCATAATAAGTGGCGCCACATTCAGCCCAAATCCCAACCGTGTAAGACAGAAGCTCTGACCCCTGAAAATGACTGTTTGAAACGGCCATAGCGCCTTGTCGACGTGGATGTGAAGATATTCATTTCGCAAATCTAGAAGCGACACAATGACTTGCCACCATTCTCTTAGTTTTTGCGCGCACACTTCTACATTGGCAGTGAAAGCATCCACAAAACCGTTCAATTCCCGGTAGTCAAGCACCGCACGCATCTTCTGCTTCTACTTCTGCACGACCGCCATTAAGAGAATTATACCCTGGGCTTCTTCACTGTTATGCTAGATATTGTGTTCAACTTTTTCTGATATTTACTTTCTCTTCATTTTCTAACGAAAGAATACCCAGTCGGATGGGGCTGTAGAATACTCCGACAGAGAGGCAAGACCCTAACCCCGGATGAAGTTGCATGTGGACCATGTGTGGTGATACACAATTATTTAGAACGTAAGCCTACTCCGTGAACCGACGCTTGAACTGATCACGTTACATGCACCACTCTATTTGAGACATTACTGGGCTAGACAGGCGGTCAGAGAGGCCCGATCTGATCAGTCAACTGGTCATGGCAAACCCTTGTACCTACGTGATTGTCCCAATAATATTCTTCAAATTACTCTTAAGGAAAACATTTATACTGCGTTATGGTTACTTATAAGCGTTATGATAATTGTAGCAATATGAAGTCTCTTTGAAATGTAAGGAGACTTAATGTGCTGAGTGAGCTATGGGAGAAAGAGGGATAAGCTGATTATGTTATCATCTAACATGATTTATGGTAGTAAATAACTGTTGTCTTAGCTTACTGCAACAATCACATTTTATTTTTCGCAGGCATTTTTACACCAATTTTTTCAGGTCATTTAAGGCCACCTATCAGAGTGAGGCACTCAAAGAAAGTCCATATAAGAAAGCAAGGAAATAAATTAGTTCCTAAGAAACCTTCCATACGAAAGCCCCTGAAGTTAGGAAATACTCCAAGACACTTGCTAAGGTATGTACACAAGGAACCCAAGCAGCAAAGGCAACCGAGGATAGAAGAGAACGGAAGGCAATCACTTATAGGAAAATCTTCAAGGCATCAAAGAACCCAAAGAAACAACTATTTAAATTTACTCAATCTTACAAAGCACCCTAGACAATAAAGCACCCAATGCAACAGCGGAGGAAACTACCCAAGGCAATTCACGAATCGTACAACTATCAGGATTTTGCAATATGAAATATATATTCACCCAAAATTTTGGAAGTGTAACAAAAGGAATAAAGAAAATCATGCAAGTGACTGATATGAATAATTAAACATCATGTGATTATAGAACAATCACTTCATTATAGAACAAACAACCACGTCATTATAGAATCAATAATCACGTCATTATAAAATAAATAATCTCGTCATTATAGAAAAAGCAATCACGTCATCACAGAACTAACAAGTAAAACTATTTTATAAATAAATACAAGTCGAATTGAGGAAGAAATTACAAAAGTCGAGAGTCTAGTAACAATTAGTCCTTTTGGAACTGATGAACAACATCGACTATTGGTATCTTTTTTTTTTTATCATGCAACGTGTGAAAGCACGTGAGATACCCTGCCCTCATCAGCCGCCAACCAGGGGTGATAACTCAGTTTCGGTAACTGCAGACGGTACTGCCAATCCTGGTGCTACCAAGTAGCTTTTGCCACCGGACAGGGTATTTAAGAGAATTATATATATATATATATATATATATGTGTGTGTGTGTGTGTGTGTGTGTGTGTGTAAATGTTTGTTACTAACTGATAATATCCAGTTTTATACCATTAATTGGTTTAAAATTTTCAGAGAGTATTTTTTCGAATTCAGGAGTGTTTCTATATACTTATTATCCAAAAATATTACAATAATTTAAAAAAAATGTTTTTAATAAGTCGTTTTTCTCCGAGAAAAGCCGAACGCGAATTATGAAGGTAAACATTACTTACGTTTTCCAAGAATTTTACACGTGATTTTTTTCTGCTGTATCACTTTTCTTTCGTTTTTGCTTAACTTAAACAGAGACACTAAACTTTAAACCATATTTTGTTGGTTCAGTAATAAGTATTTTTTTTTTATTCTCACGAATTGTTAACAAAATATTTTATTTTATTTTTTCGACATTCCTTTTTTTTGTTTTACTTAAACGAAAGACATTCCTTAAAAAGTTTTCTTTCTGAAATCATATTTCGTCAGTTCAGTAGTAACGAATTGTTTATTGAATATTTTCTTTTCTTTTTTGTTGTTTAACTTCAACGAAAGACATTCCTTATATGTTTTCTTTTGTTTTATTATTATCGATAAGACACTAAACTTTAAACCATATTTCGTTGGTTCAATAGTAATGAATTGTTTACGAAATATTTTATTTCATTTCTTCAATATTTCCTTTTCTGTTTAACTTCAACGAAAGACATTCCTTAAAAAGTTTTCTTTCGTTAATAAACTTTAAACCACATTTCGTTTATTCAGTAGTAAGGAAATTTCTTTTTATTCTAAAAACTTATTCTTCAATTTTTTCTTCATTATTGATATCCCATTTATTTGTTGTTTAATAAATATTTCATGGTGTGCCAATTATCATGTAGCGAAATATTAACCAGCCTAAGCTTTGTAATGGCACACGTCTTTCAGCAAAAAATTAATGACCAACATCATAGAAGCAACAATTTTGACAGGGCCTTTCAAAGGTGCAGATGTCGTCACACAGCGAATTCCTATGATTCCAACAGATATGTCATTTCAATTTAAGAGATTGCAATTACCAATTCGATTGGCATTTGCAATCATGATCTTCAGAAGGGGATCAACAAGTATTTGACTTTTAACTTTGAAAATTTTTATTTATTTTTATTAAAAAATCGAACTAAATGCCAAGAGATATTCACATCTGTTTTATTCTTGTTCCCTTGTAACATTGTTTGTGGTCTCACAAACTTGAATCACTTCCTGGCCTATTAGATGATTTTTATGTGTCTCTCGACTCAAACAGGAGGCACATAAAAATAATCTTAGTAATTAGTAAGAGCTGTTTTTTTTTTTTGCTCGGTGCTTCAGGTGTCTCTGAAGGAGATTGCCGAGGAAAATAAGCAATTTTTAGCTATACCCCTTGGGAGGTTTGCTTCCTGTGGGCTTCCCACATTAAACCAATATTCTGTCACATGACAAAACTGTGTGGAGGTATAGATTGTCTCTCTTACAAAATTGTCGAAGAAAGGAGGAGGTTGACGATCGAGGTTGTCACTTGATCACAATAATTTAAGGAATCGACAAACACGTATTAATTAATGCACTCATCTTTTTTCTAAATGTTGCAGGAAGACGTGAGGAGATTTGTTCGGTCTATGGAGGAAAAACTGCTTCCTTTATAAATAATCAGCCATCCCATAATGAGGGAGAGGGTGTCATTTAACCCTCAAAATATACGTCGGCTTCATATGGCAGCTAAAACTTAACTCTTTATACTTTCGATCTAAATCAATCTCATTAATTTTCAATTCTTCTCACGGCAAGGGATTTGAACATTGACCCACCTATCAATTACTTTGCACCAAAGAAATTCATAACACACACACACACACACACACACACACACATATATATATATATATATATATATATATATAGCGAATAATTTAGTAAATGAATGAATAAAAATCTGATCTACAAATTTATAAAGAATATTTCTCAGAATTGAAGGCAAAGTTTGCCAAAAAAAAAAAACAAAACAAAGGTTTAAATATTTTTCTTGTAAGCAAAGACAATATTAGTGAAAGTGAAGATATTTTCAAATAGATATAGTTAAGATTTTTGCAATGAAGTATAGTAGTAATTGTTTGCTTAAAATAAAGAGACATAAAGAGCTGTAACACTATGTAGGTGGTCCGCCAAGCAGACGATCCCTTTGTCTGTTTTGGCGCGAAACCAAACAAAGGCCTGAGCCCACGATCTTGACGTGACCGGAAGTAGGCAAGGGAACCCTAGTAGGAGTTGAACAAAGTAACTCAGAGAAGGCAGTTGGCGAAAGGTGACGCGAGTGGGCAGTCGACACCGGACAACAGAAATGACCAGTCGGCATGAGATAGGGTCCAATAGTCAGTAAGGGAAGAGCAGTCAAGATGAGTCAGCACTCCTCATGGGTTGTAGAATTTTCGCTAGAAATCCACGCTAGCGTTAGTCTACATATGCACATAGGGAATGCAATGTTACATAATTCCTGTTCTTGCAATTTGAATTAACCCAAGCATATTGTTCGTTTGTTTTTTTTCTCCCACTCCCTTGCTTGTATTTCTTGTAGCTATGAAGAAATGTGCGATACCTCTATCAGAACCACTAGTTGATCATCGGCCAAAAGTGAAATGGTTTAAAGAAGTTGATGTATTCGGGGGGCCGAGGGGGTATCGTCACAGAGCAACCGGTTCTTCATTATCTAGGCGTCCAATAATAATCGGAGCAGTCTACAATTTTGACGGGGTTCAAGAGCCAGTCGGCCAGAGTCCGTCCATATCTTTGCTTTAAATCTACTGTAGGGTTTCTCATGCCTCTGGTGAAGATCGTTGGGCAACGTGTTCAAGAGTTAATTGGTCAGAGACAGTTCAGATCGTTGAATTCAACTGTACTCTGAGTTTCCCATGGAACTCTTAAAGACCGTAATGAACAGATTTCTCACTATCTAGGCGCCCGATAAAAATTAAAACAATCAAGTATGCCAGCAGAGTTCAAAAATTAGTCGGGCACAGTCCGTTCAGATATTTGCCCTCAACTGTACTTAAGGGTTTCTCATTGCACAAGTAAAGATCGGTAAGAAACAGGTTCTTCGCTATCTGGCTGACCGATCACAATGCGAACAGCTTAGAATGTTAGCAGGGTTCAAGTGTCAGTCGATCACAGTCCATCCAGATCTTTACTTTTAACTGTACTCCAGGGTTTCTCATAGCACTGGTGAAGATTGTAGGGCAACGTGTTTCCACTATCTGGGCGTTTGATAACAATTTGAATTGCCAAGAATGTCAGAAACGTTTAAGAGTCAGTCGGGTATAGTCCGTCCAGATCTTTGCTTTTAACTGTAGTCTAGGATTTTTCGTAATATTTTTCGTTCATATTTGTGACTAAATGTTTTTAAAACCTAAAAAGATATTCTTTTACCTTTCAATAAATGTAATTTTCTTAACTCTATCATTTGTGGTCTTTGGTTTGTGCCCAATCATTTTGTTTAATAAAAATGGGAAAAAATCTCTATATAAAATGTTGACAATTAACTTTTGAGAAGTTTGTATTAGAGATCTCATTTTTAAAAAAAAATTTTCTTAGTACAAGATCCTAATTCCTTTATGAATCATCCTCGAGGGATGGATGAGAGGGGAAAGGTGGCTAGCCAAACCACCCAAAATATGGATGTGGTGTTTACAAACTTTGTGGACTGGTATCATAAATAAAGGGTGAGGTGTTTTCTGTTTGGTCGATGGAAGAAAGATTGATTCTTTTATCAATCCTTGCTTATCCTTGAATGGGGTCCTTGCTTAACTCCACAAAATCACGTCTGGATATCAAAAGCGTTTTTAGACTGGTCTCATCCATAAGAATGTGTGAGGTGCTTTTTATTCGGTCGATGGGGGAGAGATTGATTGTTTTTTAAATACTTACCCACCCATTAATGATGGGGCTGGCTTAACCCCCAATTTTACGAATGGATGTAAAAAATTTTAGATTGGTCTCATAAACAAGAAGATGCAAAGTGTTTTCTGTTTGGATTTATTAATCATTACCCACTCTCTAAGGTAGAGGGCTCACCTAACCCCTCCCCAAATATACGTCTGGATGTTAAAAGTTTTTTCTTTTTAGATTGACCTCATGAATAGTAAGTTTTGACTATCGAACAGTGGAACTGTCAATCGATGATCACCAGACATCAACTGCCTTACTCGCTTGATGTTGACCTTAGTCCTGATTGCTGAAAGTCTCCCAATCTTGGAGTCATCTTTCACCTCCTCCTGATCCTGTTTGAACGACTTGAGCCACTCAAAAACAGGAGTGCTCAACAGGGAGTGCATAGACGTGATGATGTATTCCAAATGATTGTGATTGAGTTTTCTGCAACCGGACCAAAAGTTTCAAATTTATTCTTTACTCTGTTTTATCCTACGTTTCTCACTGCTCATAACTAAACGACGTGGTGTAGTCGTTATCGTCGTAGGAACTGGACACGGCGACACGAGTTCAAATCCTGGACGAGACTGATTGCATTTCACACGTCCATTTCTTTGTCGTTTAAAATAGACCTTATATATATCACAAATGATGTTTTTGTTCTTTTATGTAATAGTGCTTTAAACACCCTTCTGTGACTTTACGTCTTTTTTAGGATATATATATATATATATATATATATATATATATATATATATATATATATATATATGGAAGTAAATAATGGAAAGGCATCCTACCGTCTGGATAAAAATGAAAAAACAAAGTAATCGAAAAGTGATTAATTTATTACGAAGGAAAATCGATGTTAAAGCGTTTCGGTTTTAATGAACCTTCATCAGAATTTTAAAATGATGAAACAGGTTTTAATAGAATAATGATGGATATCTAATAAAATGCAACTGCAACAGGGAAAAGATGTAAACATACAAAGAAAGATCTTTCAATCAGCGTTCCTTTTCGAAAAATGATCACGTGATTGGGATAGGCAATGATGTTGAAACAAATGAAAAAACGAGATACAACGGATTAAAAGAAGAAATAAACAAGAAAAAGAAAGGGAAAAGAAGAAGTAAAAATAAATAAATAAATAAAAGAAGGGAAAAAAGTAAATAAGAAGAAAAGAGAAAAAGAAAAGCTTTTCTTCTCTTCCCTCTCCTCCTCTCTTTTCTCTTCCCTCACTTTATTTTTCTTTTATTTTCTTTCCCATCAAATCAGAATACCCTTTTCTTTTTTTTTTCTTCATGCTGGAGATTTCTGGCGAAATGAGAATAGGTTAACTGCTAGTAAAGTTTGATTTTTGATACCACAAAAGTAGGGCTACATGAACATACCAATCAATTTCTATTTGAAGGTATTGATATATTTTTTTTATTTCTGTTGAATTTGAAATAGGGATTTTTTCGCATTAATTTGATTTTTCCTCCCTCAGGGAAATCATTATAAACGCGAGTATTAAAATTATTATGAAATTTTGGGATAGACTAATCCTGACCCTAAAAGACGCTATCAGACTTAGAGATATTTGAAATTAAAATAAAATTTATTGGTTTAAAAGTTTCCCCTCCCCCATATCTAGATTCTATTTTTAATGAGGTGTGACTAGTACAGTGGGAATGAGTTCACTACGGGTAAAATTTTAATTTTTTCTACCATAAGACCCAGGGTTATAATAAATACCAGGGTTGGGCGGGTGGTACAATTTTCTCCCAATATCCCTTAACCTAATAAGGCGTTGGTTGAATGTATGCAAAAATCGATAATACTCTAACATGTAGAAATATTTTTCATCTTATTTCTAGATATTTTCCTGCTTTATTTATTATTGTTGATTTAAATGAAAAACAATCTGGATGGTTGTATATTTTTCTGCGAGAAAAAAGAGCAGGAAAATTGAAACAAAATTAAAGTAGGTAATGTTCAAGAACTTACTATAAGAATCGTGCTCATTAACCGTTGTTCATTTGATAATTTCCCTTTTCCTGGCCTCACACATACGTCTTTTTTGTTGTGGAAATTATTAAAAAATATTTTCTTGTTTTACTCAACATATACGAATGTAAATAACACAATTATTGCTCCACTTTATCCTTGATCCTTACCTTATAATGCTGAGTATTAAGTAAGGCAGCATCAAGTACCATTTTTTGAGTCTTTTGTATGATTCGACCTGGGATTGAATCCTGATCTCCGGAATCATTGGCGAACACTCTACTCATTAGGCCAATGGCAACAGTTATAAATCCCTCCAAATAATCCTTCGGGTGAATGTATGTGAAAATTGAAAATCATTACACATGTATTTATTATTTCATTTCTAAATATTTTATCCCAGCATATTTTTGGTAAAGTTGAAACAAAGTTACCTAAGATAAATTTGAATAAGTTAAAAAAATATACGAAATCACAAACCGTTGTTCAGTAGATATTTTCCCTTTTCCTTGCTCCCTCTTTGTAACTGACCAATCAAAAGTAAATTACACCCCCTTGCACTCAGCCACTAAAATAGTGTGCATATTTTACGAACATATCTTTCAGAAATATATAAAATTGATTCCTTCTCTTAAAAGAACCATTAGCGAAGAGTTAAGAAAAAGGTGGGTTCCATGTAATTCAGTATTCATATTTATTTGAAGTTGTATTTTCCTGGTTTAATTAAGAGTATGTAAGTAACACACTGTTTAATTTGTCTTTAATTTCCAGGTTAACAATGTATTTTTATCATAGGTCTTTTGGCGATTGACAGTTCTTGTTATTTTTTGCCTTACGACTTGACTCATTTTATAATGTTTTTCTTCTATTTTCTGTCCATTCGGGTTGAATGACTTAATAACCTGCAATATTTCATTCACTTGATTAATTTTTGTAGATTTCTTACCATAGAATTTCTCACTGATTTTTTAAAAACTCACTTTAAATTTTGAAAGTCTTTATAATATGCTACCTATTATTTGTGAGGGGGTAAATTTGTTGTTTTCTTAAAACAAGTTATTATGAACGTCAATCTAAATTAACGTTCATTAAATCATTTTCCTCTTGTTATTTTCTAAGCAATAAATTGTTCAGTACGAAGACAACATTTGTGAAATCAGTAATAACCCGTGTAATTTTGGAAAGGTCAGTTTTATTTAAACGACAGGAAGGAAATATCTTCATATTTAAGATGGAGGATAATTATTTCTCGAAATATACGGAACCCTTACACCAACAAAACAAAATACTCCTCCCCAGTTATATCTCAAATTGTTTAACTATAATATCATTAAGTTAATAAAAAGTTAGTCGAATATGTATTCGCATTTTAGTTGCTTTGATCTTCGTTGCTTCCGTTTCTTTTTCAGGTGACTCTCGTATGTGGTCACGTTTTGAAATGTCGAACAAATCTTTTTTTTTTAAATCTTTACAGATACATTGTTTTCATTCTGCCATCCATACAAGAAAAGGATGATTTTTTTTAGTTAGTGATATTACCTGTCTACCTCTTTTACAGAACTTTTGGTAAAATCAGTTGATGGAATTTTTAATTCTTATGAGTAGTATTCTGTCTTTGTTAATTCAAGGCTACCATATCGTGTTCATGTTTTTGCAGGATAAATATTTGGTCATTTTTACTAAACTTAATGATTTTATTTAGTATTCATTTAAGATGTTTAACTGGTATAACTATAGATTTTATATTTAAGTATATTTTTAGTCCATTACATACTACTAAAGGAAAATAGTGCTTAGAAAACTTTTAAAAAGACGGCTTAAAAATGAATTTGTATATAAGATATGTCTGAATCATATATTGAATAAAACATTTGAATCAATTTTTATGATAAAGTATGTAAGTTAGATTTATTAATTGATGAAAATGAACCCTTTTAAAACATCGTTGTTGAAGAACAACTCTGATACGATTTAACCTATAGCTTGGGGAATGAGGGGGTTCAATATCTTTTCCAATGGTATTTGTCCCAAACATAATGTAATGACACTAGAGAAGTTCGTACTTGGAATTCGCAGGTCAGTAGTTTAACAATTATGCTACTGGAAATCCGTACCGTAATTCTTTTTTTCTCGTTGAATTGTTTCATCGTTAATTCTATGGTGCTGTTGAATACGATCATTAATATATTAAATCAACTTAGCAATTTCAAGAGAGCTAGTTGATTAATTATTTTAATATTACAACTCTTCAAAATTTCTTTGATAATTATTATAGATTATCAACTGGTATAATTGTAGATTTGAAATCTCAATATATTTGTAATCATCAGAAATTACCCAATATAAATGATATAATGCTGAAATCAACGGGATTGAATTAATCTTTTCATGATAGATATTCATATTTATCTATTTAATTATGTTTAATGCTTGTAAAATTTTATTTAACTTTGACACATTTCAGAATTAAATTGACTCCTTCACTGAAAAGAACCATTAAGGGTTATGAAAAAAAGGTAGATTACAGGCAATTTTTATCCATACTTTTTTTGAAGGTGTTTTTCTTGTTCTACTAAGAATACATGCATCTAAGTTAAGTAACACACGATTTACTTTCTCTTTAATTTCCACATTAACAATATATTTTTTATTGTAGGTCATTAAGCAATTGACGGCTTCAAATAACGTAATAATCATGTTCTGGTTTCAGTTCGCTCCAACTAAAGTTTTTGTTGTATTACCTGTTCATTTGGGATGAATGACTTTCTATCCTTCAATTTTTAATTTATTTAATTTATTTTGGGAGAGTAATTGCCAGGAAATGTATTATTTGTTTTTTAGACTCAATTTAAATTTTGAAAGTCTTATAAAATTCGACTGAATATTTTTGAGGGGGAAAATTTGTGGTTTTGCTTGATAAAAGATATTTTGTCCGTCAATCTAAATTATTGTTCGTAACATCATTTTCTTTAATAATTTCTGAGCGATAAAAGATTCGGCACGGAAAATCTATTCATAAAATAATTCTTTTGTTCTTTAATGGACTAAACGATGTGAAAAAAGAAATGTGGCTTTGGAAAGGTCGGATTTATTTGAAAGAAAAGGATGAAATTTCTTCATATATAAGATGGCGTCTTATTAGTTCATGAAATATACGAAACTATCACTCCCATAAAACAAGACGCTTTTCTTCAGTCCTCACAAACGTTCTTTAACTAGAAAACCTGGCCCTTTAATTCTTTCCCCGATTCAGTCGGACGTCTTTTCACATTTTATTTACTTTGATATTTGTCATTTCTGTTCATATTTTTTAGGTAACACTTGTATGTTGTCACATTTTGGAAATGTCGAATTAAACATTTTATTTAATCTCTGCCGGTAGATTGTTCTTATTACATATGGTGGATTGGATATTTTTCTTATCGCTCGTGCAATCTAGAAAATAAACTATTTATTTAACTACATTTCTTACCGTCGTTAATGGGTTTTTTTTCAATTATATTTGGTTATATAAAATGTACCATTGATAATTTTTCAAAATTATTTTAACTTTTGAAAGTGTTTATAAAATTCTACGTAATATTTTTGAGGGGGTAAATTTGTTGTATTGTGAGATAAAAGTCATAACGACTTTTATCTCACAATAACGTTTATAACAAACGTCAACTCAAAATAACGTTCATGAAATCATTTTTATTTTAATAATTCTGAAACGTTATAATCTTAGATAAGGAAAATATATATAATAAAAATGTATAAGTATTATATATTGTTTCATATTTTACAATTTGTTATGATTATTATTTTTACTGCTATTTTCTCCTTTGAACTTTTTTCACACTAGCGTGAGCTGGTAATTTCTTACTAGATTTTATGTGACAGCCAGTCCCTTCAAGTCTCCAGGACTCTTCTCAGTATTCTGAATGATCATTATAGTGCTCTAGTGTCTGTTGTCTTCTTATTTCCATATCTTCCAGTCCCTTTACCAGTCCTTTAGGGATTTTACAAAGTGAACGGATTGCAATTGGTATTACTGTCACCTTCATATTCCACAGTTTTTTAGTTCTCTAGCAGGATCTAGGTACTTATCTCTCTTTTTTTCTATCTTTCGCAGGTGGCTAAGACCGTTATTTGGTCATTTCTCTTTTTCTTTGGTGTTATTGACTATCACATGTCTGGTCGTCTGACTGAGAGTTGGTGATCCGTTTGTGTCTCAAAATCCCAGTGAACTTTCTATGTCTCATTCTCCTGAACAGATTTTTGGTTGCACATATACCACGTGTTCATATGGTGAAATGAAATTTTTTTCCACAACTCTGATTACTTTTCTCACCCAGTCATGTATAGACTTATACTCTTTCTGCTCTAATTTACCGCATTCACTTATTATATGATTGGCCATTTCGTCCCTATCACCACAAAACCTATAAAGTCTATTTAGATGCATCTTATTTATTTTTACTTTAACGTCGTTTGTCCTTATAACGTTTTTTTCTTTTTTCTTTTTTTGCTGCTATTAGAAAAGATTCAGTTTCTTTCTTAAGGTTTCTTTTTCTTAGCCATTTCCAGGTTATCTCATGTGAGATTTCGATTGAATGTCGCTTGAAATATCCATACAGTTATTTTTCTTCCCATTTTTGTTTTCTAGTAATATATTTTTTTTATCCTTGTGATTTTCTAATTGTTTTTGGTCGTTGTAATCAGTTTTTCTTTGCTCTATTTTATGTAGTCTTCGAGATGTCTTATCGATTTATCACCGCTGAATTATTTCTTATCATTTTACTCCTTTGAGTGTTTATTCGCACCAGCGTTAACTGATGATCTTTCACTGGAGTTCAAGGGACCTCAAGTCTCCTAAAATCTCCAGGACTCTTCTCAGTATTCTGGTTGATCTTTAAAATGTCGTAATTTAGATGGTCTCCACTCGTGCTGTTATTTCCAATTCCTCCAGTCCCTTTACCAATCATTTGGTGACTGTACTGAGTGCACCGATTACAGTTGGTATCAGGATCACTTTTATGTTCCATAGTTTTTTCAGTTCCCTAGCAAGGCCTAGGCCCTTATCTATCTTTTCGCTTTCATTTATTTTCATTCTGTGGTCTACCAGGACGGCAAAGTACACGATTCCATGGGTTCTCTCTTTTTTTCGTTTTTGTTGTTGATTTTAACTAAGTCTGATCGTCTGAGTGAGGTTAAATGATCCATTTGTATCTCAAAATCCCAAATAACTTTTTGTGTCTCATTCACCAGGACGGATTCCGGGTTGTGCATATATCATTTATTCGTAGAGTCAAATTATAATTTCTTTCCCAATTTCCATTCGTGTCTCGTCTTAGACTCTTTTTGCTCTAATTTACTGTATTTGCTTATAACATCAAAAACCATCTCCTCTCTATCAACGTATCACCGACATTAGCTATTTTATAGTGTCTTATCAATTCTTGCTTTGATATAATTAGTCCTTAGGGCGTTGTTTGTTTGCAAGCAGAAGAGAGTCAGTTTCTCTTTTAATGTTTCCCTTTTTTAGCCATATCCATATTTTCTCGGGTGAGATTTCACTTGTTGAATTGTCCCTACAGTTATTTTCTTCTTTGTTTTCTGGTTATTTTTCTTCTGTTGATGCTTTTGTTGTCTGTATCGTTTCTAGTCGCTGAAATCAGTTGTCCTCTGAACTCTTCATGTAATCTTCAAGTCGTTATATCGATGCATCAATGCTGTCTTCAGTGCTGGTAAGTCCTTTCCCTCCTTCTTTTCTTGACAGATTTAGTCTGTCTAAGTCATCTCTGGGATGCAAGGCCAAATGCATTGTCATTAATTTCCTTGTTTTCTGGTTCATTTGTTCTTCCCTCGTCCTCTTCAAGAATGGCCCCAACTATCTTACAATGGGGACACATTAGGTCATTTTCAAGAACTTACAATAAGAATCGAACTATTCAAGCCTTGTTCATTTGATATTTTCACTTTTCCTTGCCTTGCATTGATTTTATTTATTTAGGAATTATTAAAAATTATAAACGTAGGATTTGAATAAAAATCTCGTAAAGTAATGAGACCGTTCACTCAAAAGTATCATACTTCCCCTTAACACACAGCCACTGAAATATTTTGAATTTTATTTTACTTACATTTATTTCAGTATTATATCAAACAGATTAATTCTCTGAAATTACCCAGGAGCTGAGTGTGAAGAAAAAGGTGGGTTCGTGTTAAGTTTTCATTCGTATTTATTTGAAGTTGTATATTTTTTTGTTCTGCTAAGAATATACTCACGTAAGTTAAGTAACAAACAGTTTCATTTGTCTTTAATATCCAAGTTCGATGTGAATTTTTTATTCCTGTTCATTAAGATATTGACAGTTTAAAATATAACGTTATAATTGTACTTTTCTGGTAAATTTCATTTCGGAAAGACTTTATCTATTTTAACATGTTTTTGTCCTGTCTTCCGATCCTTTAATGTGGTAACCTTAGATTTCTAATTTTATTTTAGGAAGGAATTTAAATGAAATTTACCGAGACTCTTCAAATAAAAAACAGTTGAAAATCTAGAAATGTAATTTTTAATTAAACAGGATTATTTCATTCCATTCAGCTTTTCAAAATCTGCAACACTCAATTAAATTGTACGTAAGATCCAGATTGAATTTTCGTTGCGTGCCCGTGATTTCTATCGACTATTTAAATACTATTAAAATGGAAATTTCCTATACAAAATGATGGCTTTTATGTTTTTTCCCTTTTGTGTCTTCTTGCATATAAAGCATTTAGTTCATTACATTTGATACCGTTGTTAATATAAAATATGTCATTGATGGTTTTTTCAGACACATTTTAACGTCTACGAATTTTTTATAAAACAATACATAATATCTTTAAGGGGGTAATTTTTTTGTTTTGCTAAATAAGAAATCCTATCAAGTTAAAACTAAAATTGTTTCCCTAGAATATCTGAATGGTTCAATTCTTTCCACCCTCTCTGACTAGTGTTGGTATTTTAGTTGCTTTGACCTTCATCACTTCCGTTTCTTTTTGAAGTGAGTCACGAATGTAGTCATTTATTGAACAGGATGAACCAACCCTTTAATTTAATCTATGCAGGTAGATTGTTACCGTTCTACTAACCATACAAAAAAAAAAAATCGATTATTTTCTATTTGGGAAAACTGCTTATCCACATTTTACTGAACCACTCATAGAATAAGTTGATAAAATTTTCTTAAAAATTCTTAAGTGTAGTTTGCCCTGTCGGCTGGGGCTCCAGAATACACTGACTGCTTCTCTGCAGAGGGGTAAGACCCCCTAACGAGTGTCCTGGATATGACACTAAAAAATCTGATGGTGAGGTTCTAGCAGTGCTGGAGCTTTGGGGAATGCGGAGTACCCCTTCATTGCCATCGCTCCTAGGTCCACTCTTGCCCGGAGTGGTAGCACCTGATAGGGCCCTATCTATGGGTTGAATAGAACTAACAACATACTTAAGCTAAAATGAATTGTTTTGAGTAAACTGAATCGCTTGAAATAGAAATGATTTTGACAATTAAACCGTACTTAGATTTAACCTGCGTGCTTATGCTTAACTGAATTATTTGAGATGGAACCGTTTTTCGACATTAAAACTGTATTTACACTGAACTGAATTGTTACATATAACTGCTTGAATAGGTTGAAATAGAAGTGTTTTTCACAATTAAACTGTGTACTCATGCTAAACTGAATTATTTTAAATATAACTTATTATTTACATAAAAATGGCTTTGGCGTTAAATAACCTATAAAGGTTGATATGCCATAAAACCCAACAAATCAAACGAAACCAAACCAAACTTGGAAAATAAGGGAGTTCAATAACTTTCCAAATGTATTAGTCCGAACGTGAACGTAATAACGGTATTGGAGTTCGAACTCGGTTACTCTGTGGCCACAATCCAGCAGTTTAACCATTATGCCACAAGTAACCCTCCCCCATTATTTTCCTTTCATACTGAAACTGATTCATCGTTCATTCCATTGAGCTGTTTAATTAATGCAAACAGTAATAAAAGAAAGTGGACTTAGTACTTATAAAATTGATTACAATATCTAAATCCCTTATTACTCTTGCGGTTGGGGCTTTTAAAAGGAAAAAGACGATAAAATTAGCCAAAACCTCCTAAAAATGTGGCCAAAAAATACGATCACTAATAAAACAACAGGATTTTACAATTTCACGAGAGCTTTTTATGTCATGTACCAATTCTTTAAATATTCAACACATCGAAATTTCGTTTTTAAATGGTATAATGGTAGATTTTACATGTAAATATGTTTATAACCATCAGAAATTATCTAATACAAATGATATGTTTATGAAAACAATGTGTCTGTATCTTTTGATGGATGACACATCTATGTTTAAATATTAAGATACATTTATAATGTTTTCAAACAATGTCTGCTTGAAAAGAGGAAAATCATTGGTTTTACTAATTTAATATTTAATTGAAGATAATTAATAGTACTTTTCACTTGTGTTTCCAAAATATTTAATTAATGTTATCTGTGTTTAATACCTTTAAAATAATTAAACAGATATTGAATTTTCAGAATAAGAATATAAAAAAATATATTTTGTGGAAAGAAAGTTGCGTATGTGTATGTTAAGGGTATGATATTTGGTGAAAACTTTGTATTTTTTTACGAGAAAGAAGCAATGGATCAACAGAAAAAAGTAACAATTTCAGATGTTAATTTTCATGTAATCAATCAAACGTTATTATGAAGCGAGAGATTCGTAGATCCACTAATGTGACGTCACATTTCATCCAGCAGGCATTGGTATTATTGCGACGGCCACGAATCAACCCTCAATTTTTTCTTTTTACTTAAGAGGTGACTCAGGTGGAAGTGGCTTTAAATTTTCTCTCCGTGGCCGATTCAGCTGGAGCTGTAGAATAATTAATTATTCGAGTTAAATTTTTCTTTGAGATTTATTTCATTTTGGATGGATGGGTAATTATTTTTTCTGGTGAAAGGGAAGGAATTATATATTCTATTGAATGTTCAAATTGTATCGTTTTTTTTATTACAAAAGATTTATTGATCATTAGTTCTTTAAAATTTAAAACTGAAAATCTTTGGATTGAATATTATTTTCTTTTCGTGGTAAAACTGAATTGATGCTAATTAGCGTTACTTTCTTCAGTTGTATTGCCAGTGCAAACTTTCTTTTATCAGTATCTTAGGCTTGAAATAAAATCTATTCCTGTAGATTAAAATGAAAATATGCTTTAATTAAAATCGGCTATAAATAAATCTTTGAAACCGCCAATTTGATATTTCAGGTATATAGTTCAATAATTCTAATTAAGATTTGACTTCAGTAAATGAGGATTCCATTAATTTTATTTAAACATATTTTTTGTTTATTTTTAAATAATAAAAAAGTTGACGCAAAATGAAATAAGATACTCTTCAATAAGTTAGAGTAAGGAACGAACTCACTATTCTTGCAACCGTTCAACTGTAAAATACACAGACTACTACTCAACAATAAATTATATATATATATCGGAATTGGCATTTAATAACCTACAAGGGTTGATATGCCGTTAAAACCAACCATCACTAACCCTTGTTCATAAAATATTTTCATATTTCATCGTCAAGAAAATGGCGCGTTCCACGTAATTTATTATCCATCTTTCTTTGTAAATATTTTTACTTGTTATGTTAACAATGTGCATTTTTAGGTTAAGTAACATAGTTTCATTTTTCTTTAAATTCGATTTCCTTCGTATCATCTGGTAAAAAATCTGTCTCATTAATGGCTTTTATTGATTTTTCTTCTTTGTATTATCTGGCAAATAAAATATTCATTTAATTAATTTTTATACAACTGTTAATTTAGAAAATGAAATTTATAGTAATTTCTTTATCAGTTGATTTTTACAGTGTCTTTTTGGATGGACAGGTAATCGTTTTGATAGAGATTGAGGGATCGTATATTCGGCTGAAGCTTCAAATTGTATCATTTTTTATTGCAAAGGGTGTAAGGGATTCATGGTTAATTTCAGGGCGCGGTTGAGAAAAAGATGGAAAGAAATCAATAAAGAACATGTCTCTTTTTCAGATTTTTAGATATTTTTTTTTCTTATAAAAGGAGGATATGACAGATTTTCATGTTTTTCAAGTTTAAATAATTTATGTTGTTAAATGAGAGTGTGTATTCTCATGATAAATTTTAAATCATTAAAATACGGGTAAAATAACTAATTCTTATTTACTATAGAAATATGAAACTATCCTATAGCAACAGAAGTCCAATTTCTGGCTGGTTTGAAAATAAGATTTATTTCTTTGAATTAAAATGAAAAATGCTTTTGACGAAATCAACCTCAGCTCGATTTCTAAAATACACAATCCGATAAACCGCATAAAATTGCTGTTTCTATAGCAAAGAAACAAAATGATATATACATTAATAGTTTATGAAAGTCTCTGGTAATTAGCTTAATTATGTTAATTTCGATGATCCTTGCTTAAATAAATTTTATATTCACTTCATTTAAATACCTTTTCGCTGTTTTCAGAAATATTTAGCGTCCGGAAAATCAAATGAGACTGAAAAAATTGTATTTGAACTCTAATCTTAATTGCTTTCTCGAATAATTCAAAATATTGTTTTATTTTTATTTTACCTTTTGTATGATTTCAGATATTTTGCCGAGGAAATATATCACACGTCTCGTTTCACTGAAAATAATCTGCATATTGCACCTTGGAAAACAATTGGACGATTCCCAGTTTTATTTTTGCAGTATAAGTAAAATTTCATCTCCGAAAAAATAAAGGAGATATGACATTTGAATGCATTATATGTATGAAAGAATTTTCTTGGGAAAGTCGCTTGAAAATTCATATGCGTACACATAGAGGAGAGAGACCATACAAATGTGATCAATGTAACAAAACCTTTACACAATCTCACACTCTAAAAGATCATGAACGCAATCATACAGGAGTGAGACCTTACAAATGTGATCAGTGCAATAAAGCGTTCACAACATCTACTAATTTATCATGTCATGAACGCACACATACAGGATTGAGACCATACAAATGTGATCAGTGCAATAAAGCGTTCACAAAATCTAGCCATTTAACAAGTCATGAACGCACACATACGGGAGTGAGACCATACAAATGTGATCAGTGCGATAAAGCCTACACAACATGTGGCGATTTGACTCGTCATGAACGCACACATACAGGACAGAGACCATACAAATGTGATCAGTGCGACAAAGCCTTCACACAATCTCAAACTCTAAAAGATCATGAACGCACACATACAGGAGTGAGACCATACAAATGTGATCAGTGCAATAAAGCCTTCACAAAATCTTGCGATTTGACTCGTCATGAACGCATACATACAGGACGGAAACCATACAAATGTGATCAATGTAACAAAGCCTTTACACGATCTTATAATTTAAAATATCATAAACGCACACACACATGAGGTAGACCGTACAAATGTGATCTGTGCAATAAATCGATCACACAATTAAATTCTTTAACACCTCATGATCGCACACATAAACGAAAGACCATAAAAATGTGATAAATGCAAAAAAGCCTTTTCACAATCACAAAATTTTAAAATTGCACTCATATTTTGATTAAACATTCCGAGAAAAATCTCAACTAACACCAAAATCCAAATTCCATTCGAAAAGTCTCCTTCCATATCAAAACCTTCAAAAGAGAAGCAAATAGGCTTTGATAATTTATTCCATCTGCCATCACGATTTGAGATGTCCCGCCCTCCACATCGCCTTCATGCTCATTATTCTATGCATGAATATCAACAAACAAAAAAGATGAAATTTTATCGGAAACAAAACATTAAATTCACAGAATTGATCTGAGAAATACAAAGTTACTGCCACGTATCAAATACTTACAACCAACACTTTACTTGTTCATCGACACAGAAGGAAAAAAGTTTAGCAACTTCTTTTTTGGGGAATAAGGATCAATCGTTCCATTTGGACATAACGTAGTGGATGAAAATCCATGGATCCAACACTCATCGGGCTTTTGGCAATATGAAGATAAGTTTACCTGAAATTCTGGAAGTATTTCTACTGGCACAGATTGAATTTTGCAAATAACAGAGAAGAATGTTTAAAACATCACTTCAATATAGAACAAATTTTAAAAATTTCACAAAGAATCCTAGTCAAATTGAGGAAAATAATTCAAGGTTTGGTAGACTGCATAAAAATATAAATAAAATTTCCTTTGACGATCGGAATCCTGTATACAAACTCATAGTTCCTATTAGATATACTCGAAGAAAAAATTAATAAATTTCCTTTCATTTTTTTGTTTTTTAATTTAGATCATCTCAAAGTTTTTTTCCCATTGTACATATTGATTTTTTTGTAAATATTTTATCTTGATTTCATTTTTCGAAACAACCATTTGGCTTTTTATCTCTCACAATTTTTTATGTATTTTACTCTTTCAACGTAATTCAGAAGACTTTTTCTTACATTTGGAAAAGCAGTTGGCAGGTGATAGTAGCAGCTAAAAGTGTCACACTCTCGCCTACGTCTAGTTACTTTATTGTGATTCCGACCGGTAACAAAAGAAAAACCGGAAGTGGGCAAAATGAGGAGGAAACTCTTCACCCCTCTTCAACGACCTTCCATCCTTCCCTCCTGTGTCTATTCTGGCTGTATTGATTATATCCATTGGATCTGAAGAACACCTGAATTTATTGGTGTTAATGATTCATATCAATACCCATAACAGGATGGAAATAAATTTATAATCCTAATGTGACCGGTTTTTGTTTTTCTTAAAGGAATTATTGCTCTGTGAAGTCAGTTACATTGAGCTCTTTACCAGGAAGATTTAAATGTTTATAGTTGAATAATTTAACTGTTCCGACGGAATTATTCCCGACTCCGGTTTATCTGGACTGAATAATATATACACACACACACACACATACATACATACACACACATATATATATATATATATATATATATATATATATGCGCCAGATCAATTAAAACCAGAGATTACATTGGACGTTCATCTTCATTTTTAGTGTACAGTTTGTGATTTAAAAAAAACGCGTTTAATTTTGGATGTTGATGGGGTTACAGTAACCGTTTCTTGATGTTACGTAATCACACGGGAATGCTGGTTTCGTATGCATTTCATTCATGCTGAAAACTTCTCGCTTTCGAGCAAATCTAACTTGATGCATATTACGCCGTGGTCTGAGGACGATTTGAGGCAACTCTAAAACTGCGGCCAGTGATTCCTATTTTTGAAAGAAACGAAATGACTGAGTGTCCTAGAAAACCACCACAACCAACCTCAATAGGAATAACATGGCATATCCAACCATCTTCCACGTAGGACATTCACCTTCCTTGAGAAACTGAATTATGGGTTCCTTGGCTGTAATAGGTTGCTGGTTTGCTGTCTCACATTGTGCTCTTAACAACTTTATGACCACCTCTAACTTCTTGTTATGTCGGCATGTGTACATCTGAAGCGATTGTGGACATGCAGATAGTACATGGCACAAGGTACCCCGATCATTTTTACACGACAAGCACAGGTCTGAATCGGTATATTCCTATAATTTTTGTTGTTTGCATTTGGTAAGAGATCATAAGTAGAGCGAAGAAAGAATGATTTCACCTGTGGTTCAATTGCAATTAAGGATTTCCTCAATAATTTCAATGGTTCGATATCATTCCATTTTGTCCAATCACATTGTTTGGCCTGAGTAACACCACTGGCTGTTCTTTGCCCCTCTTCAACATCCTCACTTTTTCACTCACCATGTCACTTTTTCCCTTTGGGCCCACTTTGGAGAATACATTTTTGCTTGTGCTACCCAGCCCAGCTCGATTGGTTTGTGTGAAGCCTATGATGTCTTTGATTCGAAGGCAGCAGTCTTTCTCCTGGGCGGTCTTAACGGCCGACCTCTTCATACCTGATTTATTTCTAGGTACGCCTTCCGAATGATCTCGTCGGCTGAGTCCTTCATTATCATGTGAAGGCGTACTTTCCCAAGGTTTCCAGAATTTGTATATAAATCCACTTTCGAAAAACAAGGAGGAACTCCCAGCCACTTACGCTGGTATTTGCTGCTATACTTTTGAATCTGCTAAACGCGAGATATCGCAATCTCATACATCTGTAAGGGCCACAAAAGACGCCGTATCAGATCATGTTGGTAACACCAAGCCTTCATCTTTCCGAGTAGACAAGTTTTGTCACTCGATTTAAGCCCCTTTAAGGCTACTTTCTGGACCTCTGTATCCCTATGAAGTTCAAAGATTGAATAAAGACGTCCAAGACTGGCTTCTCCTTGACTCCCATTTTTTAGATGGATCTCCCTTACAGATCCTCCGACTAACGATAGGCTTCGACTTTTCTTTGGCTTAGTCTTCATTCTAACCCATATATAAAGATCTTAATACCTTTGAAGTAAACCATGGGCAGCGATTTTGGACGGGACGAGAATGGTGATGTCGTCCATAAAAGCTCTGGAAGGAGAAAGAGACAGATGTTCATTTTTCATTACTCCTTTCGACGTATTTGCTGCACCTCGTAATAGGAGTTCCATGGCCAGAACGAAAAGAAGTGGGGAAATCACACAGCCCTTCATTTTTGATATTTGATAGAATACGTTCCTGGCAAACCCAAATTGAAAAAGTAAAGAACAAAATCTCTTCATATTATTTGTATTATATTTTATTGGTTCTCAAAAATTATGTTTCACTGTACGTTTTCATTTTTTGTAAATATGCTTTTTCGATTTTCTATCACCATTCACAAACTTATTTTTGTATTTTATTGTTTCAATATAATTCATATAATTTGGATATTTTTCAAAGAACAAAATATCAATCAATAAAATGAGAACTGAAACAAAAATAAAATGCTATCAAAATGATTCTTTTTTAAATTAAGGTCTTATTCCAGTTTTTAACTTTGTAAAGAACAAGAGAGAAATATTTGAATTTGCAAAACACACGAAATTATTTCAACAAAAATACATTTCACTGTCTTAAGTTAGAAGACATTTTATCGTTTCAGTCGTGAAAACTTGAAAAGAAAGAAAATTTATCAAGTGTTAAACAATTCCTTTCAAATAATAAATTGAATTAAACAAGATATTCTATGGAAGCACAATAAAAATTAAATATATATGTCCAGACAATATGTTGAATAAAATAAAAATGCAAGCCTTTTCATTATTGCCTGAATATACGGGATTGCCTTTTATACAGTAAATACATATGTTTAAAAACAGAGATAGCTATATATATATATATATATATACAAAATCATTGGTGACTCATGAATGTAAGGCTTTGGGGAATGGTGAGTTCACCCTCATTACGATCGATACCAGATCTACTCTGGACAAGTGTGGTAGCACCTGATAGTGTCCTATCTATGGCTCAAATAGAACTGTTTGACATGTAAAATGAGAACAATCTAATGATCTAATAAGGCCACAAATAGACAAATTTGCATAAGAAATCACCTTCGGCAAAAAATATCTTGTCATATATAATCGCCATAAGCAAGTTGTCTTATGAAAGTTCACAAGATAATAAAACATTAACTTCGTCATAGAAAAGTATATAAGGCATCACAGCATCCAAGGAAACACGCGATGAGGAAACACGTCAGGAATGTTGCCATATGAAAGCACACAAAAACAGATACCCAAGACAAAATTACATCGGTCGGCACCAAAGGAATGGCAAGAAAAGACCTAAGAAACGCATCCAATGAAAGAAAGCACCTAAAGCAACCACCATGAAGAAGGACAAATTGCAGCCAAGTACCCAAAGCGACATAATTTCCGAAAGCCCCAAAGGAGACTTGCGATATGAAAGAACCCAAGACAACAAAGCACCCAAGACAACAAATTACATAAGGTAACTTGCTGTATAAAAGCACCCGAAACAGCAAAGTAATCAAACCAACTTACCTTATAAAAGCAACGAGGTCACAAATGCATCAAAAACAACAAAACATCAAATGAAACCTGCTATCAGAAAGCTTATCAAGCAACAAAGATCCCTTGACAACAAAGCACGCTAGGCAACATACGATATGAACTCACCCAAACCAAACTCACCCAAGACAATAAATCACCATGACAACTCACCATTTGTCACAAGTAAATTATTTTCATTCCAATCTATCAACTACATTATTCCCTCGTCAAAGTCAAATGAAGCAGCCGGGATTTGTCCTGTTACAACTCACGTTTTGCAAACGCCAGATGATCTCTTTGTAGACTTGCTGATTCTATGGCAAGAAATCACTGGGGACAGTGCTCTGTTAGACGAGATCAACTTGGACTTTTCGCTTTGATTCTCTTACTTTCTTTAGCTTAGGTGAGTATATATATATAAAAACTCTGATTTTAAGAAAAATTGATTTTACTTATATATATATATATATATATATGTGTGTGTGTGTGTGTGTGTGTGTGTGGTGTGTGTGCGTGTATTCATGCATTCATTATATATATATATATATATATATATATATATATATATATGTGGATATATAAAATGATATGTAAGTATGAGGGGAGTCCCCGTAGCGTTGTTACGTTCACTTTCAGTCTAATACTCATAAGAAAAATATGAACTCCCTTATCCCCTCCCCCATGATTCTCTGCGTAAAATAATATAACTGCTGTTCTTACTCAAGGATGGCTTTGACATTAAATAACCAGAAATATTCATTTGTCATTAAACAAAGAATCTAACCTTTCACAACCTGGTATGTATTTACATAAAATGGAAGCTTATAATCTCTCCTTCTCTCTCTCTCTCTCTCTCTCTCTCTCTCTCTCTCTCTCTCTCTCTCTCTCTCTCTCTCATACCAGGTACAGACTAGGCTCTTTAAATTTGGCATGGCAACCGGCCTGAGAGAATAAAAACTCAATTTAAACCTGTTAAACTACACTTACAAAAACCCTTCAATCAGATTTTGGATCCAGGGTTATATGCATATATATATATATATATATATATAGGTAAAATTTGAATAAATGGGAATAGTCACTTCATGATTCCCGTACATACTCTGACATAATAGATACAATTTTCAAATGTTTACATATCGATCGAAACATTTACCAAAATTTGACAATCCATTGAAAAGCTAATGGTGTTAAAATTTCTTTTTCTCTGCCCAGTTCCCGTGGGGTCTGTAGAATAGGCTGACTGCATCTCAGCAGAGTGGTAAGACCATCCCTCCCCATATGTGTCCTGGGCATGACATTAAACCATCTTATGGTCAGGGTTCAATTTGGAGAACATGGAGTATCCTTCATTGCTATTACTTCTTGGTCTACTCGGATCCGCAGCTCTAGTACCTTATATGGTCAATTCTCTGTGTCAAATAGAATCAGGTAATGATGTATGTGTGCATATATATATATATATATGTAGGATTAAGCGTTGAAAAATACACAAGTTTTATTATACTATAAAACGGAACGAAAACTCACTAAAAAAAATTTCCTTTCCATCAAATTCAGATCTTTTTTCTTTCATACGGTGGGTCTATGGAATAATGTTAATGTTTTAATAGCGGAGAAATTTATTTCTGATACCACAAATGCCAAAGTGGGAATGTGATTAATCCTGGTAAGATTTTATTTTTAGTTCTACAAGACATATACCTACTTGGGGCGGCTGATAGACATATATATTGATTTATTTCTAAATATTGGTCTTACGGTTTACCCTCCCCTAAATTTCAGATTCTCTTTATTATTGTTGATTATAAAGTATAGTGGGAATGAATTAAGTGCCGGTAAAATTTTATTTTGGGTATAACAAGACTCATACCTTATTTGGGCGACTGATTCACGTATATTTATTATTTCATTTCTAAGTATTTTCTGCCGTAGCAAAAGAGTGGAAAATTAAAACAAATTTACGAAAGATTATTAGCAAGAATTTACAATAAAAAAACGCAAATCACTAACCCTTGATCACGTGATATTTTTTCTTTTCCTTGCCTTTTTTGTTGTAGGAATTATTAAAAAATGATAACGACGGACTTGAATTATTTCTCTGAAAGAAATGAGACCGTCCACTGAAAAGTATCTTACACACCCTTAGCACTGAGACACTGAAATAATCTGCATTTAATTTTGCTTACATATATTTCAGAATTATATCAAAGAGATTAATTCTCTGAAAAAAACAAGAAGCTGAGTGTTAAGAAAAAGGTTGGTTCCATGTAATTTTTTATTTATATATAGATGAAGTTGTATTCATCTTGTTCTTCTAATGTTTAATTTCCAGATTAACAATGTATTTTTTATTGTAGGTTGTTGGGCAATTGACGGCTTCAAATCTCAACGTATTAACCATTATGTTCTCGATAATTTCAGTTCGCTACGACTTTAACCATTTTATAAAGTTTGTGTTCTATTGCCTGTTCATTTGGGACAAATGACATTCGATCATTTAATTTTGATTTATTTAATTTTTGGTGGGTGGGAAAGTACTTGGTAGGAAATGTATCATTGATCTTTTTCGACTCAATTTAAATTTTGATAGTCTTATAAAATGCGACTAAATATTTTTGAGGGGGTAAGTTTGTGGTTTTGCTCGATAAAAGATATTTTGTACGTCAATCAAAATTAACGTTCTTAACATAATCTTCACCTTTAATAATTTTTGAGTGATACAATGTTCGGTGCGGCACATCAATTCATAAAATATTTTTTTTCTTTAACGGACGAAACGATGTGGAAAAAGAAATGTGGCTTTGGGGATGTCGGTTTTATTTGAAAGAAAAGCTTGTAATTTCTTCATATATAAGATGGCGTCTTATTAGTTGATGAAATATACGAAACTATCACAGCCTCAAAACAAAAAATATGTTTATGTCAAGAAAAAATACATTATAAATATTTCATTTGGGTATGTGTGTTTTTTAGTGTGTGCAGGTGTGTGTTTGTGTGGGTGTGTTGGCATTCAGCCAAGGCGTTTTTAGTTTGGTAGAGAATGTTTTTGCACAAAGTAAACAATTTTTAAATTCAATCCCTATATGTATCCATGGAAATATTATTTCATGATTAAATGAAATTTTATATATGTCGAGGTGATGCGATGTAAAAGTCTCTTTAAGACGATCGTTTTTGTGATGAACGTGGAAGATATATTAAAATCCTCGACACTAGAGTAAATTTACAACCTAAATAATCACATCTCCTTACTCTTTTAATGATCACACGATGCATTAAATAGTTCCGTTGATTTCTTAAGCTAAGCAAATTTGTCAAAAAAACTTCATCGTCTTGGTCTAAGTGTGTAGATGAATTGATATCTTTGGCGATTTTTATTTCGTTCGCTTTCATTCACTCGAGTCGATTTCTATGTTGTGTTGTTAAAGTCTATGGATGAAATTGTCACTGAGGGAGACTAGCTTTTACTCAAGTACGATCGAATTGCCATGACAATATTGACTGCATATATGGCCAAAGAAAATTAAGTCCGGCTTAATATTTTCAAACAAAACATTCTATGTATTTTTCCAAGTTTACAATGCAGTCAAAAAGAAAATCTATCCATGTAGGGTTCGTTGTTAGCAATGTTTGTTTAGAAATTGTCGTGGGAGAGCCGATTTTTACGTTTAACTGCCCTTCATTTAATTCATTATATATATATATATATTCTTGTGAATGAAAAATCACACTTTAGTAAAGTAACATAATAAAATAATTTCCTTGCGAGTTGCTGAAGTTTTCATTTCGACGATGATTAGGTAATAGACTAAAATTTTTCTTTTATTTTGATTTCATACGTGTTGCAATATGCATATATACGTGTGTTTGTTTCTGTGTGTGTGTGTGTGTGTGTGTGTGTGTGTGCGTATGTGTGTGTGTGTGTGTGTGTGTGTGTGTGTGTGTGTGTGTGTGTGTGTTGTTTTGTGTTTGTGTTCGTGTTTGTGTATGTGTTTTTTTTAGTGTGTGCGGGTGTTCGTTTGTGCGGTTTTTTTAGCATTCAGCCAAGGCGTTATTAGTTTGGTAGAGAATGTTTTGCACAAAGTAAACAGTTTTTAAATTCAATCCCTAGATATATCCATGGAAATACTACTTGATGATTAAATGAAATTTTCTATATGTCGAGGTGATGCGGTGTAAAACACTCTTTAAGACGATCGTTTTTGTGATGAACGTGGAAGAAATATTAAAATCCTCGACACCTTCTATTGTTTATCATTTGTGAATGATTTCCGGTCACGTGTTTATTTTTAGTTGATGATCGGTTTGTTCACAAACAAATGCACGTTTTTTCTAGGTGGCTACTATCTGTAGTCGCTAATACATGTAAAATTTTTTGTCCCTTGTGGTCAACAGACCCGGACAGAGAAGATATTTGAATACACTGTTTGACTATAATCTCACCCCTATCATATATCTCTAGGTGGTTGACTTTTTTGACTGTCCTACTCTCAACATAGTTGAAAAAGTATCAGTTGAAAAGAAGGTCACAAAATCTTACCGTTGACAAAGTCGATGATTTCGAATTAGCTTGTTTGAATCCCGAATATGTTTGTGTCGAGAAAAAATACATTATACATATTTCATTCATTAGCTATTTCTTAATTTCTTATTGTATCTTTACTATTTTCCACCATGCAAATAATTGCAGGTATCAAGTGTAAAATGGAATATTTTCATGAAAACATTAAAGAGATTTTTATCCCTTTGACAAATGCCCTGAAATAATACAAGTCGTTTTGTTTACTGAGTAAATTTATAACCTAAATAATCACATCTCCTTACTCTCTTACTGATCACACGATGCGTTAAAAAGTTCCGTTGACTTCTTAAGCTAAGCAAATTTGTCAAAAAAACTTCATTGTCTTGGTCTAAGTGTGTAGATGAATTGATATCTTTGGCGATTTTTATTTCGTTCGCTTTCATTCACTCGAGTCGATTTCTATGTTGTGTTGTTAAAGTCTATGGATGAAATTGTCACTGAGGGAGACTAGCTTTTACTCAAGTACGATCGAATTGCCATGACAATATTGACTGCATATATGGCCAAAGAAAATTAAGTCCTGCTTAACATTTTCAAACAAAACATTCTATGTATTTTTCCAAGTTTACAATGCAGTCAAAAAGAAAATCTATCTATGTAGGGTTCGTTGTTAGCAATGTTTGTTTAGAAATTGTCGTGGGAGAGCCGATTTTTACGTTTAACTGCCCTTCATTTAATTCATTATATATCTATATATAATCTTGCGAATGAAAAATCACTCTTTAGTAAAGTAACATAATGAAATAATTTCCTTGCGAGTTGCTAAAGTTTTCATTTCGACGATGATTAGATAATAGACTAAAATTTTTCTTTTACTTTGATTTCATACGTGTTGCAATATGCATATATACGTGTGTTTGTTTCTCTGTGTGTGTGTGTGTGTGTGTGTGCGGGTGTGCGCGTGTGCGGTTATTTAACATTCAGCCAAGGCGTTTTTAGTTTGGTAGAGAATGTTTTTGCACAAAGTAAACAGTTTTTAAATTCAATCCCTAGATATATCCATGGAAAAACTACTTGATAATTAAATGAAATTTTATATATGTCGAGGTGATGCGGTGTAAAACACTCTTTAAGACGATCGTTTTTGTGATGAACGTGGAAGAAATATTAAAATCCTCGACACCTTCTATTGTTTATTATTTGTGAATGATTTCCGGTCACGTGTTTATTTTTTAGTTGATGATCGGTTTGTTTACAAACAAATGCACGTTTTTTCTAGGTGGCTACTATCTGTAGTCGCTAATACATGTAAAATTTTTTGTCCCTTGTGGTCAACAGACCCGGACAGAGAAGATATTTGAATACACTGTTTGACTATAATCTCACCCCCATCATATATCTCTAGGTGGTTGACTTTTTTGACTGTCCTACTCTCAACATAGTTGAAAAAGTATCAGTTGAAAAGAAGGTCACAAAATCTTACCGTTGACAAAGTCGATGATTTCGAATTAGCTTGTTTGAATCCCGAATATATTTGTGTCGAGAAAAAATACATTATACATATTTCATTCATTAGCTATTTCTTAATTTCTTATTGTATCTTTACTATTTTCCACCATGCAAATAATTGCAGGTATCAAGTGTAAAATGGAATATTTTCATGAAAACATTAAAGAGATTTTTATCCCTTTGACAAATGCCCTGAAATAATACAAGGCGTTTTGTTTACTGAGTAAATTTATAACCTAAATAATCACATCTCCTTACTCTCTTACTGATCACACGATGCGTTAAAAAGTTCCGTTGACTTCTTAAGCTAAGCAAATTTGTCAAAAAAACTTCATTGTCTTGGTCTAAGTGTGTAGATGAATTGATATCTTTGGCGATTTTTATTTCGTTCGCTTTCATTCACTCGAGTCGATTTCTATGTTGTGTTGTTAAAGTCTATGGATGAAATTGTCACTGAGGGAGATTAGCTTTTACTCAAGTACGATCGAATTGCCATGACAATATTGACTGCATATATGGCCAACGAAAATTAAGTCCTGCTTAACATTTTCAAACAAAACATTCTATGTATTTTTCCAAGTTTACAATGCAGTCAAAAAGAAAATCTATCTATGTAGGGTTCGTTGTTAGCAATGTTTGTTTAGAAATTGTCGTGGGAGAGCCGATTTTTACGTTTAACTGCCCTTCATTTAATTCATTATATATCTATATATAATCTTGCGAATGAAAAATCACTCTTTAGTAAAGTAACATAATGAAATAATTTCCTTGCGAGTTGCTAAAGTTTTCATTTCGAAGATGATCAGATAATAGACTAAAATTTTTCTTTTACTTTGATTTCATACGTGTTGCAATATGCATATATACGTGTGTTTGTTTCTCTCTGTGTGTGTGTGTGTGTGTGTGTGTGTGTGTGCGGGTGTGCGCGTGTGCGGTTATTTAACATTCAGCCAAGGCGTTTTTAGTTTGGTAGAGAATGTTTTTGCACAAAGTAAACAGTTTTTAAATTCAATCCCTAGATATATCCATGGAAAAACTACTTGATAATTAAATGAAATTTTATATATGTCGAGGTGATGCGGTGTAAAACACTCTTTAAGACGATCGTTTTTGTGATGAACGTGGAAGAAATATTAAAATCCTCGACACCTTCTATTGTTTATTATTTGTGAATGATTTCCGGTCACGTGTTTATTTTTTAGTTGATGATCGGTTTGTTTACAAACAAATGCACGTTTTTTCTAGGTGGCTACTATCTGTAGTCGCTAATACATGTAAAATTTTTTGTCCCTTGTGGTCAACAGACCCGGACGGAGAAGATATTTGAATACACTGTTTGACTATAAGGTCACCCCCATCATATATCTTTAGGTGGTTGACTTTTTTCGCTGTCCTACTCTCAACATAGTTGAAAAAGTATCAGTTGAAAAGAAGGTCACAAAATCTTACCGTTGACAAAGTCGATGATTTCGAATTAGCTTGTTTGAATCCCGAATATGTTTGTGTCGAGAAAAAATACATTATACATATTTCATTCATTAGCTATTTCTTATTTTCTTATCGTATCTTTACTATTTTCCACCATGCAAATAATTGCAGGTATCAAGTGTAAAATGAAATATTTTCATGAAAACATTAAAGAGATTTTTATCCCTTTGACAAATGCCCTGAAATAATACAAGGCGTTTTGTTTACTGAATAAATTTATAACCTAAATAATCACATCACCTTACTCTCTTACTGATCACACGATGCGTTGAATAGTTCCGTTGACTTCTTAAGCTAAGCAAATTTGTCAAAAAAACTTCATCGTCTTGGTCTAAGTGTGTAGATGAATTGATATCTTTGGCGATTTTTATTTCGTTCGCTTTCATTCACTCGAGTCGATTTCTATGTTGTGTTGTTAAAGTCTATGGATGAAATTGTCACTGAGGGAGACTAGCTTTTACTCAAGTACGATCGAATTGCCATGACAATATTGACTGCATATATGGCCAAAGAAAATTAAGTCCTGCTTAACATTTTCAAACAAAACATTCTATGTATTTTTCCAAGTTTACAATGCAGTCAAAAAGAAAATCTATCTATGTAGGGTTCGTTGTTAGCAATGTTTGTTTAGAAATTGTCGTGGGAGAGCCGATTTTTACGTTTAACTGCCCTTCATTTAATTCATTATATATCTATATATAATGATGCGAAGGAAAAATCACTCTTTAGTAAAGTAACATAATGAAATAATTTCCCTGCGAGTTGCTAAAGTTTTTATTTCGACGATGATTAGATAATAGACTAAAATTTTTTTTTTACTTTGATTTCATACGTGTTGCAATATGCATATATACGTGTGTTTGTTTCTCTCTGTGTGTGTGTGTGTGTGTGTGTGTGTGTGTGTGTGTGCGGGTGTGCGCGTGTGCGGTTATTTTAGCATTCAGCCAAGGCGTTTTTAGTTTGGTAGAGAATGTTTTTGCACAAAGTAAACAGTTTTTAAATTCAATCCATAGATATATCCATGGAAATACTACTTGATAATTAAATGAAATTTTATATATGTCGAGGTGATGCGGTGTAAAACACTCTTTAAGACGATCGTTTTTGTGATGAACGTGGAAGAAATATTAAAATCCTCGACACCTTCTATTGTTTATTATTTGTGAATGATTTCCGGTCACGTGTTTATGTTTTAGTTGACGATCGGTTTGTTTACAAACAAATGCACGTTTTTTCTAGGTGGCTACTATCTGTAGTCGCTAATACATGTAAAATTTTTTGTCCCTTGTGGTCAACAGACCCGGACGGAGAAGATATTTGAATACACTGTTTGACTATAAGCTCACCCCCATCATATTACTCAAGGTGGTTGCCTTTTTTCGCTGTCCTACTCTCAACATAGTTGAAAAAGTATCAGTTGAAAAGAAGGTCACAAAATCTTACCGTTGACAAAGTCGATGATTTCGAATTAGCTTGTTTGAATCCCGAATATTAAAGTAAATATGTTTGTGTCGAGAAAAAATACATTATACATATTTCATTCATTAGCTATTTCTTAATTTCTTATCTTATCTTTACTATTTTCCACCATGCAAATAATTGCAGGTATCAAGTGTAAAATGGAATATTTTCATGAAAACATTAAAGAGATTTTTATCCCTTTGACAAATGCCCTGAAATAATACAAGGCGTTTTGTTTACTGAGTAAATTTATAACCTAAATAATCACATCTCCTTACTCTCTTACTGATCACACGATGCGTTAAATAGTTCCGTTGACTTCTTAAGCTAAGCAAATTTGTCAAAAAAACTTCATCGTCTTGGTCTAAGTGTGTAGATGAATTGATATCTTTGGCGATTTTTATTTCGTTCGCTTTCATTCACTCGAGTCGATTTCTATGTTGTGTTGTTAAAGTCTATGGATGAAATTGTCACTGAGGGAGACTAGCTTTTACTCAAGTACGATCGAATTGCCATGACAATATTGACTGCATATATGGCCAAAGAAAATTAAGTCCTGCTTAACATTTTCAAACAAAACATTCTATGTATTTTTCCAAGTTTACAATGCAGTCAAAAAGAAAATCTATCTATTTAGGGTTCGTTGTTAGCAATGTTTGTTTAGAAATTGTCGTGGGAGAGCCGATTTTTATGTTTAACTGTCCTTCATTTAATTCATTATATATCTATATATAATCTTGCGAATGAAAAATCACTCTTTAGTAAAGTAACATAATGAAATAATTTCCTTGCGAGTTGCTAAAGTTTTCATTTCGACGATGATTAGATAATAGACTAAAATTTTTCTTTTACTTTGATTTCATACGTGTTGCAATATGCATATATACGTGTGTTTGTTTCTCTGTGTGTGTGTGTGTGTGTGTGTGTGTGTGAGTGTGTGTGTGTGTGTGTGCGGGTGTGCGCGTGTGCGGTTATTTTAGCATTCAGCCAAGGCGTTTTTAGTTTGGTAGAGAATGTTTTTGCACAAAGTAAACAGTTTTTAAATTCAATCCCTAGATATATCCATGGAAATACTACTTGATAATTACATGAAATTTTATATATGTCGAGGTGATGCGGTGTAAAACACTCTTTAAGACGATCGTTTTTGTGATGAACGTGGAAGAAATATTAAAATCCTCGACACCTTCTATTGTTTATTATTTGTGAATGATTTCCGGTCACGTGTTTATGTTTTAGTTGATGATCGGTTTGTTTACAAACAAATGCACGTTTTTTCTAGGTGGCTACTATCTGTAGTCGCTAATACATGTAAAATATTTTGGCCCTTGTGGTCAACAGACCCGGACGGAGAAGATATTTGAATACACTGTTTGACTATAAGCTCACCCCCATCATATGTCTCTAGGTGGTTGCCTTTTTTCGCTGTCCTACTCTCAACATAGTTGAAAAAGTATCAGTTGAAAAGAAGGTCACAAAATCTTACCGTTGACAAAGTCGATGATTTCGAATTAGCTTGTTTGAATCCCGAATATATTTGTGTCGAGAAAAAATACATTATACATATTTCATTCATTAGCTATTTCTTAATTTCTTATCTTATCTTTACTATTTTCCACCATGCAAATAATTGCAGGTATCAAGTGTAAAATGGAATATTTTCATGAAAACATTAAAGAGATTTTTATCCCTTTGACAAATGCCCTGAAATAATACAAGGCGTTTTGTTTACTGAGTAAATTTACAACCTAAATAATCACATCTCCTTACTCTCTTACTGATCACACGAAGCGTTAAAATGTTCCGTTGACTTCTTAAGCTAAGCAAATTTGTCAAAAAAACTTCATTGTCTTGGTCTAAGTGTGTAGATGAATTGATATCTTTGGCGATTTTTATTTCGTTCGCTTTCATTCACTCGAGTCGATTTCTATGTTGTGTTGTTAAAGTCTATGGATGAAATTGTCACTGAGGGAGACTAGCTTTTACTCAAGTACGATCGAATTGCCATGACAATATTGACTGCATATATGGCCAAAGAAAATTAAGTCCTGCTTAACATTTTCAAACAAAACATTCTATGTATTTTTCCAAGCTTACAATGCAGTCAAAAAGAAAATCTATCTATTTAGGGTTCGTTGTTAGCAATGTTTGTTTAGAAATTGTCGTGGGAGAGCCGATTTTTACGTTTAACTGCCCTTCATTTAATTCATTATATATCTATATATAATGTTGCGAATGAAAAATCACTCTTTAGTAAAGTAACATAATGAAATAATTTCCTTGCGAGTTGCTAAAGTTTTCATTTCGACGATGATTAGATAATAGACTATAATTTTTCTTTTACTTTGATTTCATACGTGTTGCAATATGCATATATACGTGTGTTTGTTTCTGTGTGTGTGTGTGTGTGTGTGTGTGTGTGTGTGCGGGTGTGCGCGTGTGCGGTTATTTTAGCATTCAGCCAAGGCGTTTTTAGTTTGGTAGAGAATGTTTTTGCACAAAGTAAACAGTTTTTAAATTCAATCCCTAGATATATCCATGGAAATACTACTTGATAATTAAATGAAATTTTATATATGTCGAGGTGATGCGGTGTAAAACACTCTTTAAGACGATCGTTTTTGTGATGAACGTGGAAGAAATATTAAAATCCTCGACACCTTCTATTGTTTATTATTTGTGAATGATTTCCGGTCACGTGTTTATTTTTTAGTTGATGATCGGTTTGTTTACAAACAAATGCACGTTTTTTCTAGGTGGCTACTATCTGTAGTCGCTAATACATGTAAAATTTTTTGTCCCTTGTGGTCAACAGACCCGGACGGAGAAGATATTTGAATACACTGTTTGACTATAAGCTCACCCCCATCATATATCTGTAGGTGGTTGACTTTTTTCGCTGTCCTACTCTCAACATAGTTGAAAAAGTATCAGTTGAAAAGAAGGTCACAAAATCTTACCGTTGACAAAGTCGATGATTTCGAATTAGCTTGTTTGAATCCCGAATATGTTTGTGTCGAGAAAAAATACATTATACATATTTCATTCATTAGCTATTTCTTAATTTCTTATCGTATCTTTACTATTTTCCACCATGCAAATAATTGCAGGTATCAAGTGTAAAATGGAATATTTTCATGAAAACATTAAAGAGATTTTTATCCCTTTGACAAATGCCCTGAAATAATACAAGGCGTTTTGTTTACTGAGTAAATTTACAACCTAAATAATCACATCTCCTTACTCTCTTACTGATCACACGATGCGTTAAATAGTTCCGTTGACTTCTTAAGCTAAGCAAATTTGTCAAAAAAACTTCATCGTCTTGGTCTAAGTGTGTAGATGAATTGATATCTTTGGCGATTTTTATTTCGTTCGCTTTCATTCACTCGAGTCGATTTCTATGTTGTGTTGTTAAAGTCTATGGATGAAATTGTCACTGAGGGAGACTAGCTTTTACTCAAGTACGATCGAATTGCCATGACAATATTGACTGCATATATGGCCAAAGAAAATTAAGTCCTGCTTAACATTTTCAAACAAAACATTCTATGTATTTTTCCAAGTTTACAATGCAGTCAAAAAGAAAATCTATCTATGTAGGGTTCGTTGTTAGCAATGTTTGTTTAGAAATTGTCGTGGGAGAGCCGATTTTTACGTTTAACTGCCCTTCATTTAATTCATTATATATCTATATATAATCTTGCGAATGAAAAATCACACTTTAGTAAAGTAACATAATGAAATAATTTCCTTGTGAGTTGCTAAAGTTTTCATTTCGACGATGATTAGATAATAGAATAAAATTTTTCTTTTACTTTGATTTCATACGTGTTGCAATATGCATATATACGTGTGTTTGTTTCTGTCTCTGTCTCTGTGTGTGTGTGTGTGTGTGTGTGTGTGTGTGTGTGTGTGTGGTTTTGTGTGTGTGTTCGTATTTGTGTATGTGTTTTTTTTTTTAGTGTGTGCGGGTGTGCGCGTGTGCGGTTATTTTAGCATTCAGCCAAGGCGTTTTTAGTTTGGTAGAGAATGTCTTTGCACAAAGTAAACAGTTTTTAAATTCAATCCCTAGATATATCCATGGAAATACTACTTGATAATTAAATGAAATTTTATATATGTCGAGGTGATGCAGTGTAAAACACTCTTTAAGACGATCGTTTTTGTGATGAACGTGGAAGAAATATTAAAATCCTCGACACCTTCTATTGTTTATTATTTGTGAATGATTTCCGGTCACGTGTTTATTTTTTAGTTGATGATCGGTTTGTTTACAAACAAATGCACGTTTTTTCTAGGTGGCTACTATCTGTAGTCGCTAATACATGTAAAATTTTTTGTCCCTTGTGGTCAACAGACCCAGACGGAGAAGATATTTGAATACACTGTTTGACTATAAGCTCACCCCCATCATATATCTGTAGGTGGTTGACTTTTTTCGCTGTCCTACTCTCAACATAGTTGAAAAAGTATCAGTTGAAAAGAAGGTCACAAAATCTTACCGTTGACAAAGTCGATGATTTCGAATTAGCTTGTTTGAATCCCGAATATGTTTGTGTCGAGAAAAAATACATTATACATATTTCATTCATTAGCTATTTCTTAATTTCTTATCGTATCTTTACTATTTTCCACCATGCAAATAATTGCAGGTATCAAGTGTAAAATGGAATATTTTCATGAAAACATTAAAGAGATTTTTATCCCTTTGACAAATGCCCTGAAATAATACAAGGCGTTTCGTTTACTGAGTAAATTTACAACCTAAATAATCACATCTCCTTACTCTCTTACTGATCACACGATGCGTTAAATAGTTCCGTTGACTTCTTAAGCTAAGCAAATTTGTCAAAAAAACTTCATCGTCTTGGTCTAAGTGTGTAGATGAATTGATATCTTTGGCGATTTTTATTTCGTTCGCTTTCATTCACTCGAGTCGATTTCTATTGTGTTGTGTTGTTAAAGTCTATGGATGAAATTGTCACTGAGGGAGACTAGCTTTTACTCAAGTACGATCGAATTGCCATGACAATATTGACTGCATATATGGCCAAAGAAAATTAAGTCCTGCTTAATATTTTCAAACAAAACATTCTATGTATTTTGATAAGTTTACAATGCTATCAAAAAGAAAATCTATTTATGTAGGTTTCGTTGTTAGCAATGTTTGTTTAATAATTGTCGTGGGAGAGCCGATTTTTACGTTTAACTGCCCTTCATTTAATTTATTATATATCTATATATAATTTTGTGAATGAAAATTCACTCTTTAGTAAAGTAACATAATAAAATAATTTCCTTGCGAGTTTCGAAATTTTCACTTCGACGAGGATTAGATAATAGAATAAAATTTTTCTTTTATTTTTATTTCATACGTGTTGCAATATGCATATATACGTGTGTTTGTTTCTCTCTCTCTCTCTCTCTCTCTCTCTCTCTCTCTCTCTCTCTCTCTCTGTCTGTGTGTGTGTGTGTGTGTGTGTGTGTGTGTTCGTGTTTGTGTATGTGTTTTTTTTAGTGTGTGCGGGTGTTCGTTTATGCGGTTTTTTTAGCATTCAGCCAAGGCTTTTTTAGTTTGGTAGAGAATGTTTTTGCACAAAGTAAACAGTTTTTAAATTCAATCCCTAGATATATCCATGGAAATACTATTTGATAATTAAATGAAATTTTATATATGTCGAGCTGATGCGGTGTAAAACACTCTTTAAGACGATCGTTTTTGTGATGAACGTGGAAGAAATATTAAAATCCTCGACACCATTTGTCAAAAAAACTTCATCGCAATCCTGGAAAAGGAGTAGCACCCTCCTCTACACCTTGGTGTAGTAGCTATTGAAAATGTAGCCTTCTGGTCGCCAACACAACTATATATAATGTTCATTTTCTGATTAACATTCTTCAGAAATGCAGCCTTTTTATTAAGTCTTTTTTCTAAAAAAAATATGAGATCTTTCTTTTCTGAACATTTGATAAATCCTGCTTGTAAAAACGCTTACCTTAACATCCAAATTTAATTGCTTGGGCTCATTCGCTTTTTTAAAGATTATTTTAAACAAAGAAGCAAATGATTTTGATTTTCTTCTTTTAATGAATTCCGCTGGTAAAGACGCTTGCCTTAATATCCAGCTTAAACATTTTCTTCTTTTTTTTTCTTTTATCCTTCGTCTTTAGGCTTATCTCCTTTGTTTTCATGCTTTTTACTTAGATATATGTGATTTTGCTTTTCTTATCCTTTTATGACAATATGAGATATTCTCTGGATCTAAAACTTTATGGGGAGCAAGATGCGGGTTTTTATTCAGAGAAATTTAACTTTTTCATAAAAATATAAAACAAAGTTCTAGTCTTTGAAAGAAATTCAAAAGTCAACTCAATGAAAACCATGGGAAGCAGCATAGTAAATGTGAAGGTGGATGAATCCAAAGTCGAGACATTGGCACACTTCACCTGATGCAGGCCAGAGGAAACTCATTGCTGAACGGCCAAGATTAAATTATTCTGTTAAGGAATTACTGCAACTTAAGGATGGGGTATCTATTGATAAGAAGAAAAAAACAAGTATAAGAAAAAAAATAATCGTGAATGAACGAATGATTAATATCGCTCTAATTAAACGTACTTTCATATCGTATCACCATTCAAGTGCATAAACGAGGGATATGTTCTTCTGTTGTTGGATGTCTGGCCCAAGTGCTTGAAAAACCACCAACAAGGCCCAAACCAAAATTACTTAAACGCAAATGCATTGTCAACATGGGGACATTTAACGTTAAGGCTTTAAACATAATAAACTAGTCACCTGATCTGACAGCAACTGCAGCCGAGGATATTATAGACATCATATACGTTAAAGAACAGAGATATTATCATAGAAAACTAGAAATGAAATTACATGATAACGGATGGATGGGTATTATCGTCAGCATCTGTAAGGAAAATCTCCGTCAATGCCTTCATAAGAAGTGTCGGAATGTTTCTCAGTTCTCTTTCCTTCTAATCATTAAATAGCAGAGAGAGAATCCAACCAAGAATGATAAGGGCTTCATTTAACCCCTGTAAAACAATCGTTTCTTTATCACCATTAAATAACACTGAGAGAATCCAGCCCAAAATGATAAATGCTCTATCTAACCCCTGCATAACAATCGTCTCTTTCTCCCGCCCCACCAACGCCAGTAATGAAATGGTTATGATTACGTTCTACAAAGAGTTATCTCCCCTTATGATCCACGTTCTTGAAAAATGCTCGAAGTTACTAATAAACCTATCAAAATATCATCAATAGACATTTAGATATCAAACTATGACAGTTTACAAAGAAAAAAACGTGAGTGGGTAATTAATACAAAAAACAGCGGACCTCAACGAAATACTTCCTGAAGTTAGTAAGACTTGACATTTTGACTACATGCTGTGAGTAACATAATAAAAGAATAAACAAAGACTTACATCCTTCCTATCCGCCCCCCACCCCAAAAGGCGAATTCATTATCATTATGAACGATTAAGGCATCATAACTCTCACTGGTCTAAATGCAAAGGTTTATCATGTCATGGTTCTCAATCGTATCCGAACTGAAATGGAGAAAACTCACAACAATAATCAGCTTCGTAAAAAATTTGAATACAGTTATTTTCCTTCTGGGCTAGACTGGGTTTTTTAGCCTTGGTATGGCAACCATTCTATGAGAAAAAAATATTCTGAATTCAAACCTGCTAAATTCCACTCAAAAATTAAACTTGTGTTGCATCCAGCTTTTCCGGAGGTTTTGGGTATATATATATATATATATATATATGTGTGTGTGTGTGTGTGTGTGTGTGCTACTAGTTTTGCAATGGTGATTACTTTGACTTACTTGGGAAGTACATTGACAAGAGATGGGTTTTTAGATGCTGAAATTCACTAATGCATTCCAAAGGCATCTGTAATGTTTATGATGCTTTTAATCGAATAGAGACTTATGAGTATTTTTACTCGTCAGTTTATGATGATTGTTGGGTGTTCTCTTGAAGTTATCTTTAATATGGATATTGCATCACACGAATCTGAATATTCCTTGCTCTTGAATCCACTCTAAACATCAAGTGGAAAACTACAACACGTGACACAGAAGTTCTTATAAGGGCAGGATGGACAAACATCGATTCTCTCATCATAACAACCCATAAACAAAAGGCAGGTCATGTTTTACACAAAAGTGATTAAAGTCTGCCTAGGCAAATACATTATGTTCAGTTGTTACTGAAAAAGATCGGTAGCATAAGTCTTGGAAGAGGTATAAAGATTGCCTTAAAAGTAACCTTGTAAAAAAAATCGATCCAGACAAGTGGTAAAAGCTGTTGTCAAAAAAAAAGTTAACTATCATTTTACTATGTGTAGGTCGTAATTAAGATAGACTCCAGCATAAATGCATAAATATGTGGGGGTGTTCTCGTGGTGTACTGGTTAAAGCGATGGACTGCGGAATCGTAATAAGCGAGTTCGTATTCCAGGTTTGGTTTCTTTGTTTAATGGCATATCAACTCTTTTTAGGTTATTTAATGCCAAAGCCATTCTCCTAGAAGAACAGTACTATTTAACCCATAGCTGGGAGGATAAGGGGGTTCATACCTTTCCCAAGGGTATTTGCCCGAAAGTGAACATAATAGCACGACTGGAGAACGAACTCGCGTACTACGATTCCGCAGTCCATCGCTTTAACCATTACACCACGAGGACACCCCCTCGTATTCCAGTTGCGCTATTACGTTCACTTGGGAAAGGTATGAACCTCTTTATCCTCCCAGCTATTTTATTTCATCTGAAACATGGACAGTCCTTCTTAGAAATTTGAATATTTTCGAGTGCTTTCATCAGAAGTATTTAAGACATCAAGTGGTAAAGTAAACCACCCCACACGGAAATCTTTACAAGAGCAGGATGAACAACATTGATTCTCTTATCATAACAATCAAAGTCCGGTGAGCGGTTCATGTGCGTATAATTAATGATAGAAAACAGAAGAAAATCCATTAGAATCGGTCCGCAGCATAAGTCTTGGCAGTGTTATAAAGTCATATAATAAATATGCTTATATACACATATACATATATATGCTGAATGGATCACAACGACACGATGATAAAGGACGAGCGAAGACTTCTTTAGAAAATATACCTCTCACTTTATTTGTAACGTTTGCGTGTGAGAGGGAGTTGGAGACCGAACAGAACTGCAATATATTGACCCCTACTCTTATGGCCGTCAGCGTTGTGTCTTTCTCGTTCTCCAGGGCTGCTCAACCGGAGGCCCGGGGGCTCAGCTTTCTGCTGAGTGCTGGCTTTCTCTACCACATCTTGTCACCAACGGGTCTCCAAAACTACTGGGGGCTCCGAGGGCCCCTTCAGCCTGGCGTGGCCTTCCCTACCATATCTCGTCTCTAACTCCAACTCTCTGACTTCTTGTCTTGACAGAGTTATATAATAGTTCAACGTCCACTCAATCCTTGGAATGGCATATTTGATCGTCATCAAGCGGAAATAACTGTCATGCAATTCACAGGTCACTCTCTTCCAGTGCATCACTCTGTAGCGGCAAAGTGGGACCTTCACCTTGTCCCATATTATCAGCCGAGCTCACCTGCGCGATTTCTTTCGATTAATGGCCATTGGGATGTGTCACTTCCGCTATCTTTGGAATGGCATGTTTGCCCGGGTCGAAGGTCAAAATATAACAGCAGAGCTATATGGATTGCCTCAAAGCTTATCTTGTAAATACAAAAAAGATCCTGATAATCTCTTCGAATCTCCTGATTGACCGAATCCCTTCTAAATACTCAACTGGCCATTCTGTCTGTGGGTACCTGTGTATATATAATTTCATAGCGCTTACTTGTTCCTTTCGGCTCTTAGCTCACATTAACTACTTCCGCATGTTTACACAGCTGGGACATCCTGTGTAGAAATCCTTAACTGACGGGAGTCCAAAGGTTAATATGCAACACGTAATTATAAAATATTATCTCCCAGCCATAACCTTTTGGTGGGTCAAAAAGTTCATATGATGATGTTGCTAACTTTTTTTAGCAATGGAATTCAAGCATTGCAACATCGATGAAAGGAGAAGTAAAACTTTACTTTTTAAAAATTAATAACTGTCCAATCATATCCTGGCGAAAGGAAAAGGTATATTTAAGAATTTAATGATCACACACAAACACACACACACACACACATATATATATATATATATATATATATATATATATATTCGTCATTCGGGGTATGTATTTCTGTCTTCTTCTGTAGTACATCGAATTTGTTTCTTAATGCTAACACATATTTATCTCTAATATCCTTGTTATTAAGAAGGACCCAGTCATAGTGTATGGTGGTCGTTGTTTGGGTGGCATTCTTTCGTAGGCTCAGTCATCAACGCCCACCAAGACGCAGCCGCGAAATACATACCAACAAAACATAGAACTAAATCTACAGTCCTATGGGAGACATTAGCGGTTAGAGAAAAACGTGCAGACGTGAAACCTGCCTCCAAATGCAATAGGAAGAACCTAACTAACACAAACGCCCTGAAACTAAAAAAGACGCAAAATGAATTTGCAAGCATATACCTAAAAAACAGACAGAATACATACAAAATCAAATAGACAAGATTAGAGACTCAGTGGAAGATAGGCAATCTAGGATAGCCTGGCAAACGATAAACAAAGTGAGCAGAAGGAAGAGCACAGCCAAAGCTAAACTGAAAGCAACAAACCAACAAGAACGAATAAAACTGTGAAGACTGCATTGCGAGAATCTACTAGGAAACCCACCAAAAGTTACACATGAACCAATCACCAGAATTATTAGTAAGCAATTAGACATTCAACTAGGACCGTTTACTCTAGATCAACTCGACCCAGTACTGAGAAAAATAAAAAAAGTCGCAGTGCTTGATGAAATTCCCCCAGAAGTATGGAAGACCAGACAATTCGACGACATACTGCTCCGACACTGTAATGCAGTTTATAATCAAAATCTGATAGACAGATGCATGAAGGGATGCATCCTTCCTTTCCCTAAAAAGGGTGACCTCGGATTAGCCAAGAACTACCGAGGTATAACACTTACATCCATAACAGCCAAAATATACAATGCCCAACTATGTAACCGCATAGAACCCAAAATTGACAACATTCTAAGGAAGAACCAAAATTTCTTCCGAAGAAATAGATCAACGACCTCACAAATATTGACTATCCGTAGAATCCTTGAAGGCGTACGGGCAAAAAACCTAGAGGTGACAATACTATTTGTCGACTTTACCAAGGCCTTTGATTCCATTCACAGAGAGAAATTCTACTAGCATACGGCATACCAAAAGAGACCGTGGCAGCCATAATGATTCTCTATAGAAACACCAAAGTGAAAGTACGTTCTCCGATGATATAGTGCTTCTGGCAAATACACCCACCCAAACTGAAACCTTACTGCATAGTCTCGAACGAGCCGCCGGAGGCATTGGCCTCCATTTCAATGCACACAAAACGGAATATATGTGATTTAATCAAACAGGCGACATTTCCAAACTAGGCGGTAGCTCTCTGAAACTAGTTGACAAGTTCACCTACCAAGGAAGCAGTGTCTCATCAACAGAAAAAGACATCGACACCTGACTAACAAAGGCATGAACAGCAAGCGATAGGCTATAGGTCATATGGAAGTCAGACCTGACCGATAAAATGAAATGCAGTTTTTTCCAAGCAGTGGTCGTGTCGATACTGCTATATGGATGCACTACATGGACGCTGACTGAACGGATGGAGAAAAGGCTTGAGGGCAACTACACAAGAATGTTGCGAGCAATATTGAACAAGTCCAGGAGGCACTACACAACAAAACAGTAGCTGTACGGCCACCTACCTCCCATCATGAAAACTATCAAAGTTAGACGAACAAGACATGCAGAACACTGTTGGAGACGAGCAGAGTGATGTTCTCCTATGGACCCCCTCACATAGCCGAGCAAAAGCAAAGCGACCAGCTCAAACCTACATACAGCAGCTCTGTGAGGATACGGCATGCAGCCCTGAGGACCTGCTAGAAGCAATGAACGATATCGAGGAGTGGTGAGAGAGGGTCAGGGATATTCATGCTGGTGGCATGACAAGATGATGATGATATATATATATATATATATATATATATTATCATATTGCAAAAGGACTTGGCAAAGAGTGTTCATAACGAGGAATATGGTTAATTAAAATAAGGTAATTACTATATATGTATAAATATATATTTGTACGTGTGCATGTGTGTATTTAATCATACACCGTGTTTATAAGTGTATACAAGTATACAATATATGTGTATATGATTATACAAGAATGTGCTTATATATTTGCAAATATATATATGTATATATAAACAGATTTACACAGACACACACAGACACACACACACATATATATAGTAAGTAAAGTTGGCGACCATAGTCGAGGGTGACCCGAAGGCTCCCTTTTCGATAGCTACTACACCAACGTGTAGGTAAGGGCGCTACTCCTTTCCCAGGATTTCTCCACTTTACCCTTGATTCGTACCTTATAATGCTGAGTGCTAAACAAGGAGGCATCAAGTACCATTTTTAAAGTCTTTGGTATGACTCGACCTGGGATTGAACCCAGGTCTCCTGGGCAATTGGCGAACAATCTAACCATTATGCCAATGTCCGGTAAAATATATATATAGTCATCCACAGACAGATCTGTTTCGTTCTATCAGAACTCATCAGTGTGGCTAGACATACCAGCTTCCCGTAGCTGGGATCAAAACCCGGTTGACTCAAACGCCAATCTAAGCCTCTAACCCTTCGGCCACGAGGAGCCAGTAGCAGCGCAGTAAATTTTAAACGGTTATGAATAACAATTACTATTGTTTACATACATCCGTTTAACGGCTACCGAGACCTCAATTCATATAGGAAGAGACTTGTAATAAACGCTAATGGCAACACGATTACTTCATTCGCCGGAGAACTCAACCCTACGCGGGTAAGGGAGTATATATCTTTATAGTCATCCACAGACAAATCTGTTTCGTTTTATCAGAACTCATCAGTGTGGCTAGACATACCAGCTTCCCGTAGCTGGGATCAAAACCCGGTTGACTCAAACGCCAATCCAAGCCTCTAACCCTTCAGCCACGAAGAGCCAGTAGCAGCGAAGTAAATTTTAAACGGTTATGAATCATAATTACTATTGTTTACATACATCCGTTTAACGGCTACCGAGACCTTAATTCATATATATATATATATATATATATATATATTATTAACCTACCATTTGATAGATGAATAGATGTACACATGCATGGATATACAGTAGCAGCCATTAAGTTAAGGAACGGAACATCAAATATTTAAATGATTTTAACTTGAAAAAATTTGCATGTACGTATATGAAATTTTCACAAAATATTCTTGGAACATATATGCATTTGTAACATATAAAGTTTTCTAAATTTTTTTTTTATCGTAAATTAATAGTCAACTGAAGACCAAAAATATACATTTTACCCTGGTCAGAAGTTAAGGAACACATCATAAATCCTTGTTAGATCAATATATATATTTAAGAAAAATTCAATATTTAGAGAATTTTCCTTTGTATTGGATTACCTCATGGTATCTTCTACCAAATGAGCCAATTAACTTCTTACAAAAGGTAGGTTGCACAGTCGGCTGGGGCTGTAGAATACACCGACTGCTTCTCTGCAGAGTGGTGAGACACTCCCCACAACGAGTGTCCTGGACATGATACTAAACAATCTGATGGTGAGGTTCCAGTAATGCTGGAGCTTTGGAAAATGCGGAGTACCCCTTCATTGCCATCGTTCCCAGGTCCACTCTGGCCCGGAGTGATGGCACCTATATATGGGTTAAATAGAATTAAACTATTGTTTGAGTTTGCTGTTTTTTTGCATTTAATCTGCGTATTTATGCTAAACTGAATTGTTTAAAGTAGAACTGTTTTGACATTCAAACTGCGTACTTATGCTAAACTGAATTGTTTGAATTAGAACTGTCTGACTAAACTGAATAGCTTGAAATAGAAACGTTTCTGACAATTAAACTGTGTACTTACATTTAAACTGCGTGCTTATGCTAAACGGAATTGTTTGAAATGGAACTGTTTTTGACATTGAAACTCTACTTACACTAAACTGAATATAGAACTGTTTTGACATTTAACTGTGTGTAAACAAAATCTGTACTTGTACTAAACTGAATTAGCGGAATTAGAACTGTTTGAATAAAGTGAATAGCTTGAAATAGAAACGTTTTTGACAATTAAACTGTGTACTCATGCTAAACTGAAATGTTTGAAATAGAACTGACTATTGGCATAAAAATGAATTTGGCTTAAAATAACCTACAAAGTTGGATATGCCATAAAACCCAACCAACGAACTAACAAAAGGTGGTAGTGATACTTTTCCATTCTTCTTTCAGAAAACCCCATAAATCATTAATATTTTGAAGATTTCTGTTTTGAGCTTTCTCTCCTATGATTTTCCATACATTCTCAATAGGATTCATATCTGGATTTTGTGGTGTCCACTTTATAGCAGCTATTCATTCCTCTTCGAGAAAACTTAACAAAGATTTAGCTTTTTGACAAGGCGCGTTGTCTTGCATAAATAATGGAGTTTCAACTGTCCCTTTGCATAAATGAGGAGAGCATGCTAGTGATGAAGTTCTTTATAAACAATCGCATAAATATTAACCGTGAAAATGAACAATGGGTCCTACTCCCGCTAAAGAAATTATCCCCTACATCATTACGCCCCCACCAAATTTCAGTTTTCTTAACGCATTCAGGAGATAAGCGTTATCCATTTTTACGTCTTACAAACCTCTTACCATCAGATGGAAAGAAGTAGAATTAAGATTCATCACTAAAGTAACCATATTCCATTGTTCCTCTGTCCACACGATATGCTCTGAGGCGAAGTCAAGATAAACCTTTTGATTTTTCTTTGAAATCAAAGGTTTGCAACATGGAATCCGAGCAACTATTTTTTTTATTATTTAACCTCCGAGAAACAGTTTTTGTAGATATTGGTTTTCCTGTTTGCTCACAAAATGCACGAGAAATAGACGTTGCTGTATTGAAGTGGTCTTTTAAATAATCATCCGATCTTCCCATTTGGTAGTCATAGGAGGACTGCCAGTTTTTGGTTTTGTTTCAAGTGTCATGTCTGCCTTAAATCTACTGATTACACGATAAACAAAGCTTTTTCGCCTTCGTACGATGCCAGCAATTTCAGAATGCGATTTGCTTTCAACAAGATTTGCTAAAATGAGCTTTTTTTCTTCTTAAGTTAAACAATTACGTGCTTTCGCCTCCATCTTCCTTAAAAATAGTTCCAACAATGTATGACACTTGACTATAAATCAAAATTAGCAATCAAGTTGTTTAAAAATTACCTAAATTACCATAATTCAACAGCGTTCCTTAACTTTTGACCAAGGCAAAATGAATATATATATTTCTTAGTTCTCTATTAATTTTATGTAATAATTTTTTAGAAAATTTTATACGTAATCAATACATATATGTTCTAAGTATATTTTGGGAAATTTTCGTAAACATACATGCAATTGTTTTCAAGTAGAAATCATTTAAATATTTGTTGTTGTTCCGTTCCTTAACTTATGGCTGCTAATGTATATATAATCTCCCAACCGTGGGTTGAGATTTCTAGCGGGGAATTTGCCGCCTACCACATAAACGGAGTATTCCAGGTAGCCGATACGTACATGTAAAAAAGGTATTCGTAAAAAATTCCGTCACTAACGCGGAAAATAATGATGGGTTCGGGGTAAGATATCCGACTGATGTAAAGTTCGCCCGGTTTCGATCCCAGCAAGAAGCATCTAACGAGTCTCGGCACGAGAGATAATACAACGAAACAGTCAGTGAATGACAATAGATTTATGTGTATATATATATATATATATATATATATATATATACACGAGTGAGTGTGCCTGTGTGTATCTACACACATTTCTCTATAAATATACGCCGATATATGCGAAGTATATCCGAAAAATAACGAGACCATTGTTAAAAATAATCTATTTCAATTCCAAACTACCATGTCCCCCTCGAGTTAAAAACATTTTACAATCCTTTTCCAGAGTTAAGGATTTTATTTCAATATTTATTTTAGAATTTTTAAATGGTGTAACAGTAATGAAACTAAACTTAAGCTTGCGGGGGATAAGGGGTTTCAATACATTTTCCAAGTGTATTTATCCGAAAGTGAACATGATAGCGCTACAGGGGTTCGAACTCGCTTATCTCAAGGTCGCTGTCCAATACTTTGACCATTATGCCACGGGAACTTCTCTACTTCGACGCTGCCTTTCCTGGTCAATTTTATTCATTTAGATTGTAATATCGCTTGTCTGATTCTTTCACTGAAGCTATAATAGAATCACTTGATAGAATTTTTAATTATTTAGTCTAGTATTCTTTTTGTTAATTAAAGGCTACCATAGAGAACAAGTGTCCGAAATCTTTCGTTAAATATGTCAAATTGATGAAAATAATGAAGGAAATAAGAAGTTCGACAAGCCGGGTTACAAAGGCTCGTTATGCAAATGAAGATTCAACAGACAATCGGAATATGATATGACCCTAATTGTTACAAAGAAAACAAGAAGAGAAAGACTTTTGTCAGCTTAATTTATCCAATTCTAATTTGTAATGAAAGAGTAAAAACTCTTTGAATAGATTTCTTTATTTCATCGAAGCGAGCATTTTAATTTGTAAAAAATATTAATTGAAAATATTTGTACAAAATGTCTCATTTTTTTTTTTTCATTTTGGATTCTACATTATTTTGATTTATATCCTTCAGAAATGAAGCCTTTTTTTAAATTTAATCTTTTTACGAAGATGCATAAAATTTTCATTTTTCTGATTTTTTAATAAAGCTCGCTTATAAAGACGTTTACTTCAAAATCAAATTTAAACGTTTTCTTTTTCTTTATTTTAATTTCCATTCACCTTTGCGCTTATTTCTTTTTTTTTTTTTTAAATTATTTTATTCATTTTCTGATCTTTTAATAAAGCTCGCCTGTAAAGACACTTCAAAATCAAATTTAAACGTTTTCTTTTTCTTTATTTTACTTTCCATTCACCTTTGCGCTTATTTCTTCTTTTTTTTTTAAATTCTTTTTTTCATTTTCTGATCTTTTAATAAAGCTCGCTTATAAAGACACTTACCTCAAAATCCAACTTGGACGTTTTCTTTTTCTTTATTTCTCTTTTCTTTCACCTTTAGGCTTATTTTTGCTAAGATGTAATTTTCCTTTCATAAAAAAATAAAAAGACTTATTGATTTTGAAAAAAATTAAATCACTTCAAAAGGTCAGTGAGGGACTAGTACTAACTGAATAATTAAATCGTCAAAATAATAAGTAAACTGCTTTGGGATTTTTTTTCGGTGAGAAACACGATATCATCTTGGGTATTACAATTTCGAAATAAATAACAGGCGACCGTTGATCAGATAGGAAAATGAATTTATTTTGACAGCATCGAAACACAAGAGAGTGAGATAGGCAGAAAGGTTTCCTGTTGAGCATATTAGCACACTGACCTCCCGCAGTCATTGCCCCGAAGGGCTTTGAAACTGACTCTACTCTGACCCTAGTCGTAACTCAACTGCCTACTCCACTGACTAATTTTCAAATCCTCAAATTTTTATATATTCTAAAATCAAGTATATCATTGGTGTGACATCATTTCACTAAGTGTATCATTGGTGTGACATCATTTCACTAAGTGTATCATTGGTGTGACGTCATTTCATTAAGTGTATCATTGGTGTGACGTCATTTCACTAAGTCATTGCATCATGTCATGATCATCACACATGTGCCTAAATTTTATGTTTTTATTTAATTCCCATCAAACTTATGACACGACATGAATCCATTTTATTTACATTTGGCTTTCCTGTCTTCCTCAACGTTATTTTAACGCAAGGTGTCCAACCTGGGCACCCCCTGTGCACACGTTTGATTTCTCCATTTTACTTACATTTCCGCTCTTAGATTTTAGCTAACTTACAATTTTACCAAACTAAATAATAAATTAATATAATCAATTATCAATATAATAATTAATATGATTAATTATCACCCTAATTATTTTACAGCGAATAAATCCATTTTAAATTATGACATATCGAACTAACTCTTGCCCGCCTCTTGGGGTTCCAAAAAGTTAATTCTTCTGATAGATTAAACAGATCTTTGACATTTGTTTTGGTAATGTGAAACAAGAAGCTCCCCAACAAGGTGTGAGCTTGGGCCATTAATTAACCAAACGCCTATATTGTGAGTTGATTGGATAGCCAATTAAAATCTGATACGTGGAGAGACAGTCTGTTCACGGAGCCACTTCAGCGTATTTCATTGGCTGAACAATTAAAAATTAATAAAAGAATAGGAAATAATTTGCGATTGGTTAGCCGATTGGGAATGTTTTTCCTATCGTAATCCTCTGTAAAAATACATGTTTTTAGGTTCAGAAGGGAGAAGTTATCTGATGTCCATAACGAAGACAGGAGAATAAGAAAAGAAATCTCTCCAAGCACGAAAGCCTCACTCAAAAATGAGCAATATGGAAAGACTGCACCAGCCGGATAATTCATTTGTCTGTTTCTTAAATACAACAAAAAGGGACACAATTATAATCATAACAGTGTATGGTTGTTACTATCTTACTTGGTGGGTTTGTGGCAGACCAAATGCGGTATAATTTGGAGAGTGCGCAATATCTGTGAAGAGCTATTATATAATAATAATAATAATAATAATAATAATAATAATATATATGTATATATAAACTAATATATATATATATATATATATATATATATATAATCCCCTCCCACTCTTATGTGTCTATTCTAGTTTTTTATCAAAAAGATCTGAAGAAGTCCTGTTAATTTTTTTTCGTATTTTTGGAAATTTCAAAAATGCGTAACAGGATGGAAATAAATTTATAATCCTTTGTGATCAGCTTCGTTGTTTTTTCTTAAAGAATTTATTGCTCTGTATCATTGGTACATTGAGCTCTTTACCAGGAAAATTTAAATATTCATTCATGAATAATTTCTTGTCCTGATGGAATTACTCCCAACTCCGGTTTAACTGGATCAAGAATACTATATATATATATATATATATATATATATATATATTGTTACGCCTTTGTGTTTCCGTGAATAATCATTAATTTTGAAAGGAGAGTTTTTGCTGCCTTTGTGTTGCCAACACCCAGGCAACTTGTTCCAACGAACTACCACGTATGTCAGAAGTTCCTGATGGATTATTTCATCCCTAATCTGTATATCTTTGAAACTCAATGTGTGTACAAAGGGAGGTGATAAAACCAACTTGCCGGAAACGCATGTAGTAATCACGGAACGATTGACCCAACCAAATCCCGGGACTAGTGTGGGGGTCAGTCTACCTGGATTAAAAAGGAAAAATTATATCCGAGTGTCCTGTCAACAAATACAACACAAATTTATAAAAAAACGAGAAAAAACGATTTTTTAGACAAGACGAAAACCAGATTGAGCTAGTTAGACATTTATATACACATTAACATTTGTATTTTACAATCCTTTTTTTTTTTTAGTCTTTGTTTTGTTGTGGTCGTAAAGAAAGAAAAGTTTGTTACGGGGCCAATAAAGATGTCGATTCCGCAAACTTTTTTTAAAAGTAATGAGATCGACATAAACTAGGAAGGGATGACAGAAAAAGGGTAATTTGCAGTAGCAAGCTTTTGGCAAATCAGTACACGAGAAGAAGTGAGTCTGTTTCTGCTTCCGAAATGAATGTTGCTGCTTGTCTGGAGACGTCATTAGGCTAAGCTGCAGGAACTTGTCGGTTGCTACAGGTCTGGTGAAAACAGCGGGCTAAGTTGTAAGAACTGGTGTGCTACTATGGGTCTGGAGACGTCAGCAAGATAAGCTGCAGGTTCGGAGGCTGAGCTGCAGGCTGAGATGCAACAATCGGCAACTGTGGATCTAGAGACATCAGCAGGCTGAGTTGCGGGAACAACCATACACTGTTATGATTATAATTGTGTCCCTTTTTCAGCGTACAGAAATGCAGGAAGCGGCTGCTGCAGGTCAGAAGAATTCAGTGGGTTGAGATACAAGAATCAGCGGTTGCACTTCTGGAGACGTCAGTTGACTGATTTGCAGGAACTGGTCTGCTGTTGCAGGTCTGGAGACGTCAGTGGGCTGAGATATAAGAATCGGCGGCTGCGGGCCAGGAGAAGTCAGTAAGCTGAGTTGCACGAACTGGTCTGCTGCTGCAGGTCTGGAGATGTCAGCGGACTGAGTTACACGAACTGGTCATCTGCTATGGGTCCGAAGAATTCAGCGGGCTGAGATGCAATAACCGGCAACTGTGGATCTGGAGACGTCATTGGGCTGAGTTGCACGAACTGGTCTACTGCTGCAGGTCTGGAGACGTCAGTGGGCTGAGATATAAGAATCGGCGGCTGCGGGCCAGGAGAAGTCAGTAAGCTGAGTTGCACGAACTGGTCTGCTGCTGCAGGTCTGGAGATGTCAGCGGACTGAGTTACACGAACTGGTCATCTGCTATGGGTCCGAAGAATTCAGCGGGCTGAGATGCAATAACCGGCAACTGTGGATCTGGAGACGTCATTGGGCTGAGTTGCACGAACTGGTCTACTGCTGCAGGTCTGGAGACGTCAGTGGGCTGAGATATAAGAATCGGCGGCTGCGGGCCAGGAGAAGTCAGTAAGCTGAGTTGCACGAACTGGTCTGCTGCTGCAGGTCTGGAGATGTCAGCGGACTGAGTTACACGAACTGGTCATCTGCTATGGGTCCGAAGAATTCAGCGGGCTGAGATGCAATAACCGGCAACTGTGGATCTGGAGACGTCATTGGGCTGAGTTGCACGAACTGGTCTACTGCTGCAGGTCTGGAGACGTCATTGGGCTGAGTAACACGAACTGGTTTTCTGCTGTGAATATGGAGAGGTCAACAGACAGAGAAGAAATAATTGGCGTCCGCGGATCTGAAGACGTCGGCAGGCTGAGTTGCAGGAACTGGCCTATTGAGCTAGCCTGAGACGTCAGTGGGCTGAGATGCAAGAACAGACGTCATTGGGCCTGAAGAGGTCAGCGGGTTGAGTCACAGAAACTGGTCTACGGCTTGTGGCCTGGAGATGCCAGCGGGTTGAGATAAGAGAATCGGCGGCTGTGGGTCTGAAGACGTCAGCGAGCTGAGACGCAAGACTCGGCAACTGTGGATCTAGAGACGTCTGCGGGCTGAGTTGCTGGAACTGGTCTACTGCTGCGGGTATGGAGACGTCAGCAGGCTAAGATACAAGAATCGGCGGCTGTGGGTCTGAAGACATTAGCAGGCTGAGATGCAACAATCGGCAACTGTGGATCTAGAGACATCAGCAGGCTGAGTTGCGGGAACAGATCTACTGCTGCAGGCCTAGAAACGTCAGCGGGCTTGAAATACAAGAATCGACGGCTGCAGGTCTGAAGACATTGGCGAGCAGAGATGCAAGAATCGGCAACTAATTATCTGGAGGACAGCGGGCAGAGATACAAGAAGCGGCGACTGCGGGTCTGAAGACGTCAGCGGGCTGAGTTGCTGGAACAGGTCTACTGCAGCGGGTCTGGAAACGTCACCGGGCTGAGATGTAAGAGTCGACAACTGTGGATCTAGAGATATCAGCGGGATGAGTTACTGGAACTGGTCTACTACTGTAGGCCTAGAAACGTCAGCGGGCTGAGATGCAAGAATCAGTGGCTGCAGGTCTGAAGACGTCGGCGGAAAGAGATGCAAGAATCGGTAACTGATAATCTGGAGACGTCAGCGGGCTAAGATACAAGAATCGGCAGCTGTGGGTCTGAAGAATTCACCGGGCTGAGATACAAGAATCGGCAACTGATTATCTGGAGTCATTTACGGGCTGAGATACAGAATCGGCGGCAGTGGGTCTGAAGAATTCGGCGGGCTGAGATACAAGTATCGGCGACTGCAAGTCAGAAGACGTCAGCAGGTTGAGATACAAGAATCGTCGGCTGTGGGTCTGAAGACATTAATGGGCTGAAATCCAAGACTCGGCAACTGTGGATTTAGAGACGTCAGCGGGATGAGTTACTGGAACTGGTCTACTGCAGTAGGCCTAGAAACGTCAGCGGGCTGAGATGAAGGAATCAGTGGCTGTAGGTCTGAAGACGTCGGCGGAAAGAGATGCAAAAATCGGCAGCTGATTATCTGGAGAAGTCAGCGAACAGAGATACAAGAATCGGCGGCTGCGGGTCTGATCACGTCAGCGAGCTGAGTTGCTGAAACTTGTCCAATGCAGTGACTCTGGAAACGTCAACGGACTGATATGCAAGAATCGGCAATTGATTATCAGGAGAGGTCAGCGGGCTGAGATACAAAAACCGGTGGCTGCTGTTCTGAACGATTCAGCAGAGTGTGATACAAGATTCGCCAACTGATTATCTGGAGACGTCAGCAGGCTGAGGTACAAGAATTGGCGGCAGTGGGACTGTAGAATTCAGCGGGCTCGGCAACAAATTATCTAGAGATGTCAGCGGGTTGAGATACAAGAATCGTCGGCTGCGGGTCTGAAGAATTCAGTGAGCTGAGATACAAGAATTGGAGCCTGCCGGTCTGAAGACGTCAGCGAGTTGATATACAAGAATCGGCAACTGATTATTTGGAGACGTCAGCAGGCTGAGATACATGAATCCGCGGCTGTGGATCTGAAGACGTTAGCAGGTTGAGATATTAGAATCGTCGGCTGTGGGTATAAAGAATTCAGCTGGCTGAGATGCAAGAACCGGCAGCTGTGGATCTAGAGACATCGATGGGTTAAGTTGCTGGAACTGGTCAACTGCTACAGGCCTAAAAACATCAGCGGGCTAAGATACAAGAACCGGCGGCTGCGCGTCTGAAGACATCGACGGGCAGAGATGCAAGAATCAGCAACTGATTATCTGGAGACGTTAGCGGGCAGAAATACAAGAATCAGCGGCAGTGGGTTTGAATAATCCAGCGGGCTGAAGTACAAGAATCTGGGCTACGGGTCTGAAGACGTCAGCAGGCTGAGATACAAGAATCGGCAGACGAGAGTCTGAAAACATCAGCGGGGTGAGATACAGGAATCGGCAACTGATTATCTGGAGACGTCACCGGGCTGAGATACAAGAATCGGCGGCTGCAGTGCTGAACAATTCGGGAGAGTGTGATAAAAGAATCGGCAACTGATTATCTGGAGACGTCAGCAGGCTGAGATACAATAATTGGCGGCAGTGAGTCCGCAGAATTCAGCGAGTTGAGATACAAGAATCGGCAACAAATTATCTAGAGATGTCAGCGGGCTGAGATACAAGAACCTGCGGCAGTGGGTCTGAATAATTCAGCGGGATAAGATACAAGAATCAACAACAAATTATCTGGAGAGGTAAATGGCCTGAGATGCAAGAATCGACGGCTGCAATTCTGAAGACGTCAACGGGCTGAAATACGAGAATCTGTAACAGATTATCTGGAGACGTCAGCGAGCTGAGATACAAGAATTGGCGGATGCAGGTCTGAAAACGTCAGCAGGCTGAAATACAAGAATCACCGGTTGCGGGTCTCAAACATCAGCGGGCTGAGATACAGGAATCGGCAAAAGATTATATGGATACATTAGTGGGCTGAAATTCAAGAATCGACGGCTGCAGATACTGAAGATGTCAGCAGGTTGAGATACAACAATCGTCAGCCGCTGCGGGTATACAGAATTCAGCGGGCTGAGATACAAGAATCGGCAGTTGTTGATATAGAGACATCGACGGATGGAGTTGCTGGAACTGGTGTACTGCTGCAGGCTTAAAAACGTCAGCGGGCTGAAATACCAGGATCAGTGGCTCCGGGTCTGAAGATGTTAGCAGGTTGAGATACAAGATTCGGCGGCTGCGGGTATAAAGAATTCAGCAGGCTGAGATACAAGAATAGACAGCTGTGGATCTGGAGACTTCGACGGGTTGAGTCGCTGGAACTGGTCTACTGCTGCAGGCCTAAAAATATGTCAGCGGGTTGAGATACAGAGTGGAACGATAAAATTGTCGTCCTAGAAAATACAACATGATTCCATTTCCGTTTAATGAAAACCGGTTTTCTTTTTTTTTTTTTGTTTTTGTTTTTTGCAGACCATCAACTAGTTTGCCAGTTGTGTACAAATCCCAGGAGCGATAGGAGCCTTCTATCCTGTATGAAAGTGACACAATGTTCAACGAGCAAGATCGGAGATGCACCGCGCTACAACTCATGCTCTCTGCCAGTCTACTGCTGCAGGCCTAGAAACGTCAGCAAGAAAAGATACAAGAATCAGCAACTGATTATGTGGAGACATCAGTAGGCTAAGATACAAGAAGCGGCGGATGTAGGTCTTAAGACGTCAATGGGCTGAGATACAAGAATCGGCGGATGCAAGTTTAAAGACGTCAGCAGGTTGAGATACAAGAATCGGAGGCTGCGAGTCTAAAACATCAGCGGTGGTGGGGGTGATACAAAAATCAGCGACTGTAGGTCTGAAGACGTCAGTGGGATAAATTGTTTGAACTGGTCTACTACAGTGGCACTGGAAAGGTCAGCGAGTGGAGATGCAAGAATCGGCAACTGATTATCTGGAGACGTCAGCGGGCTGAAATACGAGAATCGGTGGCTGCGGGTCTGAAGACGTCAGCAGGTTGAGTTACAAGATTCGACGGCTGCGAGTATGAAGACATTAAAGGGCTGAGATACAAGAATCGACGGCTGAGGATCTGAAGACTTCGACGTGTTGAGTTGCTGGAACTGGTCTACTGCTGCAGGCCTAGAAACGTCAGCGGGCTGAGATACAGAGTGGAACGATAAAATTGTCGCCCTAGAAAATACAACATGATTCCATTTCCGTTTAATGAAAACCGGTTTTCTTTTTTTGTTGCAGACCATCAACTAGTTTGCCAGTTATGTACAAATCCCAGGAGTGATAGGAGCCTTCTATCCTGTATGAAAGTGACACAATGTTCAACGAGCAAGATCGGAGATGCACCGCGCTACAAGTCATGCTCTCTGCCGGTCTGCTGCTGCAGGCCTAGAAACGTCAGCGAGAAAAGATACAAGAATCGGCAACTGATTATGTGGAGACGTCAGTAGGCTGAGATACAAGAAGCGGCGGATGTAGGTCTTAAGACGTCTGTGGGCTGAGATACACGAATAAACAATTGATGTTCTGAAGACGTCAATGGGCTGAGATACAAGAATCGGCGGATGCGAGTCTAAAACAGCAGCGAGGGGAGATACAAGAATCGGCAACTGATTATCTGGAGAAGTCAGGGGGCTGAGATATAAGAATCGGCGACTGTATGTCTGAAGACGTCAGCGGGATAAATTGTTTGAACTGGTCTACTACAGTGGCTCTGGAAACGTCAGTGGGCTGAGATACAGGAATCGGCGGCAGTGGGTCTGTAGAATTCAGCGGTCTGAGATACAGGAATCGGCAACAAATTATCTAGAGACTTGATGATTTAATCACCTATTCGTTGATGACATCTTAAATGACGTGTCAGTTTCAATGGTCTGTTAAATGGCCGATATTTTAGCAAAGGAAATTCTGAATGTGTGCGTTTATGCAGCTTTAAATCTCGAGCAAGCTGAGATAAGAGAATCGATGGATCCTCAATGAGACATAACATTTTTAGTAGAAGACACTTTGACATCTCATGTGTATGAAATACATTCGGAAGATGAGGCTAATCATTCGATGCAGTCATATATCAATATTCAATCATCAACAACGATAAATCCTGAACAGAGCTCATTTCAATATGAAATATTCAATCAAAACATTACTAATCATTCTACCTCATCGACCCGATTTAATTCACTGGATGACGCTACAATTTCACACGAAATTATCCCACAGAATATTCTGACGAGTATTTCACCTTCGGATATTCATGTAAAAATCCAAAGGCGCTAAAAATATTGCAATGCCAATTCTGGACAAGTCAACAAAACATCCTCAGAAATGTGTTACTTTCACCGCAGGCAGCACCGAACAACTCTCTTCAATATCAGATCGAGCTGAAGAGATTCAATTCAACTTCGATGTTTTCTTAAAACTGCCTTCGCAATATGAGATTTCCAGCAAGAGATGAAACCTTAATACTCTTCATTTTATGCATGAATAGCAACAATCAAATAATATAGGAGAAACTTTTCTAAACAAAAAAACAACATCAACAACCAGATGAACAATATCACTATTTCGATCACTAAAACATCGCCCTATAAATAGGTTTTATATACCGACTGATCATTATCCATGTTATCAATGATCAGAATATCAAATCTATTATACCAACTCATGATTAAGGTAGGTAGAGATAGGACCAAATTTTTACATGAACAAAATGTGGTAAGAGATTTCTCTCAAACTCACATTATTTCTGAAATGTGCAATCACAATGGCAGATTCCAGCGTGAGATTAAGCCTTAATGCACTTCATTTTATACATGAATAGTAATAATCGAATAAAATGGGAGAATCTTTTCTAAACACAAACAATACATTCACTACACGATGCACAACATTAGGATTTTCCGTATTGAAATTTTGCCTGTTTAACAGAACCTTTATACTAACTCGTTCTTTCTGATGTCAGCAACGAAGAGGTAATCGAAAATCTCAGCTATTATACCGACTCGAAATTTAAAGCTTCATAAACGCACACATAGAGAAATTCTTTAGCTAAAATGTCAGCCATTTAACAGACGATTTGTACTGACACGTCATTTAAGATGTAATCAACGAATAGGGGATCACAACATCAACTCTAATATACCAACACATCATTTAAAAAAGCATAGCAGAGAGCAACAATTTACATATGAGAAATGTGGTAGAAGTTTTTTTTTGGGTTTTTTTGCACATCAGATATTTTCTTAAAAGTGCAATCACATTATGATATGTCCAGCGAGATAAGAACATTCGAATATCGTCAAAGTGACATAACATTTGTAGTGGAAGACACATTGACAACTCATATATATGACATACATTTGGAAGATCAGGCTAATCAGTCAAGGTAGTCATATATCAATATTCAATCATCAACAACGATAAATCCTCAACAGAGGAATATGGATTATATGATCAAAACATTACTAATCATTCTAACTCATCGATCCGATTTAATTCACTGGATGAATCTACAATTTCACATGAATTTATCCCACAGAATATTATAACGAGTATTTTACCTTCGAATATTCATGGAAAAGCCAAAGGCGCTGAAATTATTGCAATGCCAATTCTGGGAAAGTCATACCGTAGAGAAACAATTTAGATATGAGAAATGTGGTAGAAGTTTTTTGGGGTTTTTGGCAATTCAGATATTTTCTTAAAAGTGCAATCACATTATGATATGTCAAGCTAGATGAGAACATTCAAATGTCGTCAATGTGACATAACATTTTTAGAGGAAGACACTTTGACATCTCATATGTAAAAAATACTTTCGGAAGATGAGACTAATCATTCAATGCAGTCATATATGAACATTCAATCATTAACAACAAGATGTCATGAACGAATAGGTGATCAAAACATCAAAACCCAATGCAGTCATTACTCTGATAGATATAGGGCTGAGTAGCAAGCACTTGGGATAGTGTATTTTATATATATAATTGGATTTATTCTAAAATGGGACATATAGCAATGAATAATTTATATCGATTTAAAGTACATTAAACCTTAGCAAGGGAAAGCGTGTGACTCTCGACCCTGGTCGAGTTATAATGCAGAGAAGTAAAAATTTAAATAGGTAAATCATAGGTACAAATGGAGGGCGAGTTGACAAGTAGTCACGAGGACTATTACGCAAAGTAAGAGATGTTCTTCGAGATAGTAAACATTAGGCAAGAGATGCAGAGGTGTCCCTGGGACACTTAAAAAAGAGACATACCGAGACGTTACAAGGATAATTGATTACGGTTCATTGTGGTGGAGGATAGAAATCAAGACAAGAGTCGTGGAGATAGGATATATTATTATTTTTTTTTATTTTTTTTTTTTTCGTGGGTGAGCCGTCATATTCCCGACTCTAGGCCTCTTTATTATTATTATCTAAGCCATTACATCAATTTTAGGCCTCATTATTGATTTCAAGCCTTTGTATTATTAATCAGTTTTACCGCCTTTATCTCTAACCAGTGGAATGAATGACCCAGGGGCACGCCAATATGCCGTGACCATCTTAGCGGTGGCACGACATATCTGGTACCCGAGGGTCCCTACGTAGCGGTTTAGGGGATTCCCCACTATTTTAGCTGATTATATCCAGGCCTCGATGGAATCAACTAACATGATCATCGGCGAAACTAGAATAAAACCGACTGGTCGCAGCGTAAAGCAGGGTGATCTGTTATCTCCTGCTCTGTTTAATTTAACGCTTGATACTGCATTGTCTGATAACGACAACCCCCTCCAAGGTCTCATGGCCGGACCCAACGCAAAAGAGTTAGTATATGCGGATGACACTACTCTGTTCGCGCCCAACTTGCCTGCTATGCAGGATAGAGTTGATAGACTCATAAAGTCTTTGGAGGGCGTAGGTTTAGAACTTAACCCGAAGAAATGCCACTTGCTCCATCTTTGTGGCAACAAAAAGTGCAAGATTTCCAAAATTCGAACACAATCAGTTTGCACCGTCAATGGAGCCCAAGTTCCGATCGTAGATGCCAAGTAACGATTCAAGTACTTGGGAGTGGATTTCAACCACAGGGGAATCGCACACAGCCCTCTCGACCCCTGTGGATGGCTAAAACTTGTAAACTCTGCACCCATTAAGCCCTACTGCAAATATGAGATCCTGAGTAAATTTTGACTCCCAACACTTCACTTTCCTCTTACGTTCTGCAAATATACTAAATATGAACTGCAGGCCTTTGACAAACGGGTTCGCTCTATGGTTAGACGCTGGCTACGTCTACCTCACGACACTTCCAACGCCGCTATACACGCTCCGATACCAGAAGGCGGCCTAGGTCTATTTTCGACAATAGCCACTTCAAAGAAGCTTAACGAGTCACAGCTCCTGAACTTGGAAGGTATAGGCGGTGACGAGGACGGTGGTACTATCATCAGATCACCACATGTATTACAGATTATGGAGCCTAAGTTCATCAAGGCATATATAGACACATCAACTAGAGACTTGCACAAACACTTAGACACTCAGGGTAGCGACGTCGATTTTTCATCCTTAGATGTCGGCTCTTCCTATCATGGCGAAGCAGAATTCGCCAAGCGTTGGATTGTTCACCCACTGACAGGGAACGTCATGAGACAGGTTAGTTTTATCCTACCGATCGGCACGTGTGTTACGTCGGCCGTGGCCACGGCTATCCCGTCCAGTACGAGAGGAACCGCGGGATCGGAGCAACGGTTCGCGTGCTCGCTCGAACGAGCGGCGATACCAAGCTGCCTCCGCACGATAACGGCTTTTGAATGATACCAAACGCCTGGCTGAACCGGAGTTTGTGCTTTTAACTATGCAGGTGATGGACGGGGCGGCCTCCCTGCGACAGCTGTACGCGTACATACTACCCAAGAAATATGGATTAAATAAGGGTAGAGGCGGACCGAAAGTTCGACCAGGTCTTACATCTAGACGGTATCAGAAGGTAGAAGAGTATAAGTACTTAAAAAAGACCTATAGGTACAGCCCCAAAACAGTAGCCGAAAAGATCCTGAATGGCACGGCTTCGTACGATGACTTGTCGCGTAGGGAGGGCTTCACGGCCGATGACTTTGTCAAGGCCTGGAGACCCATTTTCGAACGTACTGATAGAGACTGTACTATCCCGGCCCTTAATGTAACGGATGTACGTTGGGAGCTCGTAGAGCCCATTAAGATTACTGAACTTGCAGATGCGCTCAAAAGAACTAAGAACTCCTCTCCGGGCCCCGATGGATATCGACTGAAGGAGATTCTTTCCAGACCCATTGAGCAAATCGCCGTACTTCTGAATCTTATCATGCTCTATGGTCCGGAACAGCTGCTCGAAGGAACCTATGATTCCAGCGTCACTTTCATTAAGAAGTTAAACAAACCCTCATCCCCACTTGACTATCGACCCATTGCCGTTGGGAACTTTGTTACACGGATATTTCACCGCATTCTTGCACTCAGGGTCGAACGTTGCCTGGATAACCACCCTAGTCAAGTTGGCTTTAAAAGACTCGATGGAGTAGCCTATAATATTTTAAAGCAATAAAAGACCCTTGGAGACGCATGGAGTCGTCATGAGGAATTGGTGACCCTCATACTTGATCTCCGTAAGGCCTTAGATAGCGTCTCTCACAGGGGCCTGTATCGGACAATGCTTAATAGGGCATTTGGCACTATTTTAGCTGATTATATCCAGGCCTCGATGGAATCAACTTACATGATCATCGGCGAAACTAGAATAAAACCGACTGGTCGCGGCGTAAAGCAGGGTGATCCGTTATCTCCTGGTCTGTTTAATTTAACGCTTGATACTGCATTGTTTGATAACGACAACCCCCTCCAAGGTCTCATGGCCGGACCCAATGCAAAAGAGTTAGTATATGCGGATGACACTACTCTGTTCGCGCCCAACTTGCCTGCTATGCAGGATAGAGTTGATAGACTAATAAAGTCTTTGCAGTGCGTAGGTTTAGAACTTAACCCGAAGAAATGCCACTTGCTCCATCTTTGTGGCAACAAAAAGCGCAAGATTTCCAACGTTCGAACACAATCAGTTTGCACCGTCAATGGAGCCCTGTTCCGATCGTAGATGCCAAGTCGCGATTCAAGTACTTGGGAGTGGATTTCAACCACAGGGGAATCGCGCACAGTCCTCTCGACCCCATGTGGCTGACTGAACCGTGTAGACTCTGCACCCATTAAGCCCTACTGCAAATATGAGATCCTGAGTAAATTTTGACTCCCAACACTTCACTTTCCTCTTACGTTCTGCAAATATACTAAATATGAACTGCATCGGACAATGCTCAATAGGGGATTCCCCACTATTTTAGCTGATTATATCCAGGCCTCGATGGAATCATAGGTACAAACGGAGGGCGAGTTGACAAGTAGTCACGAGGACTATTACGCAAAGTAAGAGATGTTCTGTGAGATAGTGAACATTAGGCAAGAGATGCAGAGGTGTCCCTGGGACACTTAGAAAAGAGACATACCGAGACGTTACAAGGATAATTGATTACGGTTCATTGTGGTGGAGGATAGAAATCAAGACAAGAGTCGTGACAGATAGGATATATTATTGTTTTTTATTACCTTTTTTTTTTTTTCGTGGGTGAGCCGTCATATTCCCGACTCTAGGCCTCTTTATTATTATTTGTTTTTTGTATTTTCTTTTCTTTTTCATGTTTTTTTTTCACGTTTTTTAGTGTTGTTTTTTGTTTTGTTTTTGTGTTGCTTTTTGTGTATTTTGTTTTTTGTGTTGTTTTTTTTTTTCGTGTTGTTCTACTTTTTTTTAGTGTCATTTTCTGTTTTGTTTTTATGTTGCTTTTTTGTTTTTTATGTATTTTGCTTTTTTGTGTTGTTTTTCAATGTTTTCATTTTGTTTTCGGGTTGCCGTTTTTTTTGTGTTGTTTTTAGGGTTACATTTTGTTCTAGTGTTGTTGTTTTTTTTTTTGTGTAAGTTTTTTGAGTTTTTTTTAAATTTTTCGTGTTGTTTTACATTTTGTCTTAGTGTTGTTTTTTTTTTTGTTTTTGTGTTGCTTTTTTATCTTTTTGTATTTTGTTTTTGTGTTGATTTTTTTTATTTTTAGTGTTGTTCTTCATTTTGTTTTTGTGTCATTTTCTGTTTTGTTTTTTTATTGCTTTTTTATTTTTTTGTGTTGTTTTTCATTGTTTTTGTTTTTTCTTTGTGTTGCTTTTTTGAGGTTTTTTTTGTGTATTTGGTTTTTGTGTTGGGTTTTTTTGTTGTTTGTTTTTTAGTTACATTTTTTTTTAGTGTTGCTTTTTTTTGTTTTTGTGTTAGTTTTTTTCTGTTGTTTTTTATTTTGTTTTAGTGTTGTTTTTTGTTTAGTTTTGGTGTTGCTTTTTTTTTTGAGTATTTTGTTTTTTGTGTCGTTTTTTTTTTTAGTTGTTTTTTATTTTTTGTGTTGATTTTCATTTTTTTTGAGTTGCCTTTTTATTTTTTTTTTTTTTTGTATTTGGTTTTTGTATTGTTTTTTGGGTTGTTTTTCCTATTTTTAAGTGTTGTTTTTTTTGTTTTTTTATTGGTTTTATTGGATGTTATTTTTTATTTTTCATGTTGTTTTACATTTTAGAGTAGTTTTTTGTTTTGTTTTTATGTTGTGTTTTTGTTTTTTGAGTATTTTGTTTTTGTGTTGCTTTTTTGTTTTTTGAGTATTTTTTTTTGTGTTGTTTTTTTTTTTTGGTGTTGTTTTTTATTTTTCTGTGTTGTTTTTCATTTTGTTTTTGTGAAAATAAATACTAAATACACAAATAAAACAAAAAGTTTTATTTGTGTATTTAGTTTTTTTGTTTTTCGTGTTGTTTTTCATTTTCTTTTAGTATTGTTTTTTCCTTCGTTTTTGTGTTGCTTTTTTGTGTATTTTGTTTTTTGTGTTGCTTTTCATTTTGTTTCAGGGTGGTTTCTCGTTTTGTTTTTGAGTTGCTTTTGGGGGGGGGTTGTCTTGGGTTTTGTGTTGTTTTTTTATTTTCTGTGTTGGTTTTCATTGTTTTAGTGTTGTTTTTTGTTTGGTTTTTGTGTTGTTGATTTATTTTTCATGTCGTTTAACATTCTGTTTTAGTGTTTTTCTTGTGTTGTTTGGTGTTTTGTTGTTTTTCTTTTTTGGAAAATAAAGGTTCAATCGATTTTTTTTTAAGTCCTTTCATGATTTTTTATGATAACTCATCGACCCGATTTAATCCAATGGATGAAGCTACAATTTCACATGAACTTATCCCAAAGAATATTCTGACGAGTATTTTACCTTCGAATATTCATGTAAAAGCCAAAGGCGCTAAAAATATTGCAATGCCAATTCTGGGAAAGTCATACCGTAGAGAAATAATTAAGATATGAGAAATGTGACAGAAATCTATTTTGGTTTTTGGCAATTCAGATATTTTTTTAAAAGTTCAATCACATTATGATATGTCCAGAGAGATAAGAACATTTTATGTCGTCAATGTGACATAACATTTGTAGTGGAAGACACTTTGACATCTCATCTGCATGAAATACATTTGGAAGATAAGGCTGATCAGTCAAGGTAGTCATATATCAATATTCAATCATCAACAACGATAAATCCTCAACTGAGGAATATGGATTATATGATCAAAACATTACTAATCATTCTAACTCATCGACCCGATTTGATTCACTGGATGAAGCTACAATTTCACATGAATTTATCCCACAGAATATTCTGACAAGTATTTTACCTGCGGATATTCATGTAAAAGCCAAACGCGCTAAAAATATTGCAATGCCAATTCTGGGAAAGTCATACCGTTGAGAAACAATTTAGATATGATAAATGTGGTAGAGGTTTTTTTGGGTTTTCGGCAATGCATATATTTTCTAAAAAGTGCAATAACATTATCATATGTCCAGCGAGATAAGAACATTCGAATGTCGTCAATGTGACATAACATTTTTAGTGGAAGACACTTTGACATCTCCTATGTATGAAATACATTCAAACGATAGGCCTATTCAGTCAATGTAGTCATATATCAATATTCAATCATCAACAACGACAAATCCATAACAGAGATTATCATTTAAGATGTCATGACTGAACAGGTGATCAAAACATCAAATCTTATTATACCGACTCATCATTTAAGATGTCATGAACGAATAGGTGATCAAAACATCAAATCTTATTATACCGACTCATCATTTAAGATGTCATCAACGAATATGTGATCAAAACATCAAATCTTATTATACCGACTCATCATTTAAGATGTCATGAACGAATAGGTGATCAAAACATCAAATCTTATTATACCGACTCATGATTTAAGAAAGCAACAATATATTTCCATATCAAAATTGTGCTGAAAGATTTTTCTCGAAAATTGAGCCAAATCAGTCAATGTAGTCATATATCAATATTCAATCATCAACAACGATAAATCCTCAACAGAGGAATATGGATTATATGATCAAAACATTACTAATCATTCTAACTCATCGATCCGATTTAATTTACTGGATGAAGCTACAATTTCACACGAATTTATCCCGGAGAATATTCTGACAAGTATTTTACCTTCGAATATTAATGTAAAAGCCAAAGGCGCTGAAATTATTGCAATGCCAATTCTGGAAAAGTCATACCGTAGAGAAACAATTTAGATATGAGAAATGTGGTAGAAGTTGTTTTTTTTTTTGGTTTTTGGCAATTCAGATATTTTCTTAAAAGTGCAATCACATTATGATATGTCAAGCTAGATGAGAACATTCAAATGTCGTCAATGTGACAGAACATTTTTAGAGGAAGACACTTTGACATCTCATATGTAAAAAATACTTTCGGAAGATGAGACTAATCATTCAATGCAGTCATATATGAACATTCAATCATTAACAACAAGATGTCATGAACGAATAGGTGATCAAAACATCAAAACCCAATGCAGTCATTACTCTGATAGATATAGGGCTGAGTAGCAAGCACTTGGGATAGTGTATTTTATATATATAATTGGATTTATTCAAAAATGGGACATATAGCAATGAATAATATATATAGATTTAAAGTACATTAAACCCTAGCAAGGGAAAGCGCGTGACTCTCGACCCTGGTCGAGTTATAATGCAGACAAGTAAAAATTTAAATAGGTAAATCATAGGTACAAACGGAGGGCGAGTTGACAAGTAGTCACGAGGACTATTACGCAAAGTACGAGATGTTCTGTGAGATAGTGAACATTAGGCAAGAGATGCAGAGGTGTCCCTGGGACACTTAGAAAAGAGACATACCGAGACGTTACAAGGATAATTGATTACGGTTCATTGTGGTTGAGGATAGAAATCAAGACAAGAGTCGTGACAGATAGGATATATTATTATTATTTTTTTTTTTTTTTTTCGTGGGTGAGCCGTCATATTCCCGACTCTAGGCCTCTTTATTATTATTATTATTTAAGCCATTACATCAATTTTAGGCCTCATTATTGATTTCAAGCCTTTGTATTATTAATCAGTTTTACCGCCTTTACTTCTAACCGGTGGAATGAATGACCCAGGGGCACGCCAATATGCCGTGACCATCTTAGCGGGGGCACGACATATCTGGTACCCGAGGGTCCCTACGAAGCGGTTTAGGGGATTCCCCACTATTTCAGCTGATTATATCCAGGCCTCGATGGATTCAACTAACATGATCATCGGCGAAACTAGAATAAAACCGACTGGTCGCGGCGTAAAGCAGGGTGATCTGTTATCTCCTGCTCTGTTTAATTTAACGCTTGATACTGCATTGTCTGATAACGACAACCCCCTCCAAGGTCTCATGGCCGGACCCAGCGCAAAAGAGTTAGTATATGCGGATGACACTACTCTGTTCGAACCCGACTTGCCCAACTTGCCAACTGGCTTGCAGATGCGCTCAAAAGAACTAAGAACTCCTCTCCGGGCCCCGATGGATATCGACTGAAGGAGATTCTTTCCAGACCCATTGAGCAAATCGCCGTACTTCTGAATCTTATCATGCTGTATAGTCCGGAACAGCTGCTCGAAGGAACCTATGATTCCAGCGTCACTTTCATTAAGAAGTTGAACAAACCCTCATCCCCACTTGACTATCGACCCATTGCCGTTGGGAACTTTGTTACACGGATATTTCACCGCATTCTTGCACTCAGGGTCGAACGTTGCCTGGATAACCACCCTAGTCAAGTTGGCTTCAAAAGACTCGATGGAGTAGCCTATAATATTTTAAAGCTATAAAAGACCCTTGGAGACGCATGGAGTCGTCATGAGGAATTGGTGACCCTCGTACTTGACCTCCGTAAGGCCTTCCATAGCGTCTCTCAGAGGGCCCTGTATCGGACAATGCTCAATAGGGGATTCCCCACTATTTTAGCTGATTATATCCAGGCCTCGATGGAATCAACTAACATGATCATCGGCGAAACTAGAATAAAACCGACTGGTCGCAGCGTAAAGCAGGGTGATCTGTTATCTCCTGCTCTGTTTAATTTAACGTTTGATACTGCATTGTTTGAAAACGACAACCCCCTCCAAGGTCTCATGGCCGGACCTAGCGCAAAAGAGTTAGTATATGCGGATGACACTACTCTGTTCACGCCCAACTTGCCTGCTATGCAGGATAGAGTTGATAGACTCATAAAGTCTTTGGAGGGTGTAGGTTTAGAACATAACCCGAAGAAATGCCACTTGCTCCATCTTTGTGGCAACAAAAAGCGCAAGATTTCCAACGTTCGAACACAATCAGTTTGCACCGTCAATGGAGCCCCTGTTCCGATCGTAGATACCAAGTCGCGATTCAAGTACTTGGGAGTGGATTTCAACCACAAGGGAATTGCACACAGCCCTCTCGACTCCTGTGACTGGCTGAACCGTGTAGACTCGGCACCCATTAAGCCCTTATGCAAATATGAGATCCTGAGTAAATTTTGACTCCCAACACTTCACTTTCCTCTTACGTTCTGCAAATATACTAAATATGAACTGCAGGCCTTTGACAAACGGGTTCGCGCTATGATTAGACGCTTGCTACGTCTACCTCACGACACTTCCAACACCGTTATACACACGCCGATACCAGAAGGCGGCCTAGGTCTATTTTCGACAATAGCCACTTCGAAGAAGCTTAAGGAGTCACGGCTCCTGAACGTGGAAGGTATAGGCGGTGACGAGGACAGTGGTACTATCATCAGATCACCACATGTATTACAGATTATGGAGCCTAAGTTCATCAAGGCATATATAGACACATCAACTAGAGACTTGCACAAACACATAGTCACTCAGGATAGCGACGTCACTTTTTCATCCTTCGATGTCGGCTCTTCCTATCATGGCGAAGCAGAATTCGCCAAGCGTTGGATTGTTCACCCACTGACAGGGAACGTGAGCTGGGTTTAGACCGTCGTGAGAAAGGTTAGTTTTATCCTATCGATCGGCACGTGTGTTACGTCGGCCGTGGCCACGGCTATCCCATCTAGTACGAGAGGAATCGCGGGATCGGAGCAACGGTTCGCGTGCTCGCTCGAACGAGCGGCGGTGCCAAGCTGCCTCCGCGTGATAACGGCTTTTGAATGATACCAAACGCCTTGTTGAACCGGAGTTTGTGGTTGTAAATAAGCAGGTGATGGACGGTGCGGCCTCCCTGCGACAGCTGTACGCGTACATACTACCCAAGAAATATGGATTAAATAAGCGTAGAGGCGAACCGAAAGTTCGACCAGGTCTTTTACATCTAGACGGTATCAGAAGGCAGAAGTGTATAAGTACTTAAAAAAGACCTATAGGTACGGCCCCAAAACAGTAGCCGAAAAGATCCTGAATGGCACGGCTTCGTACGATGACTTGTCGCGTAGGGAGGGCTTCACGGCCGATGACTTTGTCAAGGCCTGGAGACCCATTTTCGAACGTACTGATAGAGACTGTACTATCCCGGCCCTTAATGTAACGGATGTACGTTGGGACCTCGTAGAGCCCATTAAGATTACTGAACTTGCATATGCACTCAAAAGAACTAAGAACTCCTCTCCGGGCCCCGATGGATATCGACTGAAGGAGATTCTTTCCAGACCAATTGAGCAAATCGCCGTACTTCTGAATCTTATCATGCTGTATAGTCCGGAACAGCTGCTCGAAGGAACCTATGATTCCAGCGTCACTTTCATTAAGAAGTTGAACAAACCCTCATCCCCACTTGACTATCGACCCATTGCCGTTGGGAACTTTGTTACACGGATATTTCACCGCATTCTTGCACTCAGGGTCAAACGTTGCCTGGATAACCACCCTAGTCAAGTTGGCTTCAAAAGACTCGATGGAGTAGCCTATAATATTTTAAAGCCATAAAAGACCCTTGGAGACGCATGGAGTCGTCATGAGGAATTGGTGACCCTCGTACTTGACCTCCGTAAGGCCTTCCATAGCGTCTCTCACAGGGCCCTGTATCGGACAATGCTCAATAGGGGATTCCCCACTATTTTAGCTGATTATATCCAGGCCTCGATGGAATCAACTAACATGATCATCGGCGAAACTAGAATAAAACCGACTGGTCGCGGCGTAAAGCAGGGTGATCTGTTATCTCCTGCTCTGTTTAATTTAACGCTTGATACTGCATTGTTTGATAACGACAACCCCCTCCAAGGTCTCATGGCCGGACCCAGCGCAAAAGAGTTGGTATGTGCGGATGACACTACTCTGTTCGCGCCCAACTTGCCTGCTATGCAGGATAGAGTTGATAGACTCATAAAGTCTTTGGAGGGCGTAGGTTTAGAACTTAACCCGAAGAAATGCCACTTGCTCCATCTTTGTGCCAACAAAAAGCGCAAGATTTCCAACGTTCGAACACAATCAGTTTGCACCGTCAATGGAGCCCCTGTTCCGATCGTAGATACCAAGTCGCGATTCAAGTCCTTGGGAGTGGATTTCAACCACAGGGGAATCGCGCACAGCCCTCTCGACCCCTGTGGCAGGCTGAACCGGGTAGACTCTGCACCCATTAAGCCCTTATGCAAATATGAGATCCTGAGTAAATTTTGACTCCCAACACTTCACTTTCCTCTTACGTTCTGCAAATATACTAAATATGAACTGCAGGCCTTTGACAAACGGGTTCACGCTATGGTTAGACGCTGGCTACGTCTACATCACGACACTTCCAACGCCGCTATACACGCGCCGATACCAGAAGGCGGCCGAGGTCTATTTTCGACAATAGCCACTTCGAAGAAGCTTAACGAGTCACGGCTCCTGAACGTGGAAGGTATAGGCGGTGACGAGGACAGTGGTACTATCATCAGATCACCACATGTATTACAGATTATGGAGCCTAAGTTCATCAAGGCATATATAGACACATCAACTAGAGACTTGCACAAACACATAGTCACTCAGGATAGCGACGTCACTTTTTCATCCTTCGATGTCGGCTCTTCCTATCATGGCGAAGCAGAATTCGCCAAGCGTTGGATTGTTCACCCACTGACAGGGAACGTGAGCTGGGTTTAGACCGTCGTGAGAAAGGTTAGTTTTATCCTATCGATCGGCACGTGTGTTACGTCGGCCGTGGCCACGGCTATCCCATCTAGTACGAGAGGAATCGCGGGATCGGAGCAACGGTTCGCGTGCTCGCTCGAACGAGCGGCGGTGCCAAGCTGCCTCCGCGTGATAACGGCTTTTGAATGATACCAAACGCCTTGTTGAACCGGAGTTTGTGGTTGTAAATAAGCAGGTGATGGACGGTGCGGCCTCCCTGCGACAGCTGTACGCGTACATACTACCCAAGAAATATGGATTAAATAAGCGTAGAGGCGAACCGAAAGTTCGACCAGGTCTTTTACATCTAGACGGTATCAGAAGGCAGAAGTGTATAAGTACTTAAAAAAGACCTATAGGTACGGCCCCAAAACAGTAGCCGAAAAGATCCTGAATGGCACGGCTTCGTACGATGACTTGTCGCGTAGGGAGGGCTTCACGGCCGATGACTTTGTCAAGGCCTGGAGACCCATTTTCGAACGTACTGATAGAGACTGTACTATCCCGGCCCTTAATGTAACGGATGTACGTTGGGACCTCGTAGAGCCCATTAAGATTACTGAACTTGCATATGCACTCAAAAGAACTAAGAACTCCTCTCCGGGCCCCGATGGATATCGACTGAAGGAGATTCTTTCCAGACCAATTGAGCAAATCGCCGTACTTCTGAATCTTATCATGCTGTATAGTCCGGAACAGCTGCTCGAAGGAACCTATGATTCCAGCGTCACTTTCATTAAGAAGTTGAACAAACCCTCATCCCCACTTGACTATCGACCCATTGCCGTTGGGAACTTTGTTACACGGATATTTCACCGCATTCTTGCACTCAGGGTCAAACGTTGCCTGGATAACCACCCTAGTCAAGTTGGCTTCAAAAGACTCGATGGAGTAGCCTATAATATTTTAAAGCCATAAAAGACCCTTGGAGACGCATGGAGTCGTCATGAGGAATTGGTGACCCTCGTACTTGACCTCTGTAAGGCCTTCCATAGCGTCTCTCACAGGGCCCTGTATCGGACAATGCTCAATAGGGGATTCCCCACTATTTTAGCTGATTATATCCAGGCCTCGATGGAATCAACTAACATGATCATCGGCGAAACTAGAATAAAACCGACTGGTCGCGGCGTAAAGCAGGGTGATCTGTTATCTCCTGCTCTGTTTAATTTAACGCTTGATACTGCATTGTTTGATAACGACAACCCCCTCCAAGGTCTCATGGCCGGACCCAGCGCAAAAGAGTTGGTATGTGCGGATGACACTACTCTGTTCGCGCCCAACTTGCCTGCTATGCAGGATAGAGTTGATAGACTCATAAAGTCTTTGGAGGGCGTAGGTTTAGAACTTAACCCGAAGAAATGCCACTTGCTCCATCTTTGTGCCAACAAAAAGCGCAAGATTTCCAACGTTCGAACACAATCAGTTTGCACCGTCAATGGAGCCCCTGTTCCGATCGTAGATACCAAGTCGCGATTCAAGTCCTTGGGAGTGGATTTCAACCACAGGGGAATCGCGCACAGCCCTCTCGACCCCTGTGGCAGGCTGAACCGGGTAGACTCTGCACCCATTAAGCCCTTATGCAAATATGAGATCCTGAGTAAATTTTGACTCCCAACACTTCACTTTCCTCTTACGTTCTGCAAATATACTAAATATGAACTGCAGGCCTTTGACAAACGGGTTCACGCTATGGTTAGACGCTGGCTACGTCTACATCACGACACTTCCAACGCCGCTATACACGCGCCGATACCAGAAGGCGGCCGAGGTCTATTTTCGACAATAGCCACTTCAAAGAAGCTTAACGAGTCACGGCTCCTGAACGTGGAAGGTATAGGCGGTGACGAGGACGGTGGTACTATCATCAGAACACCACATGTATTACAGATTATGGAGCCTGAGTTCATCTAGGCATATATAGACACATCAACTAGAGACTTGCACAAACACTTAGACACTCAGGATAGCGACGTCGCTTTTTCATCCTTCGATGTCGGCTCTTCCTATCATGGCGAAGCAGAATTCGCCAAGCGTTGGATTGTTCACCCACTGACAGGGAACGTGAGCTGGGTTTAGACCATCGTGAGACAGCTTGGTTTTATCTTACCGATCGGCACGTGGGTTACGTCGGCCGTGGCCACGGCTATCTCATCCAGTACGAGAGGAACCGCGGGATCAGCGCAACGGTTCGAGTATTTTACCTTCGAATATTCATGTAAAAGCTAAACGCGCTATAAATATTGCAAATCCAATTCTGGAAAAGTCATACAGTAGAGAAACGATTAAGATATGGGAAATGTGATAGAAGTCTATTTTGGTTTTTGGCAAATCAGATATTTTCTTAAAGGTGCAATCACATTATGATATGTCCAGCGAGATAAGAACATTCGAATATCTTCAATGTGACGTAACATTTGTAGTGGAAGACACTTTGACATCTCATATATACGAAATATATTCGGAACATGAGGCTAATCAGTCAATGTAGTCATATATTAATATTAAATCATCAACAACTATAAATCCTGAACAGAGCTCATCATTTAAGATGTCATCAACGAATAGATGATCAAAACATCAAGTCTACTATTCCGACACCTCATTTAAAAAGGCATACCGTAAAGCAACAATTTACATATGAGAAATGTGGTAGAAGTTTTGGGGGGGTTTTGGCAAATCAGATATTTTCTTAAAAGTGTCATCACATTATGATATGTCCAGCGGGATAAGAACATTCGAATGCCATCAATGTGACATAACATTTTAAGTGGAAGACACTTTGACATCTCATATGTATGAAATACTTTCGAAAGATAAGACAAATCATTCAATGCAGTCATATATGAACATTCAATCATCAACAACGATAAAACCTGAACAGAGCTCATTTCAGTATGATATATTCGATCAAAATGTGAGACATGTGGCAGTTGCTTTTCTCAGCAAAGATATTTAAGAAGGCATGAACGCACGCATTCGAAAGAACGACCATTTGCATATGAGGCATGTGGCAAAAGCTTTTCTCTGAAAGGCGATTCAAGAAGGCAGGAACATACGCATTCAAAAGAACGACTATGTACATGTGAGACAAGTGGCAAAAGTTATTCTCAGCAAAGATATTTAAGAAACCATGAACGCAGGCATTCAAAAGAACGACCATTTACATATGAGACATGTAGCAAAAGCTTTTCTCAGAAAAGCCATTTAAGAAGCCATAAACTCATTCACAAAGGAGAGAGACAATACGAATTCAATAAATGTGACGAAGAGTTTTCTGATCAAAACAAATTAAGAAAACCAAGATGTAATCATGACGAAGAAAGGCCATTTGAATGTGACCAAGGGAATGAAACTTTTCCGTCAATAAAGGATCTGAATGTTCATACGCCTACACATAGTGGTGAGAAGACATTTAAATTTAATCAAGGTGAAATTAAATTAACACGAGATTTCGGTTTAACAAATCATATGTGCACACACAATGAAGAAAAAACCATTCAAATGACATCTATGCGACATGTCGTTTTTATTGGAAGACAATTTGAAATCTCATAAGTATGAAACTCATTCGGAAGAGGAAGAAAATCCTTTAATGCAGTCATATATCAACATTCAATCATCAACAACGATAAATCCTGAACAGAGCTCATTTCAGTATGAAATATTCGATGAAAACATTAATAATCATTCTAACTCATCGACCCGATTTAATCCACTGGATGAAGCTATAATTTCACACGAATTTATCCCACAGAATATTCTGACGAGTATTTTACCTTCGAATATTCATGTAAAAGCCAAAGGCGCTGAAAATATTGCAATGCCAATTCTGGAAAAGTCATACCATAGAGAAACAATTTAGATATGAGAAATGTGGTAGAAGTTTTTTGGGGTTTTCGGCAATTCAGATATTTTCTTAAAAGTGCAATCACATTATGATATGTCCAACGAGATAAGAACATTCGAATATCGTCAATGTGACATAACATTTAAAGTGGAAGACACTTTGACATCTCATATGTATGAAATACATTTGGAAGATCAGGCTAATCAGTCAAGGTAGTCATATATCAATATTCAATCATCAACAACGATAAATCCGGAACAGAGCTCATCATTTAAGATGTCATGAACGAACAGGTGATCAAAACATCAAATCTTATTATACCGACTCATCATTTAAGATGTCATGAACGAATAGGTGATCAAAACATCAAATCTTATTATACTAATTATTCATTTAAGATGTCATGAACGAATAGGTGATCAAAACATCATATCTTATTATACCAACTCATCATTTAAGATGTCATGAACGAACAGGTGATCAAAACATCAAATCTTATTATACCGATTCGTCATTTAAGAAGGCAACAATTTATTTCCATATCAAAATTATGCTAAAAGATTGTACTCCAAAATCGAGCCGAATCAGTCAATGTAGTCATATATCAATATTCAATCATCAACAACGATAAATCCTCAACAGAGCTCATCATTTAAGATGTCATCAACGAATAGATGATCAAAACATCAAGTCTACTATACCGACACCTCATTTAAAAAGGCATACCGTAAAGCAACAATTTACACATCAAAAATATGGTAGAAGATTTGGGGGAGGAAATCAGCAATTTTCTGAAAAGTGCATTCACATTATGATACGTCAAGCTAGATTAGAACATTTGAATGTCGTCAATGTGACATAACATTTTGAGAGGAAGACACTTTGACCTCTCACATGTATGAAATACTTTCGAAAGATGAGATTAATCATTCAATCCAGTCATATATGAACATTCAATCATCAACAACGATAAATCCTGAAGCGAGCTCATTTCAATATGATATATTCGATCAAAATGTGAGACATGTGGCAGTTGCTTTTCTCAGCAAAGATATTTAAGAAGGCATGAACGCACGCATTCAAAAGAACGACAATATACATGTGAGACCTGTGGCAAAAGCTTTTCTTGGAAAAACGTTTTAAGAAGGCATGAACGCACGCATTCGAAAGAACGACCATTTGCATATGAGGCATGTGGCAAAAGCTTTTCTCTGAAAGGCGATTTAAGAAGGCATGAACACACGCATTCAAAAGAACGAGCATTTGCATGTGAGACATGTGGCAAAAGCTTTTCTCAGCAAAGATATTTAAGACGCCATGAACGCACGCATTCAAAAGAACGACTATTTACATGTGAGACATGTGGCAAAAGTTATTCTCAGCAAAGATATTGAAAAAAACCATGAACGCAGGCATTCACAAGAACGACCATTTACATATGAGACATGTAGCAAAAGCTTTTCTCAGAAAAGCCATTTAAGAAGCCATAAGCACATTCACAAAGGAGAGAGACAATACGAATTCAATAAATGTGACGGAGAGTTTTCTGATCAAAACAAATTAAGAAAACCTAGATGTAATCATGACGAAGAAAGGCCATGTAAATGTGATCAAGGGAATGAAATTTTTCCGTCAATAAAGGATCTGAATGTTCATTCGCCTACACATAGTGGTGAGAAGACATTTAAATTTAATCAAGGTGAAATTAACTTTACACGAGATTTCGGTTTAACAAATCATATGTGCACACACAATGAAGAAAAAACCATTCAAATGCCATCTATGTGACATGTCGTTTTTACTGGAAGACAATTTGAAATCTCATATGTATGAAACTCATTCGGAAGAGGAAGAAAATCCTTTAATGCAGTCATATATCAACATTCAATCATCAACAACGATAAATCCTTAACAGAGCTCATTTCAGTATGAAATATTCGATGAAAACATTACTAATCATTCTTACTCATCGACCCGATTTAATCCACTGGATGAAGCTACAATTTCACACGAATTTATCCCACAGAATATTCTGACGCGTATTTTACCTTCGAATATTCATGTAAAAGCCAAAGGTGCTGAAAATATTGCAATGCCAATTCTGGAAAAGTCATACCATAGAGAAACAATTTAGATATGAGAAATGTGGTAGAAGTTTTTTTTGGTTTTCGGCAATTCAGATATTTTCTTAAAAGTGCAATCACATTATGATATGTCCAACGAGATAAGAACATTCGAATATCGTCAATGTGACATAACATTTAAAGTGGAAGACACTTTGACATCTCATATGTATGAAATACATTTGGAAGATCAGGCTAATCAGTCAAGGTAGTCATATATCAATATTCAATCATCAACAACGATAAATCCTGAATAGAGCTCATCATTTAAGATGTCATGAACGAACAGGTGATCAAAACATCAAATCTTATAATACCGACTCATCATTTAAGATGTCATGAACGAATAGGTGATCAAAACATCAAATCTTATTATACTAATTATTCATTTAAGATGTCATGAACGAATAGGTGATCAAAACATCATATCTTATTATACCAACTCATCATTTAAGATGTCATGAACGAACAGGTGATCAAAACATCAAATCTTATTATACCAATTCGTCATTTAAGAAGGCAACAATTTATTTCCATATCAAAATTGTTCTAAAAGATTGTACTCCAAAATCGAGCCGAATCAGTCAATGTAGTCATATATCAATATTCAATCATCAACAACAATAAATCCTCAACAGAGCTCATCATTTAAGATGTCATCAACGAATAGATGATCAAAACATCAAGTCTACTATACCAACACCTCATTTAAAAAGGCATACCGTAAAGCAACAATTTACACATCAAAAATATGGTAGAAGATTTGGGGGAGGAAATCAGCAATTTTCTTAAAAGTGCATTCACATTATGATACGTCAAGCTAGATTAGAACATTCGAATGTCGTCAATGTGACATAACATTTTTAGAGGAAGACACTTTGACCTCTCACATGTATGAAATACTTTCGAAAGATGAGATTAATCATTCAATCCAGTCATATATGAACATTCAATCATCAACAACGATAAATCCTGAAGCGAGCTCATTTCAATATGATATATTCGATCAAAATGTGAGACATGTGGCAGTTGCTTTTTTCAGCAAAGATATTTAAGAAAGCATGAACGCACGCATTCAAAAGAACGACAATATACATGTGAAACATGTGGCAAAAGCTTTTCTGATCAAAGCAATTTCACAAAGCTTGAAGGCAGGAATTCAAAAGAATAACAATCTACATGTGAGACATGTGGGAAAAGCTTTTCTTGGAAAAATGTTTTAAGAAGGCATGAACGCACGCATTCGAATGAACGACCATTTGCATATGAGGCATGTGGCAAAAGCTTTTCTCTGAAAGGCGATTTAAGAAGGCATGAACACACGCATTCAAAAGAACGACCATTTACATGTGAGACATGTGGCAAAAGCTTTTCTCAGCAAAGATATTTAAGACGCCATGAACGCACGCATTCAAAAGAACGACTATTTACATATGAGACATGTAGCAAAAGCTTTTCTCAGAAAAGCTATTTAAGAAGCCATAAGCACATTCACAAAGGAGAGAGACAATATGAATTCAATAAATGTGACGGAGAGTTTTCTGATCAAAACAAATTAAGAAAACCTACATGTAATCATGACGAAGAAAGGCCATTTAAATGTGATCAAGGGAATGAAACTTTTCCGTCAATAAAGGATCTGAATGTTCATACGCCTACACATAGTAGTGAGGAGACATTTAAATTTAATCAAGGTGAAATTAACTTAACACGAGATTTCGGTTTAACAAATCATATGTGCACACACAATGAAGAAAAAGCCATTCAAATGCCATCTATGTGACATGTCGTTTTTACTGGAAGACAATTTGAAATCTCATATGTATGAAACTCATTCGGAAGAGGAAGAAAATCCTTTAATGCAGTCATATATCAACATTCAATCATCAACAACGATAAATCCTGAACAGAGCTCATTTCAGTATGAAATATTCGATGAAAACATTAATAATCATTCTAACTCATCGACCCGATTTAATCCACTGGATGAAGCTACAATTTCACACGAATTTATCCCACAGAATATTCTGACGAGTATTTTACCTTCGAATATTCATGTAAAAGCCAAAGGCGCTAAAAATATTGCAATGCCAATTCTGGAAAAGTCATACCGTAGAGAAACACTAGACCAACAATCACTAATAGAAATATGGACTCACTAATGCCCAACATCAGGATATGGATGCCTAAAATGTCGGTCAGTTAAGAGAGCACTCATAAATTAAGAAGTCATGGAAGAATAAAATGATAGGACATCTAGCTATTATACCGTCTCGTTATTTTAAAAGTCATAAAGGCACATATAATACAGGATTTCGATTACTAATATATCGGCCGGTGAACAGAGACTACTCATTTCTGATGTCATGAACGAATACGCAATCAAAACATCAAAGCTATTATACCGATTCATCCTTTAAGAAGGCATACACTAGAGCAACCATTGACATTTGAGAAAAGTGCGAAAAGATTTTTCTCGCAAATCAGATAATTTCTTAATTACTGAATCGCCATTTAAAAATGTATACAGTAGAGCAGTGCTAAAAGATTTTTCTCTCAAAATCAGATACTTTCTTAAAAGAGAGATTAAGCCTTAATGCTCACCATTTTATGCACAAATAGCAAGAATCGTATCAAATGGAAGAAACTTTTCTAAACACAAACACAAAATCAACAAGCAGAAAGAGATATGGATTCAGTAATGTATAAAATTAGTTTGGGATAAGTAAAATGTCGGCCAGTTAAGAGAGCTGACTCATCAATTATGACGTCATGAACAAATAAGTGATCAAACCTCTTAGCTATTATACCGACTCGATATTTAAAAAGTCATAAACGCACATATACAGGATTTTGATTGCTTAAATGGCAGCCATTTAACAGAGACTTTATACAGACTCCTCATCATTTCTGATGTCATCAACGAATAGGTGATCAAACATCAAGCTGTTACAGCCACTCACCATTTAAGTAGCTATACAGTATAGCATCCATTTATATATGATAAAAATCAGATAATTTCTTAAAAGTGCCATTACAATATGAGACGTCCAGCGAGCGTTTAAGCTAATGGCTCTTAATTTTATACATGAATAGCAATAATCAACTAAAATGGAAGAATCTTTTCTAAACACAAACACTAGACCAACAACCAAAAATAGAGATATGGACTCACCAATGCAGAACCTCAGGATAACTAAATATCAGTCTTTTAACAGAGACTTTATACGGACAAGTCATTTCTGATATCATAAACGAACACGCGATCAAAACATAAAAGCTACTATACCGACAAATGGATTCTATTTTCATGCAACTAGAACTTACCTAAGACCGCAAGAAAAAAATTGCTAATAAGAATTTTTCTTTGAAAAACAAAAATTTCAATACATATATATATATATATATATGTATACATTTTTTTCTTAAACTAAAATCTAACCAAATGCCCCATTACACTACATATGCAGGAGGGGTTGGTAAATATGGTCAATAGTAAAGTAGACAAGGATCTTTTAAACTTTGAATGGCAACTGGTCTAGGAGAAGAAAAACTCTGAATGCAAATTTGATCAACTCTGGTTGAATACTGACCTTGTGTCACATTAGGATAATGTGGATGGATTGGGTAAATATACACACTAATTCATAAAGTGAAAAATGAAAGGAAATTAGTTACGGGGAGAAAACGTTTAAAAAAAAAAAAGATTTTTTTGTTAAGACAAAAAGTGTCAAAATCTGGTATTTTAGTTTTCGTTTTAGAGGGACTATGACAAAAAGGAGGGAAAGAGAGTAAATTTAACGAGAAAGGAAAAAATGGGGTGAAGAGATAAACTGATATTAGCTTCAAGGCAAAACTGGTTGATGTAGGGCCACAAAAAAATATGGGTGAAAGTGTGTGTGTGTGTGTGTGTGTGTGTGTGTGTGAGTTTGTGTGAGTGTGTGTAATGTGCAGAACTCCAAAAAGCTGAAAAACTGATAGCATTAACTTTATTTGTCTTTCTTTTAATGCTTGTTTTCTGTTGTTTTTTTTATTGTTTTTGTTTTTTGTTTTTGTGTTGCTTTTTGGGGGGTTTTGTGTATTTGGTTTTTTGTGTTTTTTTTTTTTGTTTTTCATGTTGTTTTGGATGTTGTTTTAGTGTTGTTTTTTATTTTGTTTTTGCGTTGCTATTTTGTTTTTTGTGCTGTTTTTTTATTTTTCATGTTGTTCTACATTTTGTTTTAGTGTCATTTTCTGTTTTGTTTTTGTGTTGCTTTTTTATTTTTTATGTATTTTGTTTTTTGTGTTGTTTTTAAATGTTTTTGTTTTGTTTTTGGGTTGCCGTTTTTTTTGTGTCTTTGGTTTTTGTGTTGGGTTTTTTGGGTTGTTTTTTGGGTTACATTTTGTTTTAGTGTTGTTTTTTTTTGTGTTAGTTTTTTTGAGTTTTTTTTATTTTTCGTGTTGTTTTACATTTTGTGTTAGTGTTGTTTTTTGTTTTGTTTTTGCGTTGCTTTTTTATTTTTTTTTGTATTTTGTTTTTTGTGTTGTTTTTTTATTTTTCGTGTTGTTCTACATTTTGTTTTAGTGTCATTTTCTGTTTTGTTTTTGAATTGCTTTTTTTTGTTTTTTATGTATTTTCTTTTTTTGTGTTATTTTTCATTGTTTCTGTTTTGTTTTTGTGTTGCCTTTTTGAGTTTTTTTTGTGTATTTGGTTTTTGTGTTGGTTTTTTTGTATTGTTTGTTTTTTGGGTTACATTTTTTAGTGTTGTTTTTGTGTTAGTTTTTTTGTGTTGTTTTTTATTTTTTGTGTTGTTTTACATTTTGCTTTAGTGTTGTTTTTCTTTTTGTTTAGGTGTTGCTTTTTTGGGGGGGGATTTTATTTTTTGTGTTGTTTTTTTAGTTGTTTTTTATTTTTTGTGTTGTTTCACATTTTGTTTTAGTGTCGTTTTCTGTTTTGTTTTTGTGTTGCTTTTTTGTTTTTTGCGTTGTTTTTCATTGTTTTTGAGTTGCCTTTTTATTTTTTTTGTATATTTGGTTTTTGTATTGTTTTTTGGGTTGTTTTTCATATTGTTTAAGTGTTGTTGTTTTTTGGTTTTGTATTGGTTTTTTGTGTTGTTTTTTATTTTTCGTGTTGATTTACATTTTAGAGTTGTTTTTTGTTTTGTTTTTATGTTGCTTTTTTTTTTTTTGAGTTGTTTTTTATTTTTCTGTGTAGTTTTTCATTTTGTTTTTGTGTTGCCTTTTTGTTTTATTTGTGTATTTAGTTTTTTTGTTTTTCGTGGTTTTTTTCATTTTGTTTTAGTATTGTTTTTCCTTCGTTTTTGTGTTGCTTTTTTGTGCATTTTGTTTTTGGTGTTGTTTTTTATTTTTCGTGTTGTTTTTCATTTTGTTTCAGGGTTGTTTCTTGCTTAGTTTTTGAGTTGCTTTTTTGGGTTTTTTTTTTGTTTTTTTGTGTTGGTTTTTGCGTTGTTTTTTTATTTTCTGTGTTGGTTTTCATTGTTTTAGTGTTGTTTTTTGTTTGGTTTTTGTGTTGTTTTTTATTTTTCATGTCGTTTAACATTTTGTTTTAGGGTTTTTTTTTGGGGGGGGGTTTGGCTTTTAGTTTGTTTTTTAAAATTTTTTGTGTTGTTTTTCATTTTGTCTTTGTTTTGTTTCTGTGTTGCTTCTTTGTTTCTTTTGTGTATTTTGTGTTGGTTCTTTGTGTTGTTTTTCATTTTTCGTGTTGAATTTCATTTTGTTTTAGTGTTGTTTTTTGTTTTGTTTTTGTTGTTATTTTTATTTCTTGTGTTGTTTGGTGTTTTGTTTTTTTTATTTTTTGGAAAATAAAGGTTCAATCGATTTTTTTTTCAAGTCCTTCCATGATTTTTTATTAATTTTTTTCTATTTTTCTCCCTGATTAGAAAGTCTTTCCTTATATCTTTTTTCAGGGATGCGAAATGTTGAGTAGTCAGATGGGTTGATGCCTCCAGTAATGGTTTGGTTTGGTTTCTTTGTTTAATGGCATATCAACTCTTTTTAGGTTATTTAATGCCAAAGCCATTCTCCAAGAAGAACAGTAATGGTACTATTTAACCCATAGCTGGGAGGATAAGGGGGTTCATACCTTTCCCAAGGGTATTTGGCCGAAAGTGAACGTAATAGCGTGACTGGAGTACGAACTCACATACTACGATTCCGCAGTCCATTGCTTTAACCATTACACCACGAGGACACTCCCTTTGAAATATTTGAAGGTCAGATAGGCTGACACTTCCATTAGTGCAAGAAGAGTCATTTCTTAATAATTTTTTTTTGTGTGTAGGAGGTGGTAAGATATCCAGGTTCATCTGATTGTGGGTGGTGCAAAATGTTGGAAATTTAGATATGGTGACACTTCTCAAAAATGTTACTCCCTGGAGAAGGACTAAAACAACTCAGGAGATTACAATGCTTCTGAGTCACAAGGGAAAGTTGGAAGTGAATTAAAACTCCTCTCAGATTATTTGGTTGGCTTTAACAGAAAAAATAGTTATTTGTGAAAGTGAATTAAAAGTCCTCCTGAGTCATTTGGTCATGGTGTTTGAAAGTTCCTCCGGACTAAAATCAGATATGGTAACACTTCTGGTGATCATAGATATTAGATCAAAAGAGCCAATGCTTCTAGTATGGCAGGAATAGTTGAAGGTTTATGATATATGTACAGGGTGGAACGATAAACTTATCGCCCTAGAAAAGACGACATGATTCCATTTCCGTTTAATGAAAACCGGTTTTCTTTTTTTGTTGCAGACCATCTACTTGTTGGCCAGTTGTGTACAAATCCCAAGAGCGATAGGAGCCTTCTATCATGTCTGAAAGTGACACAATGTTCAACGAGTGAGATCGGAGATGCGCCGCTGTACAACCCATGCTCTCTACCGATACAAATTATGACAACAGGACCATTGCCGACACCCACAAAATGCAAATCTAGATGGTTCAACGCTTGAGGGCACAGCTCAACGTATCGGACGACCCTTTGGAGGTGGTGGAGTGGAAGCCCAAGGCTGAGGACACTGCCAGAAGACCCGGACCAAGGAGTTCATCGAAAAGGTCCAGGCAATCATTGATGAAACTCCCCAGCGGCCTATTCGGCAGATTGCCAGAGATTTAGGCATCTCACACACAACTGTGAATGCATGTGTGAAAGAGGACTTAAAATGTAGGTCCTACAGGTGCCAGACAAGCCACATCATGCCACCTCATATCTTCGAAGTTGGCTTGAAAGTCAACACTAAAGTGTACCTGGATGTGCTGAAGAGTGTGGTGATCCCCTGGTGTAATCAGGTGGCCGGTGGCAGACCCTGGGTGTGGCAGCAGGACTTGGCACTGGCCCAAAAGTCCAAAGAGACCCAGGCTTGGCTTCAGAAGGAGTGCTACAACTTTTTACCTTTCTCTCACTGGGCCCCCTCCTCCCCCGACCTGAACCCGCTGGACTACTTTGTTTGATCATACGTTGAGAACATCACCAACTTGACCTTGATGTTTCCAAAGTCATTTGTGTACACCCAGTTAAATGATTAAATGGTTCTATTTCAATCAATTCAGTTTAGCAGAAGTCATTTGTTTGTACCTAACTTGAATGCCAAAAAGTTCTATTTGACCCATAGATAGGGCCCTATCAGGTACTACCACTCCGGGCCAGAGTGGACCTGGGAGCGATGGCAATTAAGGGGTACTCCTCATTCCCCAAAGCCCCTGCATTACTGGAGCTTCACCATCAGATCGTTTAGTGTCATATCCAGGACACTCGTTGGGGGTGTCTTTGCCCTCTGCAAAGATGCTGTCAGTGTATTCTCCAGCCCCAGCTGACTGGGCCATAGTTGTAAGTTAAAAGTCCTCTGGAATTAATTATGGAGGTGGATTAAAAGTCTTCTTGGATCATTTGGTTGGGAGGTGGTTGAAAGTTCTGGATTCCATTTGCTGGAGTGGTGGGAGGACAAAATACTGGCAGGTCAGATGAGTTGACTCTTCAGCTGATGTGGATATGAGATGCTTCCCAAAGATGTTAGTTTCTGGTGCAAGACTAAAAAAACACCAGAGTTAATGATATTGCTTAGTCATAAGAGGAAGTTGGAGGTGAATTAAAAGTCCATCCAGATTATTTGTTTGAGGGTGAGTAAGAAATCTCCTGAAATTTATTTTTTATAAGAGATAGATTGAAGAAGGTTGAGAGCTCCAATATTGCTTTTTTTGTTTTTGGTGGGGGGATTTTTTTAAAGAAATCTCAGGTTATTGCTTTTTGAGGTTTTTTTCTGAGTGATTAAACTATCTCAATTCATTGATATTTTTTGGAAGGAGTGATTAACCTGCAATAATTTTCATTTAAGGCTCCTCAGTTTATGCATACTGATGGGATGAGAAAAAACACCATGTAGTGTAATTTTTCTCAATTGTAAATTACACGTTTTTTTTCTGTTTTTTGTTTTATTCACCTTATTGTGACTCCTGCCATTGTGGAGGGATCCCTGTCAGGTGGCTCTGGCACTCACATTACCCAATCATATTCTTTATTTTTGATTGATTTAGTGCAAGGGGTAGGGAAGTGTCCTAGGTTCATCTGATAAGGGATGGACTGAAATATTTGAAGGTCAGGTAATCTGACACCTCGAGTAGTACAGGATAAGTTAAGTTCCTTATATTTTTTTTGTGTGTGTGCAGGGCTGGTAAAGTCTTCTGGATTAATCTGACTAGGACAAGTGAAATGTTGGAAGGCCAGGTGGGCTGACACCAACAGTAGTGCAAGGATAGGTAGAAGGTAAGTAAGGAATGTCCTGGAATTTGTTTTGATGGAGATAGATTGAAGACAGGTCCTCTACTATTGCTTTTTTTGTTAAGACTAACCCAGTTCATTGAGTTTTTTTGAAAGGAGTGATTAACCTGCATTTATTTTTGTATAGAGGAGAAATGAAGGCTCCACGTTATGTATACTGACAAGGTAAGAAAAAAATACCATGTAGTGGAATTTTTCTCAAATGTAAATTACACTTTCTTTTGTCTTATTCTCCTCGGTGTGACTGCTGTCATTTGTCAAGCTCCTCTATCATAACTTGGATTTTGTGGGTAGAAAGAAAAGGGGAGGAAAGCTATAAATGCAGAGAATTGGGAAACTGGGGCCTATAAAATGGAAAATTGGAATTCCTCAAAGAGGTATGAGTATCATCTCTGCAGATCCAGTTGTCTGGTGTGCAGCCCTGGGGGTAGTGGCATGCTAACTGAAGAAGCATAGTGTCAATTTTTTTATTGGTTTTGTAGTTGTTAATTGTATGTAATCTATGGAAATAAATATCGTTTGGTCGGTTATTTGGGTTTTATGGCATATCAACCTTTGTAGGTTATCTAATGCCAAGTCCATTTTTATGAAAGTAGTTCTATTTCAAACAATTCAGTTTAGGATAAGTATGCAGTTTAAATGTAAGTACAATTGTGAAAAACATTTCTATTTCAAGCTATTCAGTTTAGTCCTCACCATCAGATTGTTTACTGTCATATCAGGGCACTCATTTTTTTTGGGGGGGAGGGTCTTACCCCTCTGCAGAGGTGCAGTCGGTGTATTCTACAGCCCCAGCCGACTGGGCAATGGAAATAAATGACAAAAATAATTGGGAGAGGTGTGTCACAGTGTGTACGTTTGGTGTGTTAATATAAATGGTTAAATGTAGGTGTATGTAGTCATCGCTCCCTCCACATGAGTCGGATATGACAAAAGGTCAATTTTTTATACAGTGTAACAGATTTGAATTCAGAGTTTTTCTTATCCAAGACTGGTTGCAATAACAAGGTTAAAAAGCCTAGTCTGCCCTACTATTTACCCATAGCTGGAGGAAGAATAGTTAGATTCATATGTTTCCCAAAGGGATTAGTGCAATGTAGAATGTAAACAGACTCCTCCAATATTTAAACTTGTGTCCATTTCCAGCAACGATAACCATTATACCACAGGCATATGTGTGTACATATGTGTAAAGAGTTGACCATAACTGTAAATATATATTTATGTCCATGTAAGAGCCAAGGTGTATCTCTTCAGTGTTAACACTATGGACTCCTAGACAGATTGTTAGATGTATATATATATATATATATATATATGGGTGTAGGTAGGTATATATGCATATAAGAGTAGGACCAATAATATGGATCAGTATACACAGATGAAGGGGTATATAACAAGAAAGGGGTGAGCATATCTGTGCAGAGGTGCGTGATACCCTGGACACTCACGTGCTCCTGAAAATATATATCTAGTTGCAAGTATGATCACACCCATACAGAAAATATTCAAATGTGAGATATGTAATAACGTCTTTAAGTTGTATCAGCTTAAAAGAAACACAACAGATTTCTATACTAAAAAGATATGTCAAATTTCAAGCAAAAAAATCTGCTCGAGAAGCTGTAATTTTGCATTTATTAACCAATCAGTGCATTAAAGGTTTGGTTTCTTTGTTTAAAGGCATATCAACCTTTGTAGGTTATTTAATGCCAAAGCTATTCTCCTAGAAGAACAGTAGTGGTACTATTTAACCCATAGCTGGAAGGATAAAGGGGTTCATACCTTTCCCGAGGGTATCTGCCTAAAAGTGAATGTAATAGCGTGACTGGAGTATGAGTTCGCTTACTATGATTCCGCAGTCCATCACTTTAACCATTACACCACTGGACACCCCCAGTGCATTAAAATTAGTTTTTAAATTTCAAAATACTTCATAGAAGACAGAATTTGACTTGATAAGAAAAAATTTGAATGATCCAGACTCAAAATAATTTTAGAAATCTTCCCCCCCCCAAAAAAAAAATATAACAAATACAATTTTAAAGCCTAGTCTGCCCATAGAATTCATTATCAAATTTTGAGCTACCTAAATTGTATAAATAAGTGAAGAAATAAATATTTCTTGAATTACTACAAATTTTCTATACTTACTCAACTAACAGTAAGTAAAGAATTAGCCTAATGAGCAGAGTGTTCACCAATGGTCCAGGAGATTGGAGTTCAATCCAAGGTTGAGTCATACCAAAGACTTAAAAAAATGTTACTTAATGCTTCGAGTCACCCTTACTTTACTTACTCAAATAACTTTCAGTTTATTTCTTTTGAGTGAAAATCTACCTTCTTTTCTTTCAAAAATGCATTTCATTCTAACTCCTTCAATTTTTCTTTAATTGAACAAATGTTTGTTTACATTTATATTTGTGTTAAAACTATTCATCAGTCCCCAACATAGTGACATACTTACACAAAGAATTATCACACAGACAAAATATATTCCTTTAGTTTAAACTAACAATTACTGCTATACTTCATTCACAAAATCCTTACTATCTCAATCTAAAAAATATCTAAGCTCTTGTTAACATCTTTGCTTCCAAGAAAAGATTTGTACTTTTATTTTTTACCAAAAAATTCACTTAATTTAAAGAATTAAAATTCTAAAAATTTTTTAAAAATTTGATTTTATTCACATTCATTTATTCCTTATTTGCTATATATATGTCCATATAGGGGTAAGCCAATATGGATGTGTATACATGGGTGTAGGGGTATATTTGTCAAGGTAGGGGTGGGCATATCTATGCAGAGGTATGAGACACCCAAACTCCAAGGTGCCCTAGTAAATATTTATTTAGTTGCAAGTATAATCTCACACATACAAGAGATATTCAAATCACACACATACAGGAAATATTTAAATATCACACATACTGAAGATATTTAAATCTCAACATACAAGAGCTATTCAAATATGAGATATGCAATAAAACATTTAAGCTGAAACAACATTCCGTAAATCATAAATACAATCACAAAAGAGAGGCCATTTAAATAAGATCAATGTGACAAAACCTTTACACAGAATTTCATTTTGATAAATCATATATGCACACATGAAGAAGAAACTTTCAAATATCATTTATTTAAGATAGCTTTTCAAAATAGATAGCTTTTCAAATGTCATTTATTTAAGATAGCTTTTCAAATGACATTTATTTAAGATAGCTTTTCAAATGACTTTTATTTAAGTTAGCTTTTCAAAATAGATAGCTTTTCAAAAGACATTTATTTAAGTTAGCTTTTCAAATGTCATTTATTTAAGATAGCTTTTCAAATGTCATTTATTTAAGTTAGCTTTTCAAATATCATTTATTAAAGATAGCTTTTCAAATGTCATTTATTTAAGATAGCTTTTCAAAATATATAGCTATTCAAATATGATTTATTAAAGATAGCTTTTCAAATGACATTTATTCAAAATAGCTTTTCAAATGTCATTTATTTAAGATAGCTTTTCAATGTCATTTATTTAAGATGGCTTTTAAAAATAGATAGCTTTTAAATGTCATTTACTTAAAAATATATATTTAAATATATATATATATATATATATATATATATATATATATATATTTAAAAAGAAACTATTGATTTCAGTGAATATCACACAGTAAATAAAAATCAATAATCACAAGTAAATCTGGATCAGTATTTTAAAAAAAGCAGCACAAAACAATAATAGATGAATATGTATTAACATAATAAATAAAGCAGGAAAATCAATGGATTTACATATTATGTATATGTATATATTAGAAACAGCAAGAAATCTAGTTAATCATAGAAAATAATACAATAAAAAAGCTTATGATATTTAAGTCAGGATTCAAATAAACAGCATAAAGTTCGAAGTTAGAAAAGGCAATTTTTATATTGAACAGAACATACAAATTATTTAAAAAAAAAGATAACATTCAAAATAAAGAAATCACAGAAAATAATAGTCAGAATAAAAAAGAATTAAAATTCTATACAGAGTTAGAAAAATCAAATTTCATATTAGACAGCAGAATATACAACTTACAAATAATTAAAAAAAAAAAAGACAACATTAAAAATAAAGAAATCTAGTGAATCACAGAAAATAATACAATAAAAATGCTTATAACACTTAAGTCAGGATGCAAAACAACTAAAATTCTATACAGAGAAAAATCAAATTTCATATCGGACAGCAGAATATACAAATTACAAATAATTAAAAAAAAGATAACATTAAAGGCTCATCTTACACTTTAAGTTTTTATTAAACAGAATGTTGCACAAAAGTCGATAAAATAATCTGTAGCTCATTTAAAGATAAAATCATGTTTCACAAATTCAAAATGTCTGATTTAATAATGGATTAAAAAAATAAAAAATCTGAATATGAGCACAGGTAAAGAATCATACATAATAGGAGTAATTCTAGTCAAGTAAAAACATTAAGTTTATAAGTCCCAAAAATTCACGCTGAATTGTTCACACATGGTGTAATGGTTATAGTCGTTGGTTCCCTAAGCTTCTAAGGAGACAATCATCAGGAGGTTGCAGGTTCAATCCTGACTGCAGGTGAGTAACAATACAGGAATACTTAACACTTGTACCCAGTTATGGCTAACGGAATCAGAACAGGCAACCCATGTGGATTCAATAAAGGATGTAGTTTGAAGTTCCGTAAAGGTTCCCAAGTTCGACAAACACCTGAAGAAGGCCGGAAGACATATCGGCCAAAAGATTGTGGAAATAACAATAAAGATGAAGACAATAGTCCAAAAACCCTTAATGATGATAATAATAGTGGTTTATTGATTTTTTTTATATCTTTGAGATGCTTGCTTTCTTTCAGGTGTGTGTTTTCAACTCAATGAAAATGTATATCCATACACTTGATAATTACAGAGAAACTTTCAAACATGTTTTAAAGTGAATTTTAAAATCACATTTCTGTGAAAATACTGCAAATTATCTCTTTGCAAAGAATGCATTTTAATGTCTCTCGCTGAAATGCATTTGCATATATCTTTTCAAATTTGAACTCCATATAAATACAGAACAACGCACCTGGCTGCACATATCTCCATGTGGTTTTTCTGTGTGATCTCTAAAATAATTATACGTACTTAAATTAAAAAGTAATGATTAATTTCCAATTGGTATTCTCATGTCTACTTAAAAAGACACCAAGTCATTCCAGCCAATTTTACAAAGGGTTGGTCCTGAAGGTCCAGAAATTCTTTTCCCAATTTCACTATTTGTTTGTATCTATATGAGAAGTAAATTCTGAAATTGCAGCAGAATAACATTAACCATTCTTATTCTCTGACCATATGGAATTTTAGAGAATTGTAACACTGGAATTTCAAAGGGGTTAATCAACTGAAAATTAGGAGAATCAATGAAAAAGCTAAGAGTTATACTCAGATAAAGGAATCTTAATTGCTAAATATGATTTGGACAAAGAAGAAACATTTGGAAATACAAAAGATAGAAAAACCAACGTGACACTAGAATTTGTAAAATGGGTAAATCAATTAAGAGCAAGCAGACTATATGAAAAAGGGTATGGTCATATTGTTGGTATTCTCATGTCTGCTTGAAAGGACACAAGTCCAATTTCACCGAGGGTGAGTCCAGAACTTTTTTTTCACTATTTCACACTTTGTTTTTATGTGAGAAGTAAATCCTGAAAACAGTAACAGAATAGCATTAATGAGTAGAAGGCTAGGTTGAATTTAGAGAGAGTGGGAGTGACAAACGGAACTCTAACACTCTGCTGATACCAGGTATGAGTGAGAGATACAAATTAAAGTAGGTAGGAAGTGAAAACAGTAGATCCCACTCTCTCACCAACCAAAAAGAGGTTGGACAATTCCTCGAATTTGAAAAAGTTGTTTTAAAAAAATTATGAGAAATTGTCATTAAGGATGAATAATATAACCAGTCAATCACGATGTTGGCTGGATACTGGATTCAGTATAAGCTAAAGTTTTTCATACCTCAAACAGATTTAGAGAGAGGGTTTGGAGAGAAATCAACTAAGTTGATCTACCATCGCTCCTGAAGCAAGACCTTGAGCCAGACGTCAAATACTAAATACTTAACTTCCAACTAGACCATTTACACCTGTGTTGCATATTTCAGAGTCACTTGATTAGGACTAAATGAGAAAGGTTAAAAATTCTTTATACAACAAGATAAAAAAATGAATTGTTACATTTCTAACTTGTGTTGACTATTCTTATTGTATTTTATTATATGGGCCACATTATTTTGATCTAAACCAAGGAACATTTACAGAATTGCAAAAACTCATCACAGAAACATTCAAAACCATAAAAAAAAAACTATATACATTTGTAAAGCTCATCTAAAAGTGAGTGTACATCTTTTTAAATGAAATATTTATATCTATCCTAATCTTTGATTTGAATCCCCTGAAAAGAAACAAATTCAGTTATTACAAAAATCACTCAACAATAAGGATCCAGATTTCTATGTACAACAATTTCAAAAAATTTGAAACTTATCTTAAAACACTGATGTCTCAACTCTACATTAACAATTATGTCATTGGCAAACAGGCTCTTGTATTTCGAGAATAACTTTCTAAATTCAGAGGTTATGCTAGAGAAAATCTCATGAATTATTGAGATCTCAAAATCAATATTTCAAATATTTTCCAGATATTGCATTTTCAAGCCTCCTCCTATTAAGAATGAAAGACACTCCTAATCAAGTTTGTTTAGGCAGTTTGGCTGACTATTCTACATCTATTATTACAAGTAGATGACGTGTTTAAAACATATGGCTATACAGCAGAAACTACTTAAACTTTGAATCTTTAAGTGTTTAAAGTTTTTGACAGTTATTTTTTAAAGTTAAAACAACAGAGTTTCACTGATATTAAAAGACTTAAGGATGGTGATGAGAAAAACTAACTTACCAAAGCTTGTAACAAATACAATTTCAAAATATAAGCCTCCATAATTTGAAAAAATTCCAGGAATGAATTGGCTGGAATGACCCAAATCTGAATCTTTGGATTCACACACTTGTCATTTTTCTTCCATATTTTCACATGGACTTTTTTTTAGAATGAAACTCCATAAAAATACTGATCCACACACTCAGAGATAATGATTACTCTTCTGTGGGCATTTTAATGTGTTTTTAAGAAGAAATATTTCTGAAAATTTGAATTCATATTATGGTATGGAAAGCACTCATCATACTTGGTGTTTTTGCATGTGCTTTTTTAAAATGGAACTCTGTGAAAATGTTGACTGACACATTTGACAAGAAAATGGTTTCTATCCGGTGTGTATTCGCATGTGCTTTTTTAAATGGGAACTCTGTGTAAATGCTGATCCACACACTTCACAAGAAAATGGTTTCTCTCCTGTGTGTATTCGTATGTGACTTTTTAAATGTGATTAGAATGAAAATGCTGATCCACACACTTCACAGTGTGAATTTGCCTATGGCTTTTTAAAGAAGAATTTTCTGAAAAGGCTAATCCACAAACTTCACAAGAAAATAGTTTTTCTCCTGTATGTATTCGCATGTGGCTTTTTAAATGAAAATGTTGACCCACAGATTTGACAAGAAAATGGTTTTTCCCCTGTATGTATTCGTATGTGACTTTTTGAATGTGATTTCAATGAAAATGCCGATCCACACACTTGACATGTATATTGTTTCTCTCTTGTGTGTATTCAAAAGTGACTTTTTAAAGAAGAATTCTCTGAAAATTCTGATCCACACACTTCACAACAAAAAGGTTTTTCACCAGTATGGGTTCGCATATGTTTTTTCAAACTGGAATTTTCTGAAAATGCTGATTCACAAATTTGATAGGAAAATGGTTTCTCTCCTGTGTGTATTCGCATGTGGCTTTTTAAACTGGAATTCAGTGAAAATGCTGATCCACACACTTGACAGAAATATGGTTTCTCACCTGTGTGTATCCGAGTGTGCTTTTTTAAATTGTAATTCTCTGAAAATGCAGATCCACACACTTCACAAGAAAATCGTTTCTCTCCTGTATGTGTTTGCATGTGTTTTTTTAAGGTAGAACTCTGTGAAAATGCTGATCCACACACTTGACAGATAAATGGTTTCTCTCCAGTGTGTATTCGCATGTGCTTTTTTAAACTGGAATTCTCTGAAAATGCTGATCCACACATTCTGCAAACAAATGCTTTCTCACCAGTGTGTATTCGCATGTGACTTTTCAGTTTTGAATCTTGAGAAAATGCCGATCCACACATTTCACATGAAAATGGATTCCCACCTATATGTATTTGCATGTGATTTTTCAATTTTGAATCCAAAGAAAACGCTGATCCACACACATCACAAGAGTAAGGCTGCAGTTCATTAGGGGTTTGCATGTTTATTTAAAATGTTAAGTTAGTACAAATGCTGATGTACTAACTTGATTAAAAGTTATTTCTCTTTTGTGTACTGATATGTGATTATTGTACATGAAATCTATCAAATTGTTGATCAATAAACTTTGAAACAATACAATTTCTGAATGGAATGCATTACTTCAAATTTGTAAATTGCTAATTTCCATTACAAATGACATCTGCAAATAAAGTAAGAAACTATTAAAAAAAGACAGGTTACTCATTATTTGTTTGATCCACACACTTCACATGAAAATGCTTTCTCAGATAATAATAATGATTATAATAATAATTATTATTACATTTGTCATACAATAATCAGTAATTTATGTCTTTTCTTTGATTTTTTGTTCAAGAAAATATTTTTCAAACTGGAAAACAATTTAAATGCGGCACTTTTTACATTTACTTAGGCCCATTTATAACAGGAATAAACACAACCAGGAAACATGGGAGTAACTACAAGAAATCAGCCCATTTATGACTGCCATAAGCATAGTCAGAATATGTGGAAGCAACTACAAGAAATAGATTTTTATTTCAAGTAAACATCCATAATATGTACATTTTTTGCTCCAAGTCTTTCAAATTTTAAACTGAAAATATTTAACACAATTTTAAATGTTTTTAAATATCGAAAAAATATTTCAACATAACTGTTATAAGTAATAGCAACGTAGCCACCATGGATCTTTCCTACTGTAACAAATCTGATTGGAAATAAATTCACAAAAACAGGGAATCATCCGATTTTAATGAAATTTGCAGCATTCATTTATGAATGAATGAATTATATAATTAACCATTTTCTTAAAAAATTAGCAGATTTTTTTTAACATCACTTAACTTCACCACCACCACCACATGTGTGTGTTGATTCTTATTTACATATATGGCATATATTTTCTGTAGATAATAAAAAGGACAAAAGGCTGAAGGTAATGAAAAGAATTAAATTAGGAGTTGTGATTATCAATTTGAAAAAAAAAAGACAATTTTTTGAGAGTTTTGATAAAATGATATGATGATTTAATCATCTTTTAGATATACTTAACACGTGTTTGCCTCTTTAATGACATCACTTCCTTTTCTTTTTTAAAACGTGTTTACTTCCGAAAGAAAAACACGACTACTGACAGGAACAAAGAAAATCGTGTCAACACGTGTTTGCCTCTTTAATGACATCACTTCCTTTTCTTTTTTAAAACATGTTTACTTCCGAAAGAAAAACACGACTAGTGACAGGAACAAAGAAAATCGTGTCAACACGTGTTTGACTCTTCAATGACGTTACTTATTTTTCCTCTAACTTTACTGAATAAATTTTTACCCTTTCATCCATGGGATAAAGTGTAAAAATTTACCATAATATCGATTAAGTTTAACCCATGGGCTAAAAACCAAAAACCCATCGATTAAACGGTAAAATTTTTTACCGTTCATTTAATGATGAATGAATTTTATAATTGATTATTTCATTAAGAAATTTACTGATTTTTATCAAGATTAATTAAAGGCCGAAGGTAATCATGAAATAAAAAATAAATAAATAAGGAACTGTGATAATCACTTTGAAAAAAAAAATTAAACATCATAAGAGCTTTTTATGATAGAAAATGTAATTTTCTTGAAGTCATTCTAGACTATAAAAGAAGTCATATACAAATGATTCTGGGTTTTTTTATATATTCTTTTTTTTTCTTTTTTTCGATGAACTTGTTGAAACAATATTATAGATTTTTTATTTTGAGTAAAAATCCATATTATGAGCATATTTTGCACTAAACTTCAAATAAACATGTATAATTTTCAAATGGAATTGAGGTTTTGTGATCATAGAAATAGTATATTTTAATTTGATTAAAATATAACATTCCACATAGCATTTACTCGATCCATACTACATTAAAGAAAACAAATATTTTTAAATATCACTGTAGATTTTTTAGCTTACGTTCTTCTTACTTATGGCAAATTAAAGAAATATACTTTTCGTTTCTTTCCATAAATATTAAAATTTCCTAAATGACAACATTCATAAAACAATAAAATTTTTAAAAAACCAGTTAATGACAAATTCAGATTATTTCAGGGTAAATAAAATGATTACATCGAAATAGATCTTATTTTTTTTAAATCCATAATTTTTTACTAGTGCCCATAGAAGAAGCACGTTTAAAATTAAAAATTTAATTTTCCTTCTTTTTTTTTAAACAAAAAGTAGTATCTTTTCGTAGTTCAATGATTTAAAAATCAATATTAAAACAGCTGTTATAATCAATGAAAAAGTGTTTTCTCTTTTTATACTAAATTTATGGATTTTTTTCTTTTTTTTTTTTTTTTTTTTTGAACGATATCAAGAAAAAGAAACTGAGAACAATTTCTTTTTATTTTACAAAGAGTCAATGATAATTTAAAAGTATCGTTTTACCTTAGTGTTAGGGACTACGGTCCCTATAAACGGCTTCAAGCACGAGGTTTATTAATTCATTGATGATAAAATTAAATTAGATTTTTTAAAATTCATTGTAGTTAAATAAATAAGCGAATAAAAACTTACCTATCTTTTTCTTCGTGCGTAAAAACTAGAGAACTGTTAACAAAACTCAGTCTTAACGATCCGAGAAATGTTTTTTAATTGGCTTTTTCTGGCCGAAAGAAAAACACGACGGATGACAGGAACAAAAAAGTTCGTGTTAACACGTGTTTGCCTCCTTAATGACGTCACTTCCTTTTCTTCTAATTTTACAGCACATGTTTTTAAAACATGTTTTACTTCCGAAAGAAAAACACGACTGCTGACAGGAAAAAAGAAAATTGTGTGAACACGTGTTTGCCTCTTTAATGACGTCACTTCCTTTTCTTTTTTAAAACATGTTATACTTCCGAAAGAACACGACTGCTGACAGGAACAACAACGATCGTGTCAACACGTGTTTGCCTCTTTAATGACGTCACTTCCTTTTCTTTTTTAAAACATGTTTACTTCCGAAAGAAAAACACGACTGGTGACAGGAACAAAGAAAATCGTGTCAACACGTGTTTGACTCTTTAATGACGTTACTTATTTTTCCTCTAACTTTACTGAATAAATTTTTACCCTTTCACCCATGGGATAAAGTGTAAAAATTTACCAAAATCTCGATTAAGTTTAACCCATGGGCTAAAAACCAAAAACCCATAGGTTAAACGGTAAAAATTTTTACCGTTCATTTAGTGATGAATGAATTTTATAATTAATTATTTTATTAAGAAATTTACTGATTTTTATCAAGATTAATTAAATTAAAGGCCGAAGGTAATCATGAAATAAAAAAATAAATAAATAAATAAGGAACTGTGATAATCACTTTGGAGAGAAAAAATTAAACGTCATGAGAGCTTTTTATGATAGAAAATGTAATTTTCTTTTAGTCATACTAGACTATAAAAGAAGTCATTTACAAATGTTTCTGCGTGGCTTATATTATTTTTTTTTCTTTTTCACAAGGAACTTGTTGAAACAATATTATAGATTTATTTATTTTGAGTAAAAATTCATATTATGAGCATATTTTGCACAAAACTTCAAATAAACATGTATAATTTTCATATGGAATTGACGTTTTGTGATCCTAGAAATTGTATATTTTAATTTGATTAAAATATAACATTCCACATAGCATTTAATCGATCCATACTACATTAAAGAAAACAAATATTTTTAAATATCACTGTAGATTTTTTAGCTTACGTTCTTCTTACTTATGGCAACTTAAAGAAATATACTTTTCGTTTCTTTCCATAAATATCAAAATTTCCTAAATGACAACATTCATAAAACAATAAAAAGTTTTAAAAAACCAGTTAATGACAAATTCAGATTATTTCAGGGTAAATAAAATGATTACATCGAAATAGATCTTATTTTTTTTTAATCCATAATTTTTTACTGGTGCCCATAGAAGAAGCACGTTTAAAATTAAAAATTTAATTTTCCTTCTTTTTTTTAAACAAAAAGTAGTATATTTCTTTTCGTAGTTCAATGATTTAAAAATCAATATTAAAACAGCTGTTATAATCAATGAAAAAATGTTTTCTTTTTTTATACTAAATTTATGGATTTTTTTTTTTTCTTGAAGGAAATCAAGAAAAAGAAACTGAGAAAAATTTCTTTTTATTTTACAAAGAGTCAATGATAATTTAAAAGTATCGTTTTACCTTAACGTTAGGGACTACGGTCCCTATAAAAGCGATTGAAGCACGAGGTTTATTAATTCATTGAAAACAAAATTAAATTAGATTTTTTAAATTCATTGTAGCTAAATAAATAAGCGAATAAAAACTTACCTATGTTTTTCTTCAAAAAAGAATTTCAAAAGTGTGTGTAAAAACTAGAGGACTGTTAACAAAACTCAGCCTTAACGATCCGAAAAATGTTATCTAATTGGCTATTTCTGTCCGAAAGAAAAAAACGACGGATGACAGGAACAAAAAAGTTCGTGTTAACACGTGTTTGCCTCTTTAATGACGTCACTTCCTTTTCTTTTAATTTTACTGCGCATGTTTCTAAAACAAACATGTCAGTAGTCGTGTTTTTCTTTCGGAAGGAAAACATTCCTTCCGAAAGAAAAACACGACTACTGACAGGAACAAAGAAAATTGTGTGAACACGTGTTTGCGTCTTTAATGACATCACTTCCTTTTCTTTTTTAAAACATGTTTACTACCAAAAGAAAAACACGATCGCTGACAGGAACGAAGAAAATCGTGTGAACACGTGTTTGACTCTTTAATGACGTTACTTATTTTTCCTCTAACTTTACTGAATAAATTTTTACCCTTTCACCCATGGGATAAAGTGTAAAAATTTACCAAAATCTCGATTAAGTTTAACCCATGGGCTAAAAACCAAAAATCCATAGGTTAAACGGTAAAAATTTTTACCGTTCATTTAGTGATGAATGAATTTTATAATTAATTATTTTATTAAGAAATTTACTGATTTTTATCAAGATTAATTAAATTAAAGGCCGAAGGTAATCATGAAATAAAAAAATAAATAAATAAATAAGGAACTGTGATAATCACTTTGGAGAGAAAAAATTAAACGTCATGAGAGCTTTTTATGATAGAAAATGTAATTTTCTTTTAGTCATACTAGACTATAAAAGAAGTCATTTACAAATGTATATGTTCTTTTTTTTTTCTTTTTCACAAGGAACTTGTTGAAACATTGATAACAAAATCAAACTCGATTTTTTTTTAATTCATTGTAGTTAAATAAATAAGCGAATAAAAACTTACCTATGTTTTTCTCCAAAATAGAATTTCAGAAGTGTGTGTAAAAAGTAGAGGACAAAACTCCGCCTTAACGATCTGAGAAATGTTATTTAATTGGCTTTTTCTGGCCGAAAGAAAAACACGACGGATGACAGGAACAAAAAAGTTCGTGTGAACACGTGTTTGCCTAATTAATGACATCACTTCCTTTCCTGGTGGTTTAATGGTTACCAAGCTCGATTAGCAAACCTCCAGGAGTGAGTTCGGGTCTCATTGGGTCCCCCTTTCATATGGCCTTGTGCCACATCTAAGCAAAAAGCTTAGTAAATTTACATGTTTAATTCCGAAGGAAAAAAATGACTGCTGACAGGAACAAATAAAAATCGTGTGAACACGTGTTTGACTCTTTAATGAGGTTACTTATTTTTCCTCAAACTTTACTGAATAATTTTTTATTTAGATATGAGAAATGTGGTAGAAGTTTTTTTTGGTTTTTGGCAATTCAGATATTTTCTTAAAAGTGTCATCACATTATGATATGTCAAGCTAGATGAGAACATTCGAATTTCGTCAACGTGACATAACATTTTTAGTGGAAGACACTTTGACATCTCATATGCATGAAATACATTTGGAAGATAAGGCTAATCAGTCAAGGTAGTCATATATCAATATTTAATCATTAAAAACGATAAATCCTCAACAGAGGAATATGGATTATATGATCAAAACATTACAAATCATTCTAACTCACCGACCCGATTTAATTCACTGGATGAAGCTACAATTTCACATGAATTTATCCCACAGAATATTCTGACAAGTATTTTACCTGCGAATATTCATGTAAAAGCCAAAGGCGCTAAAAATATTGCAATGCCAATTCTGGGAAAGTCATACCGTAGAGAAACAATTAAAATATGAGAAATGTGATAGAAGTCTATTTTGGTTTTTGGCAAATCAGATATTTTTTTAAAAGTGCAATCACATTATGATATGTCCAGCGAGATAAGAACATTCGAATATCGTCAATGTGACATAACATTTAAAGTGGAAGACACTTTGACATCTCATATGTATGAAATATTTTTAGAAGATGAGGCTAATCGTTCAATGTAGTTATATATCAATATTCAATCATCAACAACGAAAAATCCTGAACAGAGCTCATCATTTAAGATGTCATGAACAAACAGGTGATCAAAACATCAAATCTTATTATACCGACTCATCATTTAAGAAGGCAACAATTTATTTCCATATCAAAATTGTGCTAAAAGATTGTTCTCCAAAATCGAGCCTAATCAGTCAATGTAGTCATATATCAATATTCAATCATCAACAACGAAAAATCCTGAATAGAGCTCATCATTTAAGATGTCATCAACGAATAGATGATCAAAACATCAAGTCTACTATAACGACACCTCATTTAAAAAGGCATACCGTAAAGCTACAATTTAAATATGAGAAATGTGGTAGAAGTTTTTTTTTTGGGGGGGGTGGCCAATCAGATATGTTCTTAAAAGTGCTATCACATTATGATATGTCCAGCTAGATTAGAACATTCGAATGTCGTCAATGTGACATAACATTTTGAGAGGAAGACACTTTGACATCTCATATGTATGAAATACTTTCGGAAGATGAGACTAATCATTCAATGCAGTCATATATCAATATTCAATCATCAACAAAGATAAATCCTGAACACGGCTTATTTCAATATGAAATATTCGATCAAAACATAACTAATCATTCTAACAGATCGACCCGATTTAATCCACTGGATGAAGCTACAATTTCACATGAATTTATCCCACAGAATATTCTGACAAGTATTTTACCTTCGAATATTCATGTAAAAGCCAAAGGCGCTAAAAATATTGCAATGCCAATTCTGGAAAAGTCATACCGTAGAGAAACAATTTAGATATGAGAAATGTGGTGGAAGTTTTTTTTAGTTCTTGGCAAATCAGATATTTTCTTAAAAGTGCCATCACATTATGATATGTCCAGCGAGATAAGAACATTCCAATGTAATCAATGTGACATAATATTTGTTGTGGAAGACACTTTGACATCTGATATGCATGAAATACATTTGGAAGATGAGCCTAATCAGTCAATGTAGTCATATATCAATATTCAATCATCAACAACGATAAATCCTGAACAGAGCTCATCATTAAAGATGTCATGGGTTCGCATATGTTTTTTCAAACTGGAATTATCTGAAAATGCTGATTCACACATTTGACATGAAAATGTTTTCTCCTGTGTGTATTCGCATTTGGCTTTTTAAACTGGAATTCAGTGAAAATGCTGATCCACACACTTGACAGAAATATGGTTTCTCACCTGTGTGTATCCGAGTGTGCTTTTTTAAATTGTAATTCTCTGAAAATGCAGATCCACACACTTCACAAGAAAATCGTTTCTCTCCTGTATGTGTTCGCATGTGTTTTTTTAAGGTAGAACTCTGTGAAAATGCTGATCCACACATTTGACAGATAAATGGTTTCTCTCCAGTGTGTATTCGCATTTGGCTTTTTAAACTGGAATTCTCTGAAAATGCTGATCGACACATTCCGCAAACAAATGCTTTCTCACCAGTGTGTATTCGCATGTGACTTTTCAGTTTTGAATCTTGAGAAAATGCCGATCCACACATTTCACATGAAAATGGATTCCCACCTATATGTATTTGCATGTGATTTTTCAATTTTGAATCTAAAGAAAATGCTGATTAGGGGTTTGCATGTTTATTTAAAATGTTAAGTTAGTACAAATGCTGATGTACTAACTTGATTAAAAGTTATTTCTCTTTTGTGTACTGATATGTGATTATTGTACATGAAATCTATCAAATTGTTCATCAATAAACTTTGAAACAATACAATTTCTGAATGGAATACATTGCTTCAAATTTGTAAATTGTTAATTTCCATTACAAATGACATCTGCAAATAAAGTAAGAAACTATTAAAAAAAGACAGGTTACTCATTATTTGTTTGATCCACACACTTCACATGAAAATGCTTTCTCAGATAATAATAATGATTATAATGATAATTATTATTACATTTGTCATACAATAATCAGTAATTTATGTCTTTTCTTTGATTTTTTGTTCAAGAAAATATTTTTCAAACTGGAAAACAATTTAAATGCGGCACTTTTTACATTTACTTAACTATTCTTTATCAGAAACAAAAGGATGAACCATTATTGATACAAAAATTAGAGAAATGTTTACATCTGAACATTTCACTAAATATAAATAAAGAAAGTTGCATCAAATATTTTATCATCTAAAAAAATCTCCCAATATTCTACACTGTTATTGAAATATTTTCTGAAATATGAAACTTTTCTGAATGTTATCAATTTCAAAACATTAAGAAAACTAAGAATTACCCAAATAATTCACCACATTATTTGGTAACTTATGTTAATTCATGAGAAAAATATTAATTCAGTATACAGGTCTTTTACTCTTTCATTGAATGAATTTTTAACTGCAGTCATAAAAGAAAGTTGTCAGCTCTGATTAACCAATCATTATTAACATAATAGATTATGCTAACTAGAATTAACTTCTAGTGCCACTAACTTCAAACTGGCTATTATTACAGAGGACACAACTTACAGCAGATATATATGTACTTATATATATAGTTAATCTAGTGTAGCAAGGAAAATAAAGTTTATATTCCTGCTTTGTCATCAAGACTCATATAAAAGTTAATATTATTGAACAGCTGTTAAATTAACTTAAATAAAGCAGAAAGAATGTACAAATGAAATAGGTATCCAATTATTTAAGTAAATACCAGGTGGATGCATTCATGGGTTAAATCTCAAGCAATTCTTATCTACTTCAGGTGTCTATTGCAATAACTGACATTCTTGGAATTTTGAACTAAATCCTTTATTCATTCTGGAAAGGTAAACTGTCCTTTCCTGTTAAAATTGTAAGTAGTAAATTTCAGAGTTTTACAATAAATATAATAAAAAAAATGTGCAACTACAAGAAATAGGCCCATTTATGACTACAATAAACACAATCAAAAAATGTGGAAGAAACTACAAGAAAGATGCCTATTTATGATGGGAATAAACACAATCAAGAAATATGGGAGCGACTACAAGAAATAGGCCCATTTATAAGTGCGATAAATATAATCAGAAAATGAATTAGCCGAGACTCGAACTCTGCTGGTCTGCGCTACACATCGACGCACTAAGTATAATGTGGGTCTAATGAAGCAAGCAGTTTCACGAATCCAAATCTGGATCCGGGCAGGTATGCCTGGTTATAGCTTAAACTAGACAACAAGGTCTCGTGCTATACATAGGGGACAGAGGTTGTAGCTGACCCACCCGTAGGTGGCCTAACCAAAGCTGGGGGCCTTTCGGCTTCGAATCTGCCATTGATTTCGATATCCCATCTGACACGAATTCCAGACGGCTCAGCCAAAAGGCCAGGTAATTATAAAGAAAAATGGAGGGATGATGCGCTTTTATTATACGGCCAATGCAAAACTACAACTTAACGTTGTTTACAGACGATGTAATATGAGCTAAAAAAATTTCAATATACAAAATAACGCGTTAACAAGTTTTTCGTAAAAGTGAAAAATTTATTCAATAGGATTTTGTTTATGGTCATTTGTAAAACAAGTAAATCTATTAGTGATTTCGTTGAAAGTTTTTAATCGACAGTAATGTAGCAATGTCAAGGTCGTCTTGGTTCCTGTTTTCATGGGGAACTCATCGGAACTGGACAGCGAAATGTTTATTGAATAAAAAATCCTTTTCTTTGTTCATTTAAGTTTGATTAGCTGACAGATATTATAATTTTTAAGTGTCATAATATGCCTACTATATATATATTATTGTACAAACAATTTGAAGTAACAAGTGTAACTTTGAAAAAGACTTTTTATTGGAAAGAAAAAATAAAATACCTTCAGTTGACAGTGCAGATTATTCATTCATATAATATACGGAATTATGGGAACTTCAAAACAAGACACTTCACCCCTTGTTATCACAAAAATTAGTTCATTATAATATATTGAATACATCAATTGTTTCCACACACTGATTTACTCGGACTGGTGTCAAAATTTTAATTGCTTTGGTCGTCGTAAGTTACCTTCCTTGTTTAGGTGACTTTCGTATTGTGTCAGTTTTTGGAAATATCGAAGCAACTCTGATATGCCTGTACAAAAAATGGAAGCATACAACCAATCTTTCTCTCTGTTATATAATTGCGGAAGGATTTTTTTTATATAATCATTTTTCGTTTTATATATCTTATCTTTCGGTTTAGTTAGGCTTAGAACCTTTCAGCTTAGTGCATAGGTTAGTTAGGTGCACACATTAAGTGCAGATGTTTACGAGCGTGCGGGGAGGATGTGATAACCACAGATCTCACGATAAAAACCCCAGACTGAAATAGGCCTGGGGATGTGAATGACGTCATGCCCGGAAGCGATGAGTTGGGATTCTTATTGATTTTGAATAAAAGCAGTGAGTTGAGATTCGGACTTAGACAAAGCGAGTTGATTTTTCGGACCTGGGCGAGGCCAGTGAGTTTGTGGATTGTGGGATGCGCGCTCGCGTTGGTTGAGTCAGTGAGTTGAAAGCTGACGATGGATGAACAGTCAGTATAGAAAAATTGCGTCTCTCTTTTCTCGTATCGAAAACCTAAACTTACAGAAGGTAATAAAAGTTTCGTACCTGTACCAAGAGAATCGTCTGTGTTTCGAGTCTATTTCAGGATTCCTATGTATATTTCACATATTCATATCTTGGTCCTATTTTGGTGAATATGTTACATCACCGAATATTGGTAAATAGTCTGGCAAAATGAGCCCTTTAAACTTTGTATGGCAACTGGCTTGGGATACACTCTCAATTCAATCCTGTTAAACTTGATTTAAAAATAAACCTTGTATCATATTCTGCGAGTATAGATTCATTGTTATATATATATATATATATATATATATATATATATATATATATATATATGTATGTATATATGGGCCAAAATCGAACAAATGGAAAGTGTCACTTCATAATACCGCCTCTTCTAACATGTACCCTGGGTATGACACTAGAGCGTCTGGTGATTAGTGTTTAATCCTCGAACTTTGAGGAATATGAAGTACCATTCATTGTCATTACTTCTTGGTCGAGTCAGGCCGAAGTGGTAGTAACTGTTAGGGTCAAATATATGGGTCAAATAGAAATATGCAATGATTAACGCTACGGGGAATCATTCAAGTGTGAGCGTAAACATAAGTTCTGGCTCGTTTATTGACATTCACTATGAACTATTCGCTTAGAGATCATATATATATATATATATATAAATATATAAAGTAGATTTGGCGACCATAGTTGTGGGCGACCAAAAGGGTCTCTTTTCAATAGCTACTACATCGAGATACAGAAGAGGGCGCTAATTCTTTCCCTGGATTCCCCCACTTTACATTTGATCTATACGTTATAATGCTAAGTGTTAAGCAAGGCAGCATCAAGTACCATTTTTTGAGTCTCTGGTATAACTAGACCTGGGATTGAACTCTAGCCTCTCAAGCCATTCGCGAACACTCTACCCACTAGTTACTGAAACCTTTTAACTCTAAGCGTAAACATGAGCTAAGGCTCGTTTAGAGTGATTACTAACAAATTATTCACTTATAAATCATATATATATATATATATATATATATATATATATATATAAAACAGAATTTAATATAAAAATCTGAAACAAACTATAACAAACAATAATTTCCTTTGTGTCCGAATCTTTTTTCGTTCATGCGACATGTGTCTGTAATAATGGGAATGCGTTTAATTTTTCCGCCATTAGGAAATCATTATTTACATGATTGATTTAATCATTGCGAAGCTTTTGGATAGAATGATTATAATCCAATAAAATGATATTAAATTTACTGAAATTGAGGAGTCTAAGAAAAATTATTAGTTTTAAGGTTTCCCCACACCAAAATTCAAATTCCCTTTTTAGTGTGGCTTTTCTAGTCTAGTGTGAATGCATTTAAACTAAAATCGGTTAGGTGAACTTTTCGCAGCTAAGAATGAAATGAAGAGGGAACTCCTTCTTTCCGTCGCTTCCATAACCACTTAGATATCCTACCCTGGTTCTTCACTGGATAAAATCTCTAAAGGAGGAGAATATTATACGAGACACAAAAGCAATTAGAAGAGGAAGCTAAGGGATGCAGCATAGAGTATGTGAAGTGAGGCGGATGAATCTAAAAATGGATCAACAGTTCCTTTCATTAGATGCTAGATGGAAAAAGGTTTTCATCAACCTTATCTGAGAGTCTAGTAATTGGCATCAAAAGCGAGTAACGAGAAATACCTGCCTATATCACACACTCTGTATCTTTGGCTATTAGTATCTCTCTCTCTCTCTCTCTCTCTCTCTCTCTCTCTCTCTCTCTCTCTCTCTCTCTCTTGCTTCAAAAATTAATCCTACTTTCATTAATTATAATCTTTGCTAAATCCATATTTTGTTGGTATATTAATAATTTACCATCAATTTAACGGAAATACGTAAAATCTTTATGTATCATCAATTTAAAAGGACCTGATTTAATAAATTTAAGATAAAGACAAGCAAGAAACCACAAACAGACCACCCCCCATATATATATATATATATATATATATATATATATATATATATTCCGTTCACATGGACGTGCTAGTTTTCACCGACCAACAAGAGACAGACAGACAGACAGACAGAGTCAGGGAAATAAGTGCTAGCAACGTGACTTCAAGATATATATATGTAGATAGATAGATGGATATGTGGAAAATCCCCGTGGAGCAGTGCGTTAGTGTGTTCACCTTCGGACGAATTCCCCTTAAGAAAAGCCTGAACCTTCTTATCACATCCAACGATCGGATAAATGGTAGCACTGGTATATTTCAATAAAAATTGCTTTAGCATGAAATAACCGATAAATGTTGACATGCCATTAAAACAATTTGCTTGAGTGTTGGCAACTCAGAAAGAAGAAAAACTCTCCGTTTACAATTAACTACTAATCATTGAAATATAAGTGAGTAACAATATATATATATATATATATATATATATATATATACGAAGTGCTTACGATAAGTTTCCAGACTTTTTTTCATATGGGCACTTTTATTGCTAGTACTATGAAACTCTAGTCTCTTTCGAAGTAATCTCCTCCTTTTGCAATGCACTTGTTCTACCGTTCCAACAACTTCTGGAAGGCCTCATGGAAGTCCTCTTGTGTGAGCGTGTCAATGTCCTTCGTCACAGCCACTTTCATCTCCTCAGTTGTCTCATAACGACAGCCTCTGAGCTTAGGGAATAGCCAAAACTCACAGGGATCAAAGTCTGGATTATAGGGAGGCTGAGAAACTATCTTGATGCCTATCTTTGTCAAATAGTCTGTGACAACGATGGAGTTGTGGACAAGTGTATTGTCCTGGTGGAAATGCCACTGACCCGATTTGAAGGGTGCTGGCCTTTTCCGACGAAATCTCTTCCTGAACTCCCTTAAAACCTCAACATAGTAACCCTAACTCTAACCGTTTGGCCAATCAACTCTGATGTATTTACTTCCTTACTCCTCCTACACCTCTCATAATCCCTCACAGACTCCCTGCCTACCTAGAATCTCTTATGCCACTCAAAAACTGATGCCCGATTCATGCAAGATGGTCGAAAAGCAGTTTGAAGAATTCCATACGTTTCTCTGGTATGTTTTCCATGTTTAAAACAGAATTTTATTGCATATCGTTCTTCTAAAATGTCATATTGTATTTTTGAAATTCACCAGCTGCGACAATCAGGCTTTAGTAGGGTGTATTCCAATTGCTGCTGTAGCTGTTCATTTGAAGCTGAAATCATAAAAATTGGTCAGTCATCTCATAAGATGTATAGCCATAATATAGTGGATTTTCAAGAGTCTACGACAATTTTAAATACTCATACAAAAAAGTCAGGAAACATAAATAATTAAAAGCCAGAGACAACCTAAAAATAGGAAAAGAATACTCACCTCTTCTACATTCGAAAAAAACACAACACAAGGAGTTACCAAATGCAAAAATAAACGATGCAAAATATGTGATATAATTATAGAAGGTAAATCCTACACTTTTAAAAACCCCGAAACCAAATTCCAAATAAATAAAAACTTAAGCTGCAACTCCAAAAACGTCGTATACGTAATTAAATGTAACGAATGTAAGGAAATATACATAGGATCAACACAGGCTCTAAATACAAGAACATCACTTCACTGGAGTTGTATCAAAATAGAAGAAAATAGAAAATCTGTTCAACTTGAAATACTTACCAAGACTTTCTGTCGGTAAGTCAATTTGTAAAACTTCAGTAAACGTTACGATAATTGTAGCAATATGAAATCTCTTTGAAATGTAAGGAGACTGGGTGTGCTGCGTGAGCTATGGGAGAAAGAGGGATAAACTTTTTGTGTTATCATCTAACATGAATTCTTGGAAATATATAACTATAATCTTTTGACAGGTATTTTTACACCACGTGAGAAAATTACTTTGAAATTTGCTTTACATTTCGACTGCAATTAGATATTATTATGACAATTTTTAAAAATCTTATGTGTTAAATTGTGTGTGTGTGTGTGTGTGTGTGTGTGTGTGTGTGTGTGTTTGCCGGCATTCGGCCAATGTGCTTTTAGCTGGGTACACAATTTCTAACCACGAACACCACGTTTTTTTAAATAAAATCCTTAGATTTGCACAAGGAAATATTGTTTTTTAATTGAATCAAATTTAATCTATCTCATAGGCATGATGTGCAAAATACTTTCCAACACGATTCTTTTTGTGATCAACGTGGAAGAAATATTTGATTGCACATCACTGTCTATTGTTAATTATCTGTTAATGAATCAGGCACACATGTTTTTTTTTTATTTGTTAATATGTTTTTTTTATTACCCGGTGAAATTTCACTCTTTCCCTCTCCAAATAATCATTCTGGATTTTTTAGCATATCTCCTTTCCTAGGAAAAATAGTCTAAAATATCTTCAAGATATTTGATCTCTAATAAATAATGTTTCTATAGGTAAATTTTTCTTTTCTCTTCTTTTCTTTCTTTCTTCTTTCTCTCTTTCCAATCGGTTATAACTCATGACAATTCAATTTGCTTAACATCATTGCCTTGCGCAGTCGAATGATATTTTTGAAATGTAAACGCTGCTATAATGTTTGAGCGGTTGTATGTTCTTTCTTTGTTTACATATTACCTCCATTATTTCCTGTATTTTATGAAGCATCCATTATTATTCCTTCAACACTTGATGTCACCTTTAAATATCCTGATGTTGGCATATTAATACCGAAGCCTTATAGCGTCGAATTCCTGCTTAATTAATTCATTACTTTCAGACTATTCAGTCAATTTCTCTCACCTCTCTCTCTATACATATATATGTACATATGTATATATCTCTCTCTATATATGTATATATATATATGTATGTGTGTATATTTATATGTATATATATATAAGTTGATATATATATATATATATATATAGGTATGAGTATATGCATGTATATGTATACATACGTCACTCGGCAAAAGGTCAGGCTATCACCAATGTTTTTCCATTATATTACTTAAACCACCTAATTGTGAGGTTCCAGTCAAGCATCATTGGGTTTTATAGTGTTCACCTTCATTACCATTATTTCCAGATGTACTTTAAATTGTATTACCTATTAGGGCCCTCGTCTATGAGTCAAATAGAACTATTTAATCATTTATTCTCTCTGAAACCATTTAACTGTGTTCAACTAAAAGAGATCTGAATCGTTTAAAATTGTTTTCTGCAGCCGAGCAGAATACAGACATCGTATGCATATAAGAACATAGATACTATCATAGCGAAGAAGAAAGGAAAATAACGTGATACCGGGTGGATGGACAGCATTTTCGGCATCTCCATCGAGAAACTCCGTCAATGTCTCCATAGAAGGCATAGGAATGTTTCTCAGTTCTCTTTCCTTCTAATCATTAAATAGCAGAGAGAGAATCCAATCAAGAATGATAAATGCTTCATTTAATAGCAACGAATGCAAAACAATCATTTCTTGCTACAGTCCCAAAAATGCCAGTAATGAAATGGTTATAATTACCTTCTAAAAAGAGTTATCTTCCCTTTTCCGATACATTGTTAAACAAAGTGGAGTCGGTTGGGGCTGCTGAATACACCGACTGCATCGTTCTTTCCCCAGTTGTAAGAGTTGAACGATCAGAAAAAGAGGAAGTTTGAACGCGGGAAAATGCAGTTGTTGTACAAGGTTAAGATTACACTTATATACATCCAAGACAAAATATTATTTGGTCAGACAATCTGCTCATCACTCTTTCACCTTTATCAGTATGAAGACGCTCTGACAGCACGAATTTCCCTGACTCTCTCTCTCTCTCTCTCTCTCTCTGTGTGTCCCTATCATCCAACGCTCAAAGCAGATCTTCCAAACTATATGTAGAGTAAGAAGAGTGTTGAAATAAAAAAGTTCTTGTTTGTCGGCCAATACTGGCATGTCCATATATAGGTGTCTATAGAAAAACGTCACTTATGAATTAGTCCTTGGTTCTCCAGAATTTATTCACATTCGTTGTTCATCTTACTGGGATAGTTTTTGAGATAGGAGGTAATTGGCCGTACACCTGCTGTGTGGTAGGGATGTTGCTTATATATATAAATGTGTGTGTGTGTGTGCGTGTATATATATATATATATAAAATACCCAAAGAAAATTTTCTGGTTTAATCTTTCCCTCCCCTGAGTCCAGATTTCTTTTATTAGTGGTGAGCGTAGAGTATGAATGAGTTTACCCCTTGTAAAATTCTATTTTTGTACAACAAGACCCATGGCTTCTTGGGGCGGGTGATTAAATTTTCTCCAAAAAATCTGTCGGATGAATATATGTGAAAATCGAAATTAGTTTAAGTCACGCATGGATTTATTATTTCATTTCTAAATATTTTTGTCTCTGCATATTTTGGGGAAAATAGAAACAAAGTTACCTAAGATAGATTTGAATAAGTTTTAAAAGATACGAAATCACAAACCGTTGCTCAGTAGATATTTTCCCTTTTCCTTTCTCCCTCTTTGTAACTGACCAATCAAAAGTAAATTACTCACACTTGCACTCACCCAGTAAAATATTTTGGATCTTTTAGAAATATATAAAATTGATTCATTCTTTTAAAATAAACATTAGGGAAGTGTTAAGAAAAAGGTGGGTTCCATGTGATTAATATTAATATTTATTTGAAATTGTATTTTTCTTGTTTAATTAAGAGTATGTAAGTAACACACTGTTTAATTTGTCTTTAATTTCCAGGTTAATAATGTATTTTTATTGTTAGTCGTTTGACGATTGACAATTCTTGTTATTTTTTGCGGTACGACTTTTATAATGTTTTTCTTCTATTGTCCGTCCATTTGGCTTGAATGACTTTATAACCTGTAATATTTCATTCATTTGATTAATTTTGGAAGATTTCTTTCTATAAAATTCGTCTATGATTTTTTTAAAACTCACTTTAAATTTTGAAAGTCTTTATAACTTGCTTCCTATTTTTTGTGAGGGGGTAAATTTGTTGTTTTCTTAAAACACGTTTTTATGTACGTCAATCTAAATTAACGTTGATAAAATCATTTTCCTTTTACTATTTTCTAAGCAATAAATTGTCCTTTACGAAAAACACATTTATGAAATCTATAATAACCCGTGTGATTTTGGAAAGGTCGGTTTTATTTAAACGACAAGAAGTAAAGATCTTCATATTTAAGATGGCAGGATAAATATTTGGTCATTTTTACTAAACTTATATTTTATTTAGTATTCATTTAAGAGGTTTAACTGGTATAACTATAGATTTTATATTTAAGTATATTTTTAGTCCATTAAATGTTACTAAAGGAAGATATTGTTTTAAAAACTTTTAAAAAGACGACTTTAAAATAAATTTGTATATAAGATATTTTTCTGTTTGAATCATATATTTGGCAATAAATTTTTATCAGTTTTTTTAAGATCGAATATGTCAGTTAGAATTATCAGTTGATAAAAATTAAATTCTTTTAAAACAACCGATGTAGAATAACTGTTGTAATACTATTTAAACCTTAGGTTGAGGAATAAGGGGGGTTCAATAACTTTCCCGAGTGTATTTGTCTGAAAAATAACGTAATGATTATCGTGGCATTCGAACACGGGAACTTTAAGCTCGCAGGGCAGTTGTTTAACCATTATGCTACAGGAATTTAGTACTGCAAGTGATCTTTTTATGACGATTTTTATATTTAAGATTTTCAGATTTAAAACTTTGCTGTTCCAATATACAGTTCCCAAACAATTCAAAATAATGCATTCATCTTTTAATTTTACTGTTTGTTTACTTGCAGATATTTCAACTTGGAGATATATCTCACTTGTCGTTTTATTGTCAATGATCTTGTAAATTACTCATTGGAAATCTATTGGCCGATTCTCATATTTTCATAGAAGGACATTACATTGCTTGGTGGATAGGACTTTTCAGAAGGCAAAAACAAAACTATTAGGCAAGCGAACTGAGAAAAATATTCTTAATCGACACTAGTTTACAATTACTGGACAGATTAACTGCTCAGAAAAGTTACGATTAAGATTTTATATTACATCGTTATGATATTAGGTGAAAACATTGTATGAGTTTTTGCGAGAAAGGATTAACTGATCATTAGGTTCCTTTTTTTTAGATTTAATTTTTATTTAATATTATTTTCTTTTAGTGGGAAAACAAATTTAATCGATCGGGATTAATACTTATTGATTTAATTATGTTTAATGCTTATAAAATTTTATTGTTATAATGTATTTTTCATTCGCTTTTTTGTTTTTGTTTTTTTTTTTGAAACACTTATTATGGGGTGAATTTTAAGGCAGAAAAATAATAAAATTGAATTTTATTACTTGACAATTTATTTTTTCACGAAATCTTTCAGATTAAGTCTTTACCGTTCCAATATACAGTTCCTAAACAATTCAATGTAATACATTCATATTTTAATTTAACTGTTTGTTGAATTATTTCAACGAGGATATATATTTCGCTTGTCATTTCATTTTTAATGATCTTGTAAATTACTCATTGGAAATCTATTGGCCGATTGCCATAGATATCGTATTTTGCAGACGAAGACACTACATTGCATAATGCATAGAAATTGTTTGAGTTGCAAAAACAAAACTATTAGGATTTAATATTATCTTCTTTTAAGAGGAAACTTTTTTTTAATTCAATGGGGATTAATATTTATTTTGTTTTATAATTCATTATTGATCTATTGTGTTTAATGTTCGTGAAATTCAATTGTAAAAAAATATCAAAATTGGATTTTATCACTTGATATTTTGTAAATTTTTTTCGCATATTTTTTAATGTAAAACTTTAACGTTCCAATATACAACTCCATAATAATTCAAAATAATATATTCATTTTTAATTTTACTATTTTTTTACTTACAGATATTTCAACTTGGAGATATATCTCACTTGCCGTGTTACTGTCAATGATCATGTAAATTACACATTGGAAATCTATTGGCTGATTCCCATATTTTCATAGAAGGATATTATATTGCTTGGTGGATACGACTTTTGAGGGCGGCAAGAACAAAACTATTATAAAAGCGAATTCAGAAAAATATTCTTAATCGACACTAGTTTACAATTATTGGTCAGATTAACTACTCAGAAAAGGTACAATTAAGATTTGATATTATATTGTCTATTATATCTTATGCATATGATCATGAGACGAGTGTTCAAATGAGATGAATAGGAGTAAGTTTTAATTTTTGAACATCAAATATTTCACATATGTAAACAGAGAGGAGATATGGAATTTTAAATGCACAATATGTGAGGAAACTTTCTCTGATCAATTTACCTTGAGATGTCATATACTCTCACATAGTGGAGAGCGACCATGTATGTGATGAGTGTGACAAAGACTTTCCACACATAGAAAATTTTTTAAAAAAGCATAAACGCTCACATAGGGAAGAAAGACCATTGAAATGTAAGAAAGCCTTTACACAGACTGTTATTTAGCTTTTCAGGATCTCACAATCACAAGAGAGAGACCATTAAGAATTGGGGAAATTTAGGAAAAGGCTTATTTCGCAAAATCATTTAAGAACGCAAGAACGCACACATATGGGAGACCGAGCATTTACATGTGAGACATATGGCAAAAGATTTTCTCAACAAAGCTATTTAAGAACCCACGAACGCACGCATAAAAATAAGAGACCATTTACATGTGAGACATGTAGCAGTTGCTTTTCTCGTCGAAGCAATTTAAGAACCCATGAACGCACGCATACAAATGAGAGACCATATACATGTGAGACATGTGGCAGTTGCTTTTCTCATCGAAGCACTTTAAGGACCCATGAACGCACGCATACAAATGAGAAACCATTTAAATGTAAGACATGTGATCGTTGCTTTTCTCAGCAAAGCAATTTAAGGACCCATGAACGCACGCATACAAATGAGAGACCATTTACATGTGAGACATGTGGCAGTTGCTTTTCTCGTCGAAGCACCTTAAAAACCCATGAACGCACGCATACAATTGAGAAACCATTTAAATGTAAGACATGTGGCAGTTACTTTTCTCATCAAAGCAATTTAAGAACCCATGAACGCACGCATACAAATGATAGACCATTTACATGTGAGACATGTGGCCGTCACTTTTCTCGGCAGAGCACCTTAAGAGACCATCAACGCAGGCATACAAATGAGAGACCGTTTACATGTAAGTCATGTGGCAAAAGCTTTTCTCAGCAAAGCAATTTAAGAAGCCATAAACACATACACAGAAGTGAGACACAAAGTAAATTCAATAAATGTGACGGAAAGTTTTCTGATCAAAACAAATTAAGAAAACCCAGATGTGAACATGAAGAAGAAAGGACATTTAAATATGATCATTGTAATGAAACTTTTACGTCAATAAATGATCTAAATGTTCATACACCTACTCATAGTAGAGAGGAGACATTTAAATTTAATCAAGGTGAAATTACCTTAACAGGAGATGTCAATTTAACAAATCATATGTCCACACACAATGGAGAAAAACCATTCAAATGCCATCTATGTGACATGACGTTTTTACTGGAAGACAATTTGAAATCTCATACGTATGAAACTCATTCGGAAGACGAAGTAAATCATTCAATGCAATCATATATCAATATTCAATCATTAACAACGAGAAATCCTGAACAGCACTCATTCCAATATGGAATATTCGATGAAAACATTGCTAATCATTCAAACTCATTGAAACGATTTAATTCACTGGATGAAGCTACATTTCCACAAGAATATATGCCTCAAAATATTCAGCCAAAAATTTTACCTTTGGGTATTAATGTACAAACACAAAGTGGCATAAATATTCCGACATTTAATGAAATTCAGGACACAAACTCTTTTGGCTTTTATCCAGAAAATGGACAAGACATGCCCATGTCAATGCTTAACACAGAAATGTCAATTCTGGACACAAAATATTTCGGTTTTTATGCAGACAATGAACGGAACTTCCACACGCCAATGCCTAATACAGAAATGCCAATTCTTGATAGGTCAACAAAACATCGAAGTGTGAGTTTTGCTGCGGTGAGTATCGACCAACTGTCTTCAATATCAACACGACCTGAAGAGAATCCATCCAAACTCGATAATATCTTACCAGTGTCATCACAATATGAGATGTCCAGTGAAAGATTAATCCTTAGTACTCTTCAGTCTATGGATGAACACCAACAATTGAATATAATGGAAGAAAATTTCCTAAACGCGAACACTACATCAACATCTACAAATATAGATATGAACCCAGAAATGTACAACATCTATCTCGAACAAAATATTTCTTATCAAAACTTTGCTAATGCCTCGACAGAGAATCATGAAAGTTTCTCATTTGCTTTTGGGGAATTAGAATCAAATATTTCAACAGAACTTAATATACTGGACTTGTTTCCTTGGCTTGAATAACCGTATGTCTTTTATCAATATAAAGATATGATCATTTGGATTATGGAAGTTTCCACTGACACATATTGAATAATTTAAATGATAAACATGAATGATTAAGCATCACTTCAATTGAGAACAAGTGTCCAGAATCTTTCCAAAAATATAGGCCGAATTGATGAAAGTAATGAAGAAAATAAGAAGCTTGTTAAGCCAGTGATAATGACTGATTATGCAAATAAAAAACTCGACGGACAATCGGAATATGATATGACCCAAGTTGTTACTAGGAAAACATGAAGAGAAAGATCTTTTTTTTCAATTTCATTGATCTGATATTAAACTGTAACGAAAAAGTAAAAACACTTTTAATATATTATAAAAACCAATCTCATCGAAATAATCATTGATAATTTGTAGAAAATATTAGCAGAAAATATTAGTAGAGAATATTTGTGAAAATATCTCGAATGTAATTCATTTTTATAGCCCGTTTGTAAAATCCAGTTTTATTTTTTTCGGTGCTTTTACTTTCTTTTTTTCGCATATTCAATGGTATATAATTTTGATTCATATCCTTCAGAATGATCATCTTTATATTTAATCGTCTTACCAAAGTTCAGGGGATTTTCATTTTCTTACCTTTTTAGAAGTCTCGCCTATAAAGAAGATTACCTTAAAATCCAACTTAAACCTTTTCTTTTTGTTTATTTCATTTTCCTTTTCCCCTTGGGGTTATTGCTTTTTTAAAAAATTATTTTTAAAGTCACAATTTTCAGGTAACAAATCTTGGTAACTCATCTTATTTCTACTTTTTAAATTTCTCTTGAAAGCGTATCAATATGAGAAATAAACAGAGACAGAGATGAGAGATCAAGCAGTCATAAATTAAGACTATAAACTTTAAACTAATCGGGAACCGTAAACCACTCATGAAAACAATATATATATATATATATGTGTGTGTGTGTGTGTGTGTGTGTGTGTTGTAAAAAGAAGAAAACGGAAAGAAAGATACATATAAATGTATGAGAAATTTTCTTTTTATTAAATATTTTTTTAGCTTAGATCCACCGACGCGTTTCGCCGGGATTAGTTAAGATAAGAAATTACGAAAATTTCAGGTAGAAATTATTTCATGCCATCTTCAGAGTGGGAATTATGAATTTAAAGGACTTCTGAATTTATCTTCGATATGGACATCGTATCTCTTGTCTCATTATAAGCATAAAAACATTTATTATTATTGAGGATTCTCCTGGGAAGAACTATTCCCAAGTGATTAACAATATCAGATCATTTCGTGTTCTTCTAAGACTTTTTTGACTGGTCAGCCAATCAAATGTGTTAATCTACATCTTTGTGAAAAGTATCCCTTTCGCGTATTAAATTTTCATTGGTAATCCAATCAAAACACAGTATAGGGGCTTGGTTATGTAAGCATTCCAGCCCACTCTTAGTGAGGGAGTACTTCTTTTCACATTACCCCCCCAAAAAAAAATCAACGATCTGATTTGATCTTTTAACCCCAACAGGTGGGTTAGGGATGTTATGATTTAAAATGGATCAATACACCTACGAAAGCAGAAGTTCTTACTTTCTTTTGACAATTTGAAAGATAGAATTGAATAAGTCACTAAATGACCTTTTAAAGTGACTTTTGAATTTCTTTCAAATTTAGTAAGACAAAATAAGTCAAAATGCATCATACTCTCCATAAGATTTTTGCACCAGTGAATAAATCATATGATCATATCAACACTCAGCCAAAATAGCATTCCAAAGCGGCTATCCATCACACACTCTGTTAAAAAGAGGTAAATCAAGTTAGATAACCCAAGCGGTTGTTTTGTGTAACTCTCCTTTCTGTAAAATAAATTTAATCTTCTATTCTCTTTTCAAGAAGCACACGTGTTTTATTTTCTTTCGTCTAATTTCGCTCTACATATCCGTATCTTAAAATATGGCAACTCCAACACACCTGTCGGACCACAAGGCACAAAACCACGTAACCTTGCTGTTCCCGCAGTAAAGAAATCGAACATGGCCCACGCAAAATTCGTTGTATTAGGGTCACCTATGTTAGGCCGGTTTATTAAAGCGTAACATAAACGACGGTACATGTGATAATTTCTATCTCATTGAATTCATGAGTAATTTTTATTAAATCTGTTTTGTGGATATATAAATATCATTTATGTAACGGACATAGCAATAATCTTTCGGTATTATGAATGTAAAAGGACCTGATTTAAGAAAAGGACAAGAAAAAATTCTAAAAACAGTCAAAACGACACACACACACACACACACACACACACACACACACACACACACACACACACACACATATATATATATATTGGGGAACGTCCCTGTGGTGTTGTGGCTAATGTGGTGGACAACCTTTATCATTCAGCAGTGAAAAACTAAAAAAAAGAAGAATATTTAACAACTAATTAACAATTCATCTCAAATAGTAAATTAAACTGGATTAAAAAAGATATTCATTTGAAACACTAAAATAATGAAATATACAGTGTGTTGAAACCAATGAAAAGGCAATGCTTAAACAACGAGAGGATGGGTACCTAACCACAAGCATTTCCATTATTGCCTGAATAGATAGGACTGCCCTTTACATAGTAAAAATATTTGATCTCAAAAACCAGTGATAACAGTATATATATATATATATATATATATATATATATATATATATATATATGAGGGGGGTTCCTATACTTTCACAGAGCCCAATGCTGTGTGACTACGTCACAGTACTTGTAGCTGTTGTGTTCCTGACTACCACATTTGTTTCCGACTGTTTGCTTTGTCAAATCCTTCCGTACCCACGCTGTGTTTGAAAGATCCAAGAAGTGGAGTTTATAGAATACAGCCGGATATTCTTCTGGCGGTCTGGTATTATGAGTGGTTAGATTGTCTAGCAACTCAAAGAATTGAGAAAATCCGTTGTTAACAAATAACAAAAATGTTTTTTATTCAAACACGTTTTTGATACAATCAATAGCAAGCAAGTAATGTTTGCTTTCCTGGCAAAAAGAAGAAGAAGAAAATAACGAAAGAGACTGACGATGAGGTGCGGTTAGAATGACACTAATGTTTCTAAAGTCTAGGACTGAAATTTTGTCAAGTCTGAAGGTTTTTCGGAGTGCCTCGGATTTAAAATGTCTTTTTGGTTGATTTAGCCGTCGTTACTTCAAGTGTCTCCCGTATTTGTTTACTTTTTGGAAATGTCATAGCAACCCTTTTTTTCAAATCCAGATAAATTGTACCCATTCTGCTGTCCATAGAAGTGAAATTCAATTCCTTACAGTTACTTAATCCGACTGAAATCGCTTGTCAGCCTCTTTCACTGAACCTCTGGCAGAATCAGTTGAGGGAATTTTTAATTCATAAGTCTAATACTTATAAAAACATATTTTTTACATAGAAAAAAACCGACCATCTGTGGCACTTAAATTTGGCCAGAGTGGAAAAGATAGAAGTAATTCTAAACAATACGGCACAAATAGCTACCTCCGACTATTTGTCGAGAACTACAATTGGGACCTTAGTACGAACTCGGGGACCAGAATGTTACGATAGGAAAAAATAGGCAGCAGAAAGCTTTGGTCATACGCTTTTTGAATAGCCGATAAGTATTTCAAACAGGCAAGAAGATTCCCAAGAAATAGAACTAAAATCTTACATTTCACTATATCAAGTTATAACACGTTTTATCGTTCTGGAGGTGTCCTCGTGGGGGAATGCGTAAAGCGATGGACTGCGGAATCGTTGTACTCAAGTTCGTACTCCAGCCGCGCTATTACGTTCACTATCGGGCAAATACCCTTGGGGAAGGTATGAACTCCTTTATTCTCCCAGCTATGACTTAAATAGTACCACTACTGTTCTTCTAGGAGAATGGCTTTGGCATTAAATAACCTAACAAGAGTTGATATGCCATTAAACAACCAAACCAAACCAAAACTTTTTATCATTCAATAGTCAAAACTTGAAGACAAAAAATATTTATTAAGTGATAAACAATTCCTTTTAAATAGTAACTTAAATCAAACAAGATATTCAATGGAAACACTCTAAAAATGAAATATATATGGCAAAACAATATGTTGAATAAAATAAAAATGCAAGCCTTTTCATTAAGTCCCGAATATGCAGAATTGTCTTTTACACAGTAAATAGATTTTATGTTAAAAACAAATATATATATATATATATATATATATATATATATATATATATATATATATATATATATATATATAAATCATTGGTGACTCAGGAAAGGAAGGCAGAGAACACTCTCATTTCTATCGATACCAGATCTACTCTGGCCCATTGTGGTAATGCCTGATAGGGTCCTATGTATAGATCAAATAGAACTACGAGTTGTATTTAGCATGTAATATGAGTGCAATCTAATGACATATGTTAAAATGATTTGTTAGAAATGGAACAGTTTGATCATTTAACAGTGTGCCAATAAATGACTGATGTTTAATAGAATTATTAGTGATACATAACAATACTTAAAACCATTTAAGTATGTTTAAACGAAAAAATAATTTTGAATAGAATAGAATAGAATAGTTTGTGTTAAATAGCAATAATTATAATCACTTCATAAATACCGGACATTGGCCTAGGGGTTAGAGTGTTCGCCAATGGTCCGGGAGACCTGGGTTCAATCCCAGGTCGAGTCATACTTGATGCCTCCTTGCTTAACACTCAGCATTATAAGGTACGAATCAAGGGTAAAGTAGAGCAATCTAGGGAAAGGATTAGCGCCCTCCCCTACACATTGGTGTAGTAGCTATCGAAAAGTTGAGCTTTCGGGTTACCCTCGACTATGGTCGCCAACTTTACTTACTTACTATAATCACTTCACTCTGTGCAAACAAATACTCATTATTAAATAGAATTAAAACTGTTACATAGCAATAATTAAAACCATTTAACTATGTAGAAACAATAGCAATACTTACTTGCAATTAATTAGTCGTAAGTCATTTAAAAATGAAATGACTGACAAACAAATCCCTTACATATCATGTATATCTATTTAAATGTGTACAAACAAATGAGTGATGTTAAATAGTTACTATTATATAGCAGTACTGAAAATTATTTAACTATGCAAAAGAAAATGAATTCAGGCTCCTTTAAAATCATTTTCAACAAAATTTGTTTAGAAATCATATATATTTATCATATATGTATAACCAGGATATGGAATTAAATAACCAACAATAGTTGATAGACCATAAAGCTCAAAGAAAACAAACCAATGCAATTAAGAGAAAACATTGAAAGAAAGGCGTGATATGAAAGTCCCCAATGTAACCTGCCATAAGCTCGGACAAACAACAAGCCGGTATAAAAAGCACACAAATCATTTGCCATAAGAAAACAAGTAAGGCAATAAACACCCAAGAAAACTCACCGTATAAAAGTGGACACGGCCACTAATAGGCAAGTTTGTATAAGAAATCATCTTTGGCAAAAAATATCTTGTAATATGTAATCGCCAGAAGCAAGTCGTTTTAGGAAAGCACACAAGATAATTTTATTTGTTCTCCGTCCCACCACCGGACAAGTACGGCACAAGGCCTTTTTAAACTGGGTCTGGTCGTCACAGAAAATTATATACGGCAATATGGCATCCATGGTATCACGTGATGAGAAAACACGCCAGGAACGTTGCCATATAAAAGCACACAAATGAACTAAGTAACCAAGACAAAATTACATTAACCGGCACCAAATTAACAAAGGCAAGAAAAGACCCAAGAAACTCGCCACATAAACGCATCCAATGAAAGAAAACACCTATGACAACCAAAATGGAAAAAGCCCCAAATGAAGCCAAGTATCCAAAGCGGCTAAATTTCATAAAAGCCCCAAAGTAAACTTGCGATATGAGAGCATTCAAGACAACAAAGCACCCAAGATTGCAAAGCACATTGGTAACTTGCTATATAAAAGTATTCGAAATAGCAAAGTAATCAAATCAATTTGTCTTATAAAAGCAACGAAGACACAAAAGCATCGAAAACAACAAAGCATCAAATACAACCAGCTATGTGAAAGAATATCAAGCAACAAAGATCCCTTAACAAAAAATCGCAAAAGGCAACATACATATAAACTCACCCTTACCAAAAGGGAAAGCAAGGCAATACGCCATATGGCAACAATATACACAACACATAGGTAATCGACTTTATGAAAACACCAAAGAAAACAATGTACCCGAGAGGAAAAGGAACCTCAGTTAACTCACCATATGAAATCTTTAAAGGCAAGAAATCACCCCAAGTATTACGGATGGGTGTCCTCGTGGTGTAATGGTTAAATTGATGGACTGCGGAATCGTAGTAAGCGAGTTCGAAATCCAGTCGAACTCTTACGTTCACTTTCAAGCAAATACCATTGAGAAAAGTATTAACAACATTATTCCCCCTTCTATGGCTTAAATAATCCTTCTGCTGTTCTTCTTGAAAGATGGTTTTGGCATTTAATAATCTAACAAGGTTGATATGCCATTAAACAAAGAAATGAAACTAAACCAAGGCATCACGCAAAATGTAATTATAGGGAGAAAAAATCGCCCAAGGCAACAAATCAGGATTCTTTTGCAAACCACTTACGTCCATAGTTGATTTGCCATTAAACAAAGAAACTAAACTAAACCAAACTTGATATGTATATACAGAAAATGGAACCCCTCTGTCTCTCTGTCTCTCTTTCTCTCTCTCCAGATATGGGTAAATAGTCTGACTGACTAGACTCTTTAGATTTAGGATAGCAAATCGCCATACTAAAACTCACAATCTGATCCCTTTAAACTCCACTTAAAAATAAACCTTGTATCACATTTTGGATTTTTTTATATATATATATATAAGAGCGAATATATATACATATATATTTACATATATATTACATATATATTTATATATATGAGGGAAATTTGAATAAATGAGAAGAGTCACTTCATCATTCCTGTTCATGCTCTGACATAATGAATACAGTTTTCAGATGTTTACATTCAATTGAAACATTTATCCAAATATGACAATCCACGGAATATTTATTCTCGTTAAAGTCTTCACTCATCACCCAGTTCATGTGCAATATGTAGAATACGCTGAATACATGTCTGCAGTATTGTAAAACCACCCTTTCCCAAATGTATTCTGGGTATGACACTAAACCACCCGATGATGAGGGTTCAATTCTAGAACTTTGCGGTATGTGGACTACCCTTCATGGCCATTACCTCGAGGTCTACTCGGGCTTTACCGGTAGTACATTTTAGGGTGAAATCTATGGGTCAAATAGAACTATGTAATGATCAACTCGACGTGAAACCATTTTACTGTGTATGTAAAATGAGATTTGGCTCATTTCGTGTTGTTACCAACATAATATTCGCTTACCCCCCACACACACAGACATATGCATGGGTTTGTAGATTTATTTTATAAATGGAAAAGAAAATATCAATCAAATTTAGTTTAAATGTGTAAATAATTTTCATTGTGATTGTTATACATGAAATGAAGTTATTTTTGAACTAATTTGAATTTTTTTGCCTTTAGAGAAATCATTATTTACATAATTTACATAATCATTATTTACATAATTGTTAAAAATAAGAAATTCTTGGACAAAAGGATCAGAATCATAAAAACGATATAATATTTACTGAAATCAAACGATCTAGAGAACATTTATTGGTTTTAAGGCTTCTGCTCCGTCAAAATTCAGATTCTCTTTAGCATTAGGGATTATTTAGTCTATTGGGAATGAGATTAATACCGGCAAAATTTTCTTTTTGGTACAAGACTCATCGTTACTCTGGGTGACTGATAATCACATATTTATTATCTAATACCTAAATATTGGTCTTAAGGTTTACTTTCCCCCAAAATTCAGATTCTCTATATCATTAGGGATTGTCTAGCATCGTGGGAATGAGTTAACTGCAAAAAACATTTAATTTTCTAACCAAGACTCATTGCTACATTGGGCGACTGATACACAAATATTTATTGTCTCATTTCTAAATATTGGTCTTAAGGTTTCCCCTCCCCCAAAATTGAGATTATCTTTATTATTGGTGGTTGTCTAGATTAGTGGGAATGAGTTCCCTGTTGGTGAAATATTTTCCCTTTTACTTACTTTACATATATTTTTTTTGTATTGTAGGAATTATTAAAAAATTATAAACGTCGGACTTGAATCTTTTCTCGGAAAGAAATGAGACCGTCCAGTGAAAAATATCTTACACACCCTTAGCACTGAGACACTGAAATAATCTGCATTTAATTTTACTTACATATATTTCAGAATTATATCAAAGAGATCAATTCTCTGAAAATACCAAGGAGCTAAGTGTTAAGAAAAAGGTGGGTTCCATGTAATTTTTCATTCATATTTATTTTAAGTTGTATTTCTCTTGTTCTACTAAGAATATACGTATGTAAGTTGAGTAACACACAGTTTAATTTGTCTTTAATTTCCAGGTTTATAATGATTTTTTTTATTTTAGTTTGTCTGGCGATTGACGGTTTAAAATATCTCATGGAATAATAATTATGTTGTTAATTTCAGTTCAATAGGATTTTAGCCATTTTCTAAAGTTTTGTTCTATCGTTCACTCATTTGGGATACATGACTTTATAACCTGCAATTAAAAATTCTTTTAAATACTTTTGAGATATTCCTTAAAATAAAATGTGTAATTGATTTTATCTTTTGCAATTTTGCAATTTTCAAAGTCTTTATAAAATGCTACGTATAATATTTGTGATGAGGGTAAATTTGCAGTTATGCTTTTCCAAATATATATGAACGTAAATTTTAATAAACGTCCATGAAATCAGGTTCATCTTGATAATTTCTTAGCGATAAAATATTCGCCACGGAAATTCTTTTTGCTTTTTTAACAGTTTAATTTCTCTTTAATTTCCAGGTTTACAATGTATTTTTTATTGTAATTCGTTCGGCGATTGACGGTTTAAAATATATCATGTTATAATAATAATGTTGTTATTAATTTCAGTTCAATACGAATGTAGCCATTTTCAAATGTTTTGTTCTATCGTCCGCTCATTTGGGATGCACTACATTATAATCTGCCATTAATAATTCTTTTAAATACTTTTGCTAGAATTCTTAATATAAAATGTGGAAGTATTTATTTATTTTTAACACATTTCGAATTTTGAAAGTCCATATGAAATACTACGTCATAGTTGTGAGGGGGGGAGGTGAATTTGCTATTTAGTTTAATAAAACATCAATGAGTGTAAATCTAAATTAACATCCATGAAATCAATTTTATCTTCATTATTTGTAACCGATGAAATATTCGTTAGAGAAAGTAGATACATGAAATACTTTATGTTTTCTTCACGTCCGAAACGAACTTGAATAACGTGAGTGTTTTCCGAAATATCGATTTTATTTGAATGAAAATTATAAAATTTCATCTTTTATAAGATTGCGGCTGATTAGTTCATGAGATATGTTGGCATCAAATTCACAAAAGAAAAAGCTTTTTCCCAGATATCTCCAAAATTATTTCACAAGAATATCTGAATACTTCAATTCTTTCCACATATTCATGTCGTCGAACTCGTGTTCGGATTTTGGTTACTTTAAATTACGTCACTTCCGTCTCTTTTTCAAGTTATTCTTGTATTTGGTCGCTTATTGGAAATGTCGAACCTACCCATTTATCAAATTTACGAAGGTAGATTGTCTCTATTCAGCCATTCGTACAATAAAAAATAATTGATTCATTTTTACGATATTTTTTGTCTGCCTCTTTTGCTGAACCTCCAGTAAAATCAGTCGACAGAATTTTTAATTCTTAAGTGTTGTATTTTTTCTTTCTCAATTAAAGGCTACCATATTGTGCTCCTGTTTCTGCTAGATAGAAATTCTCTAATGTTTTCCTTAATTAACGATTTTATTTTAATATTTATCATAGATTTTTAAATGGAGTAAGTGTAGTTTTTAAATTGGAATATATTTGTGTGACATAACAAGTAACAAAACGAAAATACTGTGCAGTCCACTGAAAACCCCCAGGAAAATTAAAAGTGAATTTGGATTTTTTGATATTTTTTTTTTCTTTGTTAATCTTATATCAAGTCGAAAATTCAAAACTTATTCGGTTTTATGAGAAATTATTTAAGTTACTTTCATTGATCAATCCGATTTAAATTCAAAACACGAACTTGTATCATCGAATATCATCTTCCTTTCTTTTCAGTTCTACGTATATCAATTTTCATGGATTATTTAATGTTACAAAATGGAAATATTTTGTGGAATACTTAGAAAAAATAATTAGTAAGTTTAGATATATTTTCTTGATGAATCATACATGGAGGTGGAAAATTGGAATTACATCGGTTTTTAAAGAAAAGATTTTAGAAATATTTATTGATCAATAAAATTTAAATTTTGTTAGAATAAAATCAATATTTTTCCGAATAATCATTCTTTCCCTTAAATCACCAATTTTCAAGGGTTATTTCATGCCAAAGCCATCCTTACAGAACAGTAGTGATACTATCTAACCTATAGCGAGGAGGGGGGTTGCTCTCATTTTAAATGTCAAACTGTAGTAAATTTTTTGCACATAGTTAAACGGTTTAAAACTATGATAAGTAACATTAACAATGAAGTTAAACAGCAATCACTTTTTTATACACAGATTTAATGTTTCAAAGGATTGATTTATACCATAAAGAAATCTTTGAATGAACTGGCATTTGTTTGCACATAGTTAAATGGATCCAAGTATTGATTTGTAACATTAAAAAATCAGTTAAACAGAATTCAATTTATTGATATTTGAAATTAACAATACATTTAAAAAGTAGTCATTTGTATACGGACTATTTAATGATTATAAGTATTGATATGTATGATTACCAAATATTTAAAAAAAAGTCATTTGTTTGTATTCAATTAAATGGCTCTGAATATTGATATGCAACATTACCGAATCATTTAAACAGCAGTTTTTTGTTTTTATTTAGTTAAATGTCTCTGAATATTGATATGCAACATTACCAAATCATTCAAACATCTGTCATTTGTTTGTATTCAGTTAAATGGCTCCAATATTGATATGCAACATTTCCAAATCATTCAAACATCAGTCATTTGTTTGTATTCAGTTCAATGGCTCCAATATTGATAATCCACATTACCAAATCATTTAAAAAGCAGTTATTTGTTTTTTTTTAGTTAAATTGCTCCAATACAACATGTAACATTACCAAATCATTTAAACATCGGTCATTTGTTTGTATTCAGTTAAATGGCTCCAATATTGAGATGCAACATTACAAAATCCTTTGAACAGCAGTCATTTATTTGTATTCAGTTAAATAGCTCCAATATTGATATGCAGCATAAACTAATCTTTGAAACAGCGGTCATTTGTTTCAGTTAAATGGCTCCAATATTGATATGCAACATAACCAAATCATTTAAACAGCAGTCATTTTATTTATTTTGTTAATTGTCTCCAATATTGATATGTAACATTATCGAATCACTTAAACATCGGTCATTTGTTTGTATTCAGTTAAATGGCTCCAATATAGATATGCAACATTACCAAATATTTTGAACAGCAGTCATGTTTTTTTTTATTTTGTTTTGTAGCTCCAATACTGATATGCAACATTATCAAATAATTTAAACATCAATCATTTGTTTGTATTCCGTTAAATGGCTCCAGTATTTATATGTTACATTATCAAGTCATTTAAACTGCAGTCATTTATTTGTATTCACTTAAATGGCTCCAATATTGATATGAAACATTACTAAATCATTTAAACTGCAGTCATTTGTTTGTATACATTTAAATGGCTCCAATATTGATATGCAACATCATCAAATCATTTAAACAGCAGTCTTTTGTTTGTATTCGGTTAAATGGCTCTGAATATTGATATGCAACATTATCAAATCATTTAAACTGCTGTTATTTGTTTGTATTCAGTTAAATGATTCCAATATTGATATGGAACATTATCAAATCATTTAAACATCAGTCTTTTGTTTGTATTCAGTTAAATGGCTCCAATTTTTATATGTAACATTATCAAATCATTTACACTTCGGTCATTTATTTGTATTCACTTAAATAGCTCCAATATTGATATGCGACATTACCAAATAATTGAATAGCAGTCTTTTCTTTGTATTCAGTTATATAGCACCAATACTGATATGCAACATTATGAAATAATTTAAACAGCAGACATTTGTTTGTATTCACTTAATAGCTCCAATATTCATATGCGGCGTTATCAAATCATTTTAACAGCAATCATTTGTTTTTTGTTTAGTTAAATACTCCGATACTTATATGCAACATTACCAAATCTTTTAAACATCAGTCATTTGTTTTATCCACTTAAATGGCTCGAAAATTGATATGCAACATAACCAAATTATTTGAACAGCAGTAATTTGTTTTTTTTAGTTGAATGGATCTGAATATTGATATGCAACATTATCAAATAATTTAATGATCAGTTATTTGTTTGTATTCGTTGAAATGGCTCCAATATTGATATGAAACATTATCATATCCTTTCAACGTAAGTCATTTGTTTGTCTTCAGTTAAATGGCCCCAATATTGATATGCTACATTGCCAAATCATTTGAACAGCAATCATTTTTTTAATTAGTTAAATAGCTCTGAATATTGATATGCAACATTAACAAATTCTTTGAACAGCAGTCATTTGTTTGTATTCAGTTAAATAGCTCCAATATTGATATGCAACATTACCAAATAATTTAAACAGATGTCATTTGACGGTATTCAGTTCAATGGCTCCAATATATATATGTAACATTATCAAATCCTTTAAACGTCACTCATTTGTTTGTATTTGGTTAAATGGCTCTGAATATTGATATGCAACTTTATCAAAAAATTTAAACATCAGTAATTATTTTGTATTCACAAAAGAGCCTCTATTATTGATATGCAGCATAACGAAATCATTTAAACCGCAGTCATTAATTTGTATTTATTTAAACGGCTCCAATATGGATATACAACATGAGAAAATCATTCAAATAGAAGTCATGTGTTTTTATTTAGTTAAATGGCTCCAATACTAATATGTAACATTATCAAATCATTTAAACATGATTCATTATTTTGTATTCAATTAAATGCCTCCAATATTGATATGCAACATTGCCAACTCATTTGAGAAGCAGTCATTTGTTTGTATTCAGTTAAATGGCTCCGATAGTGATATGCAACGTTACCAAATCATTTGAACAACAGTCATTTGTTTGTATTCAGTTAAATGGCTCCTATTCTGATATGCAGCATTACCAAATCATTCAAAAAGCAGTCATGATTTTTATTTAGTTAAATTGCTCCAATACTTATATGCAACATTATCAAATCATATACACATCAGTAATTTGTTTGTATTCCGTTAAATGGCTCCAATATTGATATGCAAAATTATCAAATCATTTAAACTGCAGTCATTTATTTGTATACACTTATATTGCACCAATATAGATATGCAGCATTACCAAATCATTTAAACAGCTGTCATTTTTTTTATTTAGTTAAATTCCTCCAATACTTTTATGAAACATTATCAAATCATTTAAACATCAGTCATTGGTTTGTATTCAGTTAAATTGCTCCAATATTGATTTGTAAAATTTTGAAATCATTTAAACGTCAGTCATTTGTTTGTATTCAGTTAAATGGCTCTAATATTGATATGCAACATTACCAAATCATTTGAACAGCAGTCATTTTTTTGCACATAATTATATGGATCAAAGTGTTAATACGTGTCACTAAGAATTTATTTAAACAGAAATAATTAATAGAAAGACTTTTAAATATTTCCGAGTGTTGATATGTAACATTAGGAATTCATTTAAACAGCAGTCATTTGTTTGAACACAGTGAAACATCAGTCATTTCTTGCAGTTAAATTTTTGGAAGTATTGATATTTAATCATATAAACCACCTTCATTTTTTTGTACACAGTTAAATTGTTGCAAGTATTGATAATTAACATTGAAAATCCATTTAAACAACATTCATTTGGTTGTACATATTTAAATGGTTGAAAGTTTTTATATGTACCACTTACAATTCAGTTAAACAGCAGTCATTTGTTTGCACATAGTTAAATGTTCAATTAGTACTATTTAACCCATAGATATGGCCCTATAAAGTACTACAACTCATTGTCAAGTTTGACCTGGGAGCAGTAGCAATGAAGGTGTACGCCACATTCCCCAACACTCCAGGAGTTTAGCCTCAACCCGAGAATATTCAGTATTATATCCTGGACACTCTTTGGGATGTTTAAAAACTCTGCAGAGGTGCAGTCGGTGTATTTCCTCCGGGATTCGAGCCTCACCATCGAATATTCTAGTGTCATATGCAGGTCACTCGTTGGGGGTAGGTATCTTACCTCTTTGCATATGTGCAGTCGTTGTATTCTAAACCTCCTGGAGTGGAACCTCACCATCAGATATTTTAGTGTCGTATCCCAGACACTTTTTATGAGGTGTCTTACTCTTTTGCAGATGCACAGTCGATATATTCTACACCTTCGGGAATGGAACCTCACCATCGGATATTTTAATGTCATATCCATGACACTCCTTGGAGGTGTCTTATCCCTTTGTAGATGTGCACTCGGTGTATTCTACAGTTCTCTCGATATTGTGCTATTTAATTATTTAAGGAAACAATTTGTATTAAATAATATCTTCGCAGGAAAACTACAGGGGCCCGACAATATTTTTCGGACACTTTAGTATTCGACTTTCCGAGTACCATAGAGTGGCGAAATTCCTTCAATAGAATAGCATAAACATATAAAGACAATAACTGTAATAAAAATGGAAGAAAATCGATTAGGTAAGGAAAAATATTTAATTTTCATAATTTTTTACAAAACACACGCGACATTATTTTTCGGACATCGTTGAAAAACTGTTAATAGTCTGTAATATCACCTTTCTTCTCAATAACATTTATCAATCTCTTTTCATAATGATCAAACATATGCACAATAACATCTCTACGTGTTTCTATTAGTTGTTTTCTGCTCCTAGTATTCGTTCGCATAGTTGAGCCTCTTTCGTTATTTCAGGTCCATCATAGACAAGTTGCGCAAGCATTTCCCAAACATTTTCTATTAAGTTTAGATCTGGGCTTCTTGCAGGCCATTCCTAAGTAGTCATATTCACTTTAGCCATCCATTCTTTCAAGAGTTTTGACACATGGATGCTGCAATTGCCTTGCTGTAGAATGAAATCATTCCACATCTCTCTTCTTATCCTTGGTTGGAGTTTCTCGTCCAGCAACTGTTTGTAACTTTCGCTGTTCTGTCGTCCTTTCAGCCACTCCAACCATATATTTCCATTAATAAAGATGATACCCCAAACCATAACTCATCCTCCTCCCATCTGTCGTTTGTTCAGTACAACAGGCTCACCCCATCTCGACCAAGTACACCACTCATCGGGCCCATCACACTTGAAACGCTTCTCATCAGTAAATATAACCTTCTTAAAGTCAACATGCGTTGTTAACCACCTTTTAGCACACTCCAGTCTTGCTCCTTTGTGTTTCTTTGTTAGTGCAATTTTTTTCTTAGCCTTTGCATACTTCAAACCAATCCTATGCAGCGTTCTTTGTACTGTTCGGACGTTTACATCCAATTCACATTTCTCCTTCATTTTTCTTGCTGTAACTTTTTCTCCAGATGTCAAAAGCCGTGTCACAGTCCTCTTCATTCTCCTTTCAGTCCTCTTGCCAATTGATCTTTTCCGCGCTCTCTTATTTTTCCGCTCGGAGTTTGTCTTCAGCATGTATTCGACCGTTGATTTCGACAGCTTCAAATCCATGGTGATCCTTCTGATGCTGAGGCCATCTTCCCGCTTCTTCCGTGCCAAACAAACGACTTGTTTTGAATGCATTTACCTCATTAAATTTAATTGTTTTGCCAAGAAATGTCCGGACAATTTATGTTGTTAGATTATCCTATGTTAACATAGTAGTAGGGGCGCCAGTGCCCCAGAACAGTGTACAAGCAGAAAATGTGTATACAGGAACATAGCTCATAATAAAATAGGATTTTTTTGTCATGTCCGAAAAATAGTGTCACGCAAGTTTTCGCAAAAATCACAAAAAACTAAAATTATCAAAGCCAAACTAAAAAAAAAGGATCACACTAGTAGACGATTTTCACTCCTCAACTACGTACTTACAATCTCAGAAGTTTTTGGCACTAGTGACCACCTTGAAGTACTTTTTTCAAAGTGTCCGAAAAATATTGTCGGGCCACTGTTAATATTTGATGGGAATTAATGTTTATTTTGTTTTATTATTTATCTGTTTATACATCGATTTATTTCACTTATAAATAATTTGTACAAACACTGAATATAAGAATGTTTTTCCAAAATCAAAGAGTTTAAAAAGAACAATATTGTAAGATAAATTTTTCGGAAAATACAAAAATAAAATTTGACCGATTGATTCAAATTTGATTTCTAGAAAATTTCATATGTTGTTTTTGTTATTCAAATTTTCGGCGTTCCAATTTAAAGATTCTAAATTTAAAAAAATGAATTGCTTTTCAAACATTAAATTTTATTTTCTTCTTGATTCATTTTAATTAATGTATTTGTTCATTGTTTTTTTTTTTTTTTTTTTTACTTACAGATTTTTCCACCTGAAAATATATCTAACATGTCGTTTCCTTGTAAATGATATTGTATATTTTATGTTGGAAAACGATTTCCTGGTGCACATAGACATCGTGTGTTGTGAAAGAAGAAATTGGATTGTTGAATCCATAGATTTTAATGAACGGTAAAAATAGAACAATTAGCAAAAGGAACTGAAGACAAATATTGGATATCGACATTAGTTTACATTTACTGAACGTATTAACAATTCCGAAAAGTTTCAATTAAGATTTCATATCATATCGTCAATTATATCCTCTGCTTATAAACAGGGAACAGATGGTCAAATGCAATGAAAGTGAATAAGATTTAATTTTTCAACACTTACAATTTCATATAGGCAAACATAGAGCAGATATGTCATTTGAATGCAATATATGTGAGAAAGCATTCGCTAGCAGATATGAATTAAGAATTCATATGGACACACATAAAAAAGAACTACCATTCAAATGTGATAAATGTGAGAAAGCATTTACAGAGTCTCGTTATTTGAAAAGTCATAAACACTTACATGATGAAGAGAGACCATTCAAATGTAATAAATGTCCAAAAGCCTTTAAATTGTCTCAACATTTAAAAAGACAAGAAGGCATCCACACAGGAGGGAAACCATTCAAATGTAATAATTGTCCCAAAGCCTTTAGACATTCTAAAGATTTAAAAATACATTTACGCATCCATACAGGAGAGAGACCATTCAAATGTAATCAATGTCCCAAAACCTTTAGTCAGTCTGGAAATTTAAAAATGCATTTCCGCATCCATACAAAAGAGAGACCATTCAAATGTAATAAATGTCCCAAAACCTTTAGACGGTCTGAAAGTTTAAAAATGCATTTACGCATCCATTCAGGAGAGAGACCATTCAAATGTAATAAATGTTCCAAATCCTTTAGACAGTCTGGACATTTAAAAATACATTTACGCATCCACACAGGAGAGAGACCATTAAAATGTAATAAATGTTCCAAAACCTTTTCAAGTTCTCAGTATTTAAAAAGACATGAATGCTCACATAGAGGAGAGACAAAATTTAAATGCGCTAAATGTTCGAAAGTCTTTACGCAGTCAGAAGATTTCAAAAGACACGCACTCACTCATATATGGAGGCCATACGATTTCAATTTAACAGCACCGATAAAGACACACGAGGAAGAAAAAACCTTCAAATATCATCAATGTGACATAACGTTTTTAGCAAAAGACAATTTGAAACCTCATACGCATGAAACTCGTTCGGAAAATGAAGCAAATTATTCAATGCAGTCATATGCCAATATTCAGGCATCAACATTGATACAATCTGAAAAGCACTTATTCCAATATCAAAACATTGTAAATCAAAACATTGTAAATCATTCAAACTCATCGATACGATTTAATTCACTGGATGAAATTACATTTCCACACCAATTTATCCCGCCAAATATTCAGATGAGAATTATACCTTCTGATATTCATGTAAAAACACAAGGCAGTAAAAATATTCCAATGTCAATTCTGGACAAATCAAAAAAACATCCACAGAAACGTGTCAGTTTCGCAGCAGGCAGCATTGAACAAATGTCTTCAATATCGAATCGACCTGAAGAGAATCAATTCAACTTCAATAATCCTTTAAATGTGTTCACACAATATGAGATGCCCGGCCACAGGTTAAGCCTAAATGCTCTTCCTTCTATGCATGAAAACCAACAACCAAATGCAATGGAAGAATCTTTGCTAAACACAAACCCTGGATCCACACCCACAAATAGAGATATGGAGTCACAAATACACATTATCAATCTCGTACAAAATACTTCCGATCAAAACTTTCCAAGTTCCTCAACACAGAATCAAGAAAGTGTTTCAACAGCTTCTGAGCACATAGAATCAAACATTTCAAAGGAACATAGTATAATTGAATTGTTTCCACGGCTGGAAGAACCATAAGTCTTTTTGCAAAATAAATATATGTTCATTTGGATAATGGATGTTTCCAATGACACTTATTGCATAATCGAAATGATAAACAGGAATGATATAACATCATTTCAATAAAGAACAAGTGACCAAAATCTTTAATAAATATTGGTAGAATTGATTAAAATTATGAAGCTTAATAAGCCGGTAACAATGACTAATAATACAAATAATGGACTCTACGGACAATCAAAATAGGATGAGACACAAGTTGTCACTAGGAATATATGAATATATCTTTTTTTTAATGTGTAATAAAATAATAAAGACTCTTTCAATAGATTTTTAAAAAGATTTCATAGAAATAAATATTTTGGTAGGTAGAAAATATTCATAAAAATATCTCAAAGGTCATTCATTTTCGTACACAGTTTGTAAAATACATTTTGATTTCTTTTCTGTAGTTTTACTTTTTTTATTCGCATTTTAGATTCTGCATAATTTTGAGTTTATTCTTCAGTAATGTAGCCTTTTTATTTCGTCTTTTTACTAAGATGCATGTGTAGCACTCTGATTTTGCCGTCTGGCCCTAAATGTAACGCTATAGTCTAGTACCAAATGTAATACCACTGTGTATTAACTTAAATGGTAACTGAAAAACTCGCAGCCAAACCAAACCAGATAATAAAGTAATGGATTCAATCGCCAGGGCAAATGGGTCATACATGGGATTTTCATTTTCTTAACTTTTAATAAATCCTGCTTGTAAAACGCTTCCCCTAAAATCCAATTCAAAGGTTTTCTTTTTTTTTTCTTTTTTTTTTGCTTCCCTTTTCCTTTACCTTTGGACCCATATCCCCTTTTTAAAAAAAATTCTTTATTCTTAGATGCATTAGATTTTCATTTCTTATCTTTTTATGCCAATATTAGGAATTCTCTGGAGCTAAAATCTTATGGAGAGCATGATTTATTTTTTTTTATTTGGTTAAATCCAATTTTCCCTTTCATGAAAATATAAAACAAACTCATTGATTTTGAAAAAATTCAAAGCTCCATTCAAAAGATCAATGAGTGATTTTACTAAAATAACTTTCGATTGGGCTTTTCTTGGTGCAATGATCCATTTCAAATCATCTCATCTCGAAATAACTCTTGCTCACTTGTTGGTGTTTAAAGGTCAAATCTTCGGATAGATCAATCAAATCTTTGATTTTCATTTTGGGTAACGTGAAAAGAGTCACTCCCCTACAAGGCGTGGACTGGGACCTTTAATTAACCAAAACTTTATATAGTGTCTGGATTGGATGTCCAATCAAAATCTGAAACGGAAAAGCGATACTCTTTCCATATTTACCAACTCCTTCGCTCGGGCAGGATATGACACAAGGTCAATTTCTAAGCAGGTTTGAATTCAAAGTTTTCTTTCTACTAGACTAGTTGCCTCACCAAGGCTGAAGAAGCCAGGCTGCTCTACTATTTACTCATAGCTGGAGGGAGAATAATTGGATTCATACATTTCCCAAGGGTATTAGTGCTATGTGAAATGCAATCAGCCTCGTCCAGGATTTGAACTCGTATCACCGTGTCCATTTCCTACGACGATAACTATTACACCACGGGCACCTCTTTCCATAGACGAAGTTCAGCACATTTGGTTGGCTTACCTGGGAAAAAGTAGTAAAAAAATATGAAATGACCTGTGATTGATTAGCCTGTCGGGAATCTTTGTTTCCAAGGTAATCATCAATACAATTACATATTTTTAGATTTGGGTAGAAGATATCCAATGTCCATATTGAAGTGATCAGAATAAGAAAAGAAATCTCTCCAATGCACCTCTCCAGCAGAAGTCTTTTTTAAAATATATTTTAAAACCAACATCTTCGTTCAACAAATTTTGGTGTCGAATACAGGGAAGAGCAGTGAACCGTTTCTTCTTTGTTCTTCTTTCAGGAGACTGGTACAGAGCCACGTCAAGACATTGGATCATTTCAGTTTCTTCTCGCTTCTCTACTTTCGTGAATCTCGTCACAGCCATCTCAAGGCACAGAATCATCTAAAATTCTCCCCGCTTCTCTACTTTCGTGAATCTCGTCACGGCCATCTCAAGGCACAGAATCATCTAAAATTCTCCTCGCTTCTCTACTTTCGTGAATCTCGTCACGGCCATCTCAAGGCACAGAATCATCTAAAATTCTCCTCGCTTCTCTACTTTCGTGAAGCTCGTCACGGCCATCTTAAGGCACAGAATAATCTAAAATTCTCCTCGCTTCTCTACTTTCTTGAAGCTCGTCACGGCCTTCTCAAGGCAAAGAATCATCTAAAATTCTCCTCATTTCTCTACTTTCGCCAGTTTGGTAGAGGGACATCTCACGGAACCGAATCATCTTTGAGTCTATTCGCTTCTCTACTTTAGTAAGTCTCATTGGTGACATTTTTTACCAATGGGAACAAACAATTCAACTCTGAATGAAGATGTCTGTAGACTGCAAGTGGAACTAACTGTTATATGACCGAAAGAGATCTCTTTTAATTTATCGTACACAGAAAATAATGATTCCAACTCGCGTCCACGAGAGCATTCACCGGACTTTATCGGTGCTGAGACTTTCTTCGAAATGGGAAAAGGGATTTCGGCATTTAGGATCAGCGCATATAGGATAAGGACGAATTCATAAGTAACGTCCTTTATGATTTTTATCATTAAGAGTTTTTCGACTATTGTCTTGATCTTTATTGTTATTTCCATCAACGTTTCGGCCGATATGTCTACCGGCCTTCTTCAGGAGTTTGTCGAACTCAGGAACCATCACGGAATTTCGAACTACGTCATTTATTGTTCTTCTATGATCTTCTGAACAAGAAAGCGCCAATGCAACGTTAACCTGAAAAGATTAACGTCAGCTCTGTGTGGACATTGGATGTAGTTGGTGAGATTTGCTGAGTCCAATGAGTGATAGAGACGGATAGAGAGAGAGAGGGGGGGGTACAGAGGTAGAGAGAGAAAGAGAGCCAGGGAAATCCGTACTATCAGAATGACTTGATAATGATGATATATGTATTGAAAATCAACTGATTTCCATACTAAAAATGTTCGTTTTCGTAAAAAAAAAAAGAACTCCAATTTCTGTATTTATTTTGCGCTAGTTCTAAAAATTCGAGACACTTTGCAGACGACAATATTTGATTTGCCCGACTGCCCCGAAGAGGGGAGTGGAACAATTCTAAAAAAAATGTACAAAATAAAAACAAGGGGAAGAGCGTCGGCCAAATATCGGTAATATGAATTATTTGCATGAGAATCTAAGATCCTCCAAGTTGGACAGGGAAACATTATAGGATTTGTCATTAAAATAAAAGGAGGGATATTGGTTGCTATAAGCTAGATGACAGTTACCCACCTTCGCTTTTACATTAAGTACATTTTTTATCTCACATCATGACATGCACATAGAAATTTTACACACACGGAATATATCCCTTAAAATCAAGCTAAAAACAAATGCACTATTTCATTCATGAATTTTCACCTTCCCTTAAATATATTCACGCTTTGATTAATGTTATCTTTGCTTAACGGAAAAAGATTTTGTAACTTCAGTTTTTCAGTTAAGTTTTCCCTCACTTTAAAGAAATAAAATTTATTAATTTGTAAACCTTTCTTTTTAGTCAATCATTTAAACCTTTCCTTTTTACATTCATATATATATGTGTGTGGGGGGTGTATCTGTCTGTCTGTCTGTCTGTCTATATATATATATATATATTGTAAATTTATATACATGAAAATGTTCGCTTGGGCTTTGTTTTATGGCATATCAACCATTGTAGGTTATTTAATACCAAATCTGTTTTATACGTACAAATTAGAAATATATGATTTGTAAACATAAGTCAACAAATTTGAAGGATTCCATGTATTGCAATGTATCCTTTGGAATTCACGTAAACATCAGTCATTTGTTTATACACAGTTAAATGATCAAACAGTTCTATTGCAAACAATTCAAGTTAGCCTAATCATTCGTTTGTACACCGTTTAGATGGCCAAACTGCTATATGTGACCCATAGATAGGAGACTATCAGGTGCTATCACTCCGGGCCAGAGTGGACCTGGGAGTGATGTCAATGAAGGAGTATATCAGGTGCTATCAGTCCGGGTCATAGTGGACCTAGGAGTGATGTCGATGAAAAAACCTGTCAGGTGATATCAATCCAGTTTAGATTGGACCTGGGAGTGATGACAATGGCGGATTACTCCGCATTCCTGAAAGTGTCAGTGCTTCAGGAGCCTCACCATCAGATTATTTAGTGTCTTATCCATGACACTCGTTCGTGGGGTCTTACCCCTCTAAAGAGACGTAGTTGGTGTATTCTAAATCCACAGCAAACTGGGTAATAAGATATGGGGCCTCAGAGTAGTTGGCACATAAATAGAGACGGATAATATCACCCCGAAATGGTGACACTTCATTTATTCCATGAAATGGATGATTAATACTATTTAGATATGGGGGCGGGTGTTGGTGGTTTATGACAATAGGCTGGAAATATTACCTCGAAATGTTAACACATTGAAGTTAGTCAACAATAATGAACCGTTAATATTCCCTATATATGGGGCCTATTTGTAGTTGGTTCATGACAATAGATAGCAAATATTCAGCAGAAATTGTAACACACTGCAGATGGTCGATGACAAATAACAGTTAACATTGCCTAGATATAGTAACCATGTGTAGTTGCTACAATACAATGGACAATATATATTCTGCAGAAATGGAGATATATTGCAGTTTTTCCTTGAAAATGTACAGTTTATATTCCCGAAATATGGAACCCCAGTGTAGTTGGTGCAAGGCAAAAAAAATACATAGATATTGAAGTCCCTTGATAGTCTCCAGAAATGGGCAAGAAGTATTCTCTAGATATGAACAGTAGATATTCCCCAGAAATGGTGATACGCTGTCACTGATCCATGACGATTGATAGTTGATATTCCATCTATATGAGGTCCCAATACATGACAGTAAACGGGAAATATTCCCCTAAATTTGTGATACATTGCAGTTGGTCCATGACAATGGACAGCCCTAGTATAAATATCCCATGACCATGGACAGTATTCTCTTAATATGGGGTCTGAGTTTGGTTTGTACATGACAATGGACAGTAAATACTCCCCAGAAATGGTGACACACTGCTGTTGATCCATGTCTATGAACTGTTAATATTCCATCGATTTGAGGACCCAGTGCATTTTGTACATGGCAGAGGACAGGAAATATTCCCTAGAAATGGTGACACACTGAAATTTTTCCACAACAATGGATAGGTAATATTGTATTGATATCGAGTCCTAGTCTATTTGGTACGTATAAATGGAGAGAAAATGCTCCCCCAAAATGGTTCCCTCCTGCCGTTGGTCAATGACAATGAACTGGAAATATTACTTAAATATGAGGTCCCAGTGTTCTTAGTACATGGCGTTGGACAAGAATTATTCCAAAGAAATGGTGTCACACAGTAGTTGGTAAATGATACTAGACCGTAATATATCCTTGATATAGGACCCGTTCGTTGATGGCCACCGACAATGGACAGAAAATTAACACAACATTTGTGACCACTGAGAAGTTTATCACCGAAATATAGAATTTTATATCTTTAATGGTAAATACAAAAAGAAAATTTATATTGATTTTACCCTTGAAAATACACATTTTTTGATATTTCAATATGTGTCTTCTTTTTGTATATCATACTGTTACATGTTTCTTTGTAACTTTATTTTAGAAAAAACAAAGGACGTCTACAACAGTGTTTACTTTGTGCTATTTCACTTGTATATGCTGTCTACGTTTTATATATATTTTATATTAAAAGTAATATTTATGATATACATATTTATAATTATGGGTATATAGAGAATATAAAAAGTGACACAAGGCCAGAAAGTGGTGGGATATGTTGGTATATTCTATCCTATCTTTAACTTAAGTAGTTTCATTAAACTACTTTATTCTTTTGACCATAACGTTGCTTGATTTACTTTCAAAATCTTTTAAACTACATTTACCGAAATACGCAACTCACTCTCTGAAATGCTGAAGTAATCTTATCTGTAGATAAAAATCAAAGAATCTAACTGTAGCTAATTTATTGATATCTAATTTTAAATTTTGCTTTACTGATTACAAATGATATTTATTTTCGTTTTAATCTTTAAGTAGCGGCCATTAAAATCCACTGAATTAACTGGTTAATTTCTCGAGGCATAAGAACTTTCTCACTGAGAGAACATTAATTGTGACAACGATAATGATAAACTGGAATGAAAATAGCATATAAGAAGAAATGAATTCAGTCTATTTTTAGATTGATTGTCGGGGTAAGCGCGGATTCAGACCCCACACTTAGAAATAGTGATTCCGAGTCATCCACATTTGGGACAATCAAAGAGGTCAACCCGACCTGAGTGCAATGATTGCGGCCTCACTCTCAGAGAACAGCCTTGCTGATCACTGTTCTCTTAATCTAGGTAAGTATAGATATTTGTCGCTGCCTCCCACCAGACAGGACCTGACACAAGGTCAATGATTGTAATGGGGATAAAGGGGGGGGAGAAGGTCGGAACGAGCCGAGACTCGAACGCTGCTGGTCTGTGCTGCTCATCGACCCACTAAGTGCAATGTGGGTCTAATGAGGCAAGCAGTTTCACGAATCCAAATTTGGATCCGGGTACGTATGTCGGGTTATAGCTTAAACTAGACAGAAAGGTCTAGTGCTATACATAGGGGACAAAGGTTGCAGCTCACCCACCCGCAGGTGGCCCAACCGAAGTTGAGGGCCTTTCGGCCTCGAATCTGCCATTGATTGATATCCCATCCGACACGAATGCCAGACGGCCCAGACAAAGGCCGGGGGTAGTATGATATTTGTCGCTGCCTCCCACCAGACAAGACTTGACACAAGGTCAAAAGCCCGAAGGCCGATTAAAGTGGGGATAAAGGGGAGGGGAAGGTCGGGTACGAGCCGAGACTCGAACCCTGCTAGTCTTTAACCCACTAAGTGCAATGTGGCTCTAATGAGTCAAGCAGTATCACGGACCTAAATCTAGATCCGGGCACGTATGCCAGAATATAGCTTGAACTAGACCGTGAGGTCTAGTGCTATACAAGCGGTGCATAGGGAACAAAGGCTGCAGCTCGCCCACCCGAAGGTGACCCAACCGAAGTTGGGGGCCTTTCGGCCTCGAATCTGCCATTGGTTTCGATACCCCATCCGACACGAATGCCAGATGGCCCAGCCAAAAGGCCCGGGGAGTATAAAAAATGGAGGAATGAAAACGCTTTTTATATACTGCCAATGCAAATCTACACTTTAACGTTGTTTACAGACGATGTAATATGAGCTAAAAATTATTTCAACACACAAAAAAAAACGTGTTAACAAATTTTTCTTAAAAATGATTAAATGTCATAATATGCCTGCTATATATATATAGTAGAAATAATTTGAAGTAACAAGTGTAACTTTGAAAAAGTCTTTTTATTGGTAAGAAAAAAAAACCTTCATTTGACAGTGCAGATAGTTCATTGCAATTATTTACGGAATTATGGGAACTTCAAAACAAGACACTTCTCCCCTTGTTATCACAAAAATTAGTTCATTATAATATCGTGAAAACATCAATTGTTTCCACACACTGATTTACTGGGACACGTGACAAAATTTTAATTGCTTTGGTCGTTGTAAGTTACCTCCCTTATTTATGTGGCTCTCGTATTGTGTCAGTTTTTGGAAATATCGAAGCAACTCTGATATGCATGTACAAAAAATGGAAGCATACAACCAATCTTTCTCTCCAACTATTGGTAAATAGTCTGGCAAAATGAGCCCTTTAAATTTGCTATGGCAACTGGCTTGCGATAAGCTTTCAATTCAATCCCGTTAACCTTGACTCAAAAATAAACCTTGTATCATATTCTGCAAGTATAGATTCATTGTTATATATATATATATATATATAGGGGCCAAATTTGAATAAATGGAAAGTGTCACTGGATAAGACTGCCCCTCCTCACATGTGTCCTGGGTATGACACTAAAGCGTCTGGTGATTAGTGTTCAATCCTGGACCTTTGGGGAATATGAAGTACCATTCATTGTCATTACTTCTTGGTCGAGTCAAGCCGAAGTGGTAGTAACTGTTAGGGTCAAATCTATGGGTCAAATAGAAATATGCAATGATTAACGCGACGGGGAATCATTTAAGTGTGAACTATGAACTATTCGCTTACTGGTTATATATATATATATATATATATATATATATATATATATATATATATATATATATATATATATATATAAAGTAAATTTGGCGACCATAGTCGAGGGCGACCAAAAGACTCTCTTTTCAATAGCTACTACATCGAGATACAGAAGGGGGTGCTAATTCTTTCCTGAATTCCCCAACTTTACATTTGATCTATACCTGACAATGCTAAGTGTTAAACAAGGCAGCATTAAGTACCATTTTTTGAGTTTTTAGTAAGACTCGACCTGGGATTGAACTCTAGTCTCTAAAGTCATTCGCGAACAATTTACCCACTAGGTACTGATTAATTCTACGTGAAACCATTTAACTGTGGGCGTAAACATGAGCTAAGGTTCGTTTAGTGTGATTCCTAACAAATTATTCACTAACAAATTAAAATTCTTTTTTCGTTCATGTGGTATGTGTCTGTAATAATGGGAATGCGTTTACTGCTTGGAATTTATTTCTGTTATCACAAAACCCAACGCAACAGGAAAATATCAATCAAGTTTAGTTTGAATGTGTAAATAATTTTCATTGTGATTATTATACTTGAAATTAAGACAGTCACAAACTTTTTCATTTTTCCGCCATTAGGAAATCATTATTTACATGATTGATTTAATCATTGCGAAGTTTTTGGATAGAATGATTATAATCCAATTAAATGATATTAAATTTACTGAAATTGAAGAGTCTAAGAAAAATTATTAGTTTTAAGGTTTCCCAACACCAAAATTCAAATTCCCTTTTTAGTGTGGCTTTTCTAGTCTAGTGTGAATGCGTTGACTGTTCTTTCTGCTACTACAAGACTCATGTTAAAATGTTCTTTTTTGATTGACGCAGTTTTAGTCATTCTACAACGGGTAAATATTTAACAATAATGGAGTTCCGAAAAAGTGTTGGCCGAAAAGTCATATTACTAAATTTTAAGCACCTAAAATGTGACTGCTGACAAGAAATGAAAACGAAAAGTAGAAATATCTATATTTATTTATTTAGATTTTTTATTTGTTTGAATTTGTCTTGGTAGCATTAAAGAAAATTCCTATTGGCCAATGCTTAAAGCAGCGTTCGTTTCACTTAGACATTTAAACTAAAATAGGTTAGGTGAACTTTTCGCAGCTAAGAATGAAATGAAGAGGGAACTCCTTCTTTCCGTCGCTTCCATAACCACTTAGATATCCTACCCCGGTTCTTCATTGGATAAAATCTGTAAAGGAGGAGAATATTTTACGAGACACAAAAGCATTTAGAAGAGAAAGCTAAGGGATGCAGCATAGAGTCAGTGAAGTGAGGCGGATGAATCTAAAAATGGGTCAAAAGTGCCTTTCATTAGATGCTAGATGGAAGAAGGTTTTCATCAACCTTATCTGAGAGTCTAGTAATTGGCATCAAAAGCGAGTAACGAGAAATACCTGCCTATACCACACACTCAGTCTCTCTGGCTGTCAGTATCTCTCTCTCTCTCTCTCTCTCTCTCTCTCTCTCTCTCTCTCTCTCTTGCTTCAAAAATCAATCCTATTTTGATTAATTATAATCTTTGTTAAATCTATATTTTGTTGATATATTAATAATTTACCATCAGTTTAACGGAAATACGTAAAATCTTTAAGGACATGATTTAATAAATTTAAGATAAACACAAGCAAGAAACCACAAACAGACCAAACCACACACACACACACACACACACACACACACATATATATATATATATATATATTCAATTCACATGGACGTGCTAGTTTTCACCGACCAACAAGAGAGAGAGAGTGAGAGAGATTCAGGGAAATATGCGCTAGCAACGTGACTTCTTGATATATATATGTAGATAGATAGATGGATATGAGGAAAATCCTCGTGGGGCAGTGCGTTAGTGTGTTCACCTTCGGACGAATTCCCCTTAAGAAAAGCCTTAACCTTCTTATCACATCCAACTATCGGATAAATGATAGCACTGCAATATTTCAATAAAAATTGCTTTAGCATGAAATAACCGATAAAGGTTGACATGCCATAAAAAACAATTTGTTCGAGTGTTGGCAACTCATAAAGAAGAAAAACTCTCCGTTGACAATTAACAACTAATCATTGAAATATAAGTGAGTAACAATATATATATATATATATATATATATATATATATATATATACGAGGTGCTTACGATAAGTTTCCAGACCTTTTTTCATATGGGCACTTTCATTGATAGCACACACATGAAACTGATGTCCCTTTCGAAGTAATCACATCCGGTTGATATGTACTTGTTGTACCGTTTCAAAATCCCCTGGAAGGCCCCGTCGAAGTCCTCTTGTGTGAGCGTGTCAATGATCTTCGTCACATCCTCTTTCATCTCCTCAATTGTCTAATAACCACTGCCTCTGAGCTTAGGGAATAACCAAAAGTCACAGGGAGAAAAGTCTGGACTGTAGGGAGGCGGAGTAACTATCTTGATGCCCATCTTGGTCAAATAGTCTGTGACAACGATGGAGTTGTGGACTAGTGTATTGTCCAGGTGGAAATGCCACTGACCCGATTTGAAGGGTGCTGGCCTTTTCCGATGGAATCTCATCCTGATCTCCCATAAAACCTCAACATGGTAACCCTAACACTAACCCTCTGGCCAATCAACTCTGATGTATTGACTTCCTTACTCCTCCCACACATCTCATCATCCCTCACAGACTCCCTGCCTTCCTTGAATCTCTTATGCCACTCAAAAACTGATGCTCTTTACATGCAAGATGGTCGAAAAGCAGTCCGAAGCATTTCATACGTTTCTCTGGTATGTTTTCCAAGTTTAAAACCAAGTTTAATACCACTAAGACAATTAAAGAACCCCCCCCCAAAAAAAAAAACAACTGCGAAGAACCCCTAAAATACGTCACAACCTACAACAAAATTAATCCAGAAGTATGTACAGAAATATTGAAAAATCTGGAAAAAATTGAGAACAAAGACAAAATCAAAGAAATACTAGACACAACAAAAATAATTAAAAGCCAGAGACAACCTAAAAATAGGAAAAGAATACTCACCTCTTCTACATTCGAAAAAAACACAACACAAGGAGTTACCAAATGCAAAAATAAACGATGCAAAATATGTGATATAATTATAGAAGGTAAATCCTACACTTTAAAAAACCCCGAAACCAAATTCAAAATAAATAAAAACTTAAGCTGCAACTCAAAAAACGTCGAAAACGTAATTAAATGTAACGAATGTAAGGAAATATACATAGGATCAACACAGGCTCTAAATACAAGAATATCACTTCACTGGAGCTGTATCAAAATAGAAGAAGATAGAAAATCTGTTCAACTTGAAATACTTGCCGAGACTTTCTGTCGGTAAGTCAATTTGTAAAACTTCAGTAAACGTTACGATAATTGTAGCAATATGAAATCTCTTTGAAATGTAAGGAGACTGGGTGTGCTGCGTGAGCTATGGGAGAAAGAGGGATAAACTTTTTGTGTTATCATCTAACATGAATTCTTGGAAATATATGACTGTAATCTTTCGACATGTATTTTTACACCATGTGAGAAAATTACTTTGAAATTTCTTTACATTTCGACTGCAATTACGTATGACATTTTTAAAAAATCTTCTGTGTTAAACTCTGTGTGTGTGTGTGTGTGTGTGTGTGTGTGTGTGTGTGTTTGCCGGCATTCAGACAATGTGGTTTTAGCTGGGTACACAATTTCTAACCACGAACACCACGTTTTTTAAATAAAATCCTTAGATTTGCACAAGGAAATATTGTTTTTTTAATTGAATCAAATTTAATCTATCTCATAGGCATGATGTGTAAAATACTTTCCAACACGATTCTTTTTGTGATCAACGTGGAAGAAATATTTAATTGCACATCACTGTCTATTGTTGATTATCTGTTAATGAATCAGGCACACGTGTTTTCTTTTGTTTTTTGTTTTTATTTTTGTTAATATTGTCGGTTTCTTAACAAGAAGTGAGAAGAGCAAAATACAACGTTTTGTAGGTGCTCTCGTCGAAGTACAAGCCAGCCACCCAGCCAGATAGCCACACTGCTCTCCCCAAAAAAAAAGAGCAAGGAATTATAACAAAATCAGATAAAGTAATTTTCAAGAACTTACAACAAGGAATGAAACCGCTAACCTCTGTTCACTAAATATTTTTAATTTTCCTTGTATTACAGACTTCTTTTTTATTGTAGGAATTATTAAAATAATAAACGTAGGATTTACCAAAACACTTGGAATGTAATGAGACCATCCATTCACACTTCCCCTTAACACTCAGCCACTGAAATATTCTGCATTTAATTTTACTTACATATATTTCCGAATTATATCAAAGTGATTAATTCTCTAAAAATATCCAGGAGCCGAGTCTTAAGAAAAAGGTGGGTTCCATGAAATTTTTCATTCACGTTTATTTGAAGTGGTATTTGTTTTGTTCCGCAAAGAATATACATTCACTTAAGTAACCCACAGTTGATACTCTTCAACAAGTTAGAGGAAGGAACGAACTCACTATCCTTGCAGCCAGTCAGCTGTAAAATACACCGACTGGATCACTGCTGAAGGGTAAGACTCCACCCACAACGATTGTCCTGGATATGGAATTAAGCCATTTAATGACGAGATTTCTGTCCTCGAGATTTGGATAATGTGGTGTATCCCTTCATTTGACAATGAAATATATATATATGTATACATTTATTAATAAGGCTTATATATATATATATATATATATATATATATATATATATAATTAAATATCGTAAAATGGATGATATGCTATTAAAACCATCCCACCAGTCAACCATTTCTATCCCGAGTTCACACAATATTTTCATATTACATTGTCAAGGAAACGGTGGATTCAATGAAATTTATCATTCATGTTTCTTTGAAGATATATTTTTCTTGTTATATTAATAAACTCATCGAAAATAAATTATATATATATATATATATATGAATAAGAGTTGATGTTAAATAACAAAGGTCAATATGCCATTAAAACCAACCAAATAATCAGCGGGAGTCTAGTTGCTGGTATCAAAAACGAGCCAAAAGAAATAATTGATTATCAGTCTATATCACCCTGTCTGTCTCTTGCTTAAATAATAATTTGTATTTTGATTAAGTATTGACGGAGAAATAATTCAAATCAAACTGAGATGCCTTGCGTTGGTGTCAGTGAGTCTTAACATGATAAGAGAAATATCTTGCAAGCAGAAAGAAATCGTGATCCTGTTTACTTCCGGGGAAAGCAAAAGACGGTAAATGTTCGACTTACGTAAAGAGCCACTCTCAAAAAACCCGTCCGCATAGCATTCTGAAGCGATTATCCATAAAACACACGTCGGGCCATAAGTCACCCAAGAATTTGTCCTTCCGGTCACGCATAATTCAATGTATTTAGGCAACCTAAATTTTCCCGGTTTATTGAAGCGTAACGTTGACAACAGTACATGTGGTTGATTCCTTTTGATTTAATTCATGCGTTAGATTTGGTAAATCTATATTTTTTTGTATATATAAATAATATATCATTTAAATAACGGAAATACATGAAATGTTGGGTATTATTAATCTAAAAGGAGATACTTCAAGAAAGAAAAGAAAACGGCTAGAAAGAACGCTTAAAATAGACAAAACCTTACGCATGCACACACACATACACACACACTCACACACTAACACACACACATTTAGGGGAGAGTACATATGGTGTAGTGGTTAACGTGCTGGACTGTGACATTGGAGAAAACGAGTTCTAAATCAAGCTGTGTTTTTGTTATGACCCGGTGCAATTTCACTCTTTCCGTCTCCTTATAATCATTCTGAATTTTTTAACATAACTCCTTTCCTAGGAAAAATTGTCTTAAATAACTTCAATATATTCAATCTTTAATTAATAATATTTCCATAGGAAAATCTTTCTTTTCTCTTCTTTTCTTCTTTCTCTCTTTCTAGTCTGTTATATCTCATGACAATTCCAGTTGCTTAACATCATTGCCTTGCGCAGTCGAGGGATATTTTTGAAATGTAAACGCTGCTATAATGTTTGAGCGGTGATATGTTCTTTCTTTGTTTACATATTACCTCCATTATTTCCTGTATTTTATGATGCATCCATTATACGTATATATCTACATATATATATACATACATATATATATATATATGTATGTATGTGTGTATTACTATATATATATATATATAAGTGGATATATATGTATATATATATATATATATATAGGTATGCGTATATGTATATATATATATGTATACATAATTGACTCGGCAAAGGGGCAGGCTATCACCAACGTTTTTCTATTATATTACTTAAACCACCTAATTGTGAGGTTCCAGTCAAGCATCATTGGGGATTATAGTGTACACCTTCATTACCATTACTTCCAGATGTACTTTAAATTGTATTACCTATTAGGGCCCTCGTCTATGAGTCAAATAGAACTATTTAATCATTTAATCTCTCTGAAACCATTTAACTGTGTTCAATTAAAAGAGATCTGAATCGTTTAAAATTGTTTTCTGCAGCCGAGCAGAATACAGACATCGTATGCATGTAAGAATATAGATACTATCATAGCGAAGAAGAAAGGAAAATAACATTATACCGGGTGGATGGACTGCATTTTCAGGATCTCCATCGAGAAACTCCGTAAATGCCTCTATAGAAGGCATAGGAATGTTTCTCAGTTCTCTTTCCTTCTAATCATTAAATAGCAGAGAGAGAATCCAATCAAGAATGATAAGTGCTTCATTTAATAGAAACGACTGCAAAACAATCGTCTCTTACTTCAGTCCCACAAATGCCAATAATGAAATGGATATGATTACCTTCTACAAAGAGTTATCTTCCCTTTTTCCGATACATTGTTAAACAAAGTTCAGTCGGCTGGGGCTTCTGAATGCACCGAATGCATTGTTCTTTCCCCAGTTCTAAGAGTTGAACGATCAGAAAAAGAGGAAGTTTGAACGCGGGAAAATGCAATTGTTGTACAAGGTTAAGATTACACTTATATACATCCAAGATAAAATATTATTTGATCAGACAATCTGCTCATCAATCTTTCACCTTTATCACTATCAAGACACTCTGACAGCACGGATTTCCCTGACTCTCTCTCTCTCTCTCTCTCTCTCTCTCTCTCTCCCTATCATCCAACGCTCACAGCAGATCTTCCAACCTATATCTAGAGTAAGAACATTGTTGAAATAAAAAAAGTTTTTGTTGTTCGGCCAATACTGGCATGTCCATATATAGGTGTCTATAGAAAAACGTCACTTATGAATTAGTCGTTGCTTCTCCAGAATTGATTCACATTCGTTGTTCATCTTACTCGGATAGTTTTTGAGATAGGAGGTAATTGGCCGTACACCTGCTTTATTTCTGTGTAGAATACACAGAAGGCACAAGGCCTTGAAGTTTTTTTTGGTGGGGAAGGGAGCGGTCTTACAGTTCTATGTATTCTAAGGAGACCGAACTAGCCACATTTGCCGACCCATTCAGCAGTACAATATATAACAATTCATCCATCGCCATATGCGCAGCAATCACCAAAATACCACATTTGCTCTATGAAGAAGTCCTACTTAAAATCCCGAGATTAGAGAATGATTTTATTTACAAGTATGATTTATTTACAATGAATGTGATTGGAATGGGAGAAAAACCCCGAAATATATACAAAAACAAAGGAAAAATCCCCCGTTTGGTTGCCATCCCCCCGTCTATAAAATTGGAGGCCGACTGTTTTCCGGGGCGAAAGAACCGGAAACAAGCCGGACCTACCCTAGGTGGGGCAGGAATCCTAGTCTACAGGGCAAAAAGAAATAAAGGGTTGGGCGTGGTATGGCTAGATACGACCAGGTAATATGATTTTTATACATATGAATGTTCAAGATCTTCAATAAAAAGCGGACTGGGATGCGGGTTCAGGTACAAAAATAATGGGGATGGGGAAGATCTTGAGAACTAAGCAACTGGATGACGGGGACAGTGACTCACAAACATACTGCTAACTAGGGTTCAAGGGGAAAAAACAGTCCTACTTACCAGGGGTGGGGTCCCTAAGGACCCGTACCGTAGACGCTATGAGCCGGCAGAGGAGGGAAGGATGACTCCAAAGTTGCCCCCTTTCGCAGGACCAGGCTCGCTGCATGCACCCACCTTTTGCTGAATGTCATGCGATCCAAGCGTTTTCTATCGCATCTGATTTTGACCCTCAGCTGATGCCGAAAGTACAAAACCAGATCACGATGAGAAAAGTTTGCATCGTCATACAATCCCTTGTTTCGTGTCGTCCAAATCACCATTCTAGCTACAGCTAGGATTGCGAGAAACACCACACGCTTCTCACCCTGATACGGAGGAAGAACGTTGTCCACGACGTAACCAACGTCGAGCAGCACGAGCTGTTTGGGTTCGATGCGAGCCGTCCACTCGCCGACGTGATCCCAAAACGGGCGAACTCGCTCGCTGTAGTAGAAGGCGTGCTCAGCCGTTTCTTCCAAACGACTTGCGCAGCGAGCGCAATCGGGCATGTCTGCCAGGACCGCTTTGTAGTTCAAGCCGACAAGGGGTAACGCATTTCGGACAAGTCGCCAGGTGAGCGAGAACTCTGACTTGTTCAAGAAGCTCGATCCTCGCGCCCAATTCCAATGAGAGCGGATCTCCTCCGTCGTCCAGCCACGCCACTCGCTGAGAGGATCAGAAGCGGAACCCATCACTAGCTCCCGATATAGTTCTTTTCGAGGCCGTGAAAGGTCACTGGACCCAAGAAGGTTACGAAGGGCCGTTCGGCACTCGCGGTCAAACAGTGTTTCGCCCAAAGGCCTACGTCGACCTTCAGCCTTTGGGTCTGACTTTAGGCGAGGAAAAGTCCGACTCGCCTTTAGTCTCCACACTGCGTCCCCCGTCAACGCTCTGCCCAAGTATGCAAGTCTTTCAGCAAGCCAGTGGCTCTCCAGATCAGGCATACCTAGACCCCCGTTGCGTGTACGTTGGATACAGACCTGCCTACGGACCATCGGCCTTGAACCTCCCCAGAGCAATCTGGAAAGTGATCGTTGCAGTGCCAACCGATGTACCTTAGGCAGAGGAAGTACAGCCAATCGGTAAAGGATCAAAGGGAAGACGTACATGGCGCACGCCTCCGCCCTGCCCTTTAAGGACTATTGGCCGTACACCTGCTGTGTGCTAGAGATGTTGCTTATATATATAAATGTGTGTGTGTATTTGTTTGTGCATGTATGTGTGTGTGCACATATATATATATATATATATATATGTACATATATAGAATACCCAAAGAAAATTTTTCTGGTTTAATTTTTCCCTCCCCTAAGTCCAGATTTCTTTTATTAGTGGTGAGCGTATAGTATAAATGACTTTACCCCAAGTAAAATTTTATTTTTGTACAGCAAGACCCATGGCTTCTTTGGGCGGGTGATTCAATTTTCTCCAAAAAATCTTTCGGATGAATATATGTGAAAATCGAAATTAGTTTAAGTCACGCATGGATTTATTATTTCATTTCTAAATATTTTTGTCTCTGCATATTTTGGGGAAAATAGAAACAAAGTTACCTAAGATAGATTTGAATAAGTTTTAAAAGATACGAAATCACAAACCGTTGCTCAGTAGATATTTTCCCTTTTCCTTTCTCCCTCTTTGTAACTGACCAATCAAAAGTAAATTACTCCCACTTGCACTCACCCAGTAAAATATTTTGGATCTTTTAGAAATATATAAAATTGATTCATTCTTTTAAAATAAACATTAGCGAAGTGTTAAAAAAAAGGTGGGTTCCATGTGATATTAATATTTATTTGAGGTTGTATTTTCCTAGTTTATTTAAGAGTATGTAAGTAACACACTGTTTAATTTGTCTTTAATTTCCAGGTTAACAATGTATTTTTTATTGTGGATCGTTTGGCGATTGACAGTTCTTGTTATTTTTTTCGGGTACGACTTTTATAATGTTTTTCTTATATTGTCCGTCCATTTGGCTTGGATGACTTTATAACCTGTAATATTTCATTCATTTAATTAATTTTGGAAGATTTCTTTCTATAGAATTCGATACTGATTTTTTTAAACTCACTTTAAATTTTGAAAGTCTTTATAACTTGCAACCTATTATTTGTGAGGGGGTAAATTTGTTGTTTTCTTAAAACACGTTTTTATGTACGTCAATCTAAATTAACGTTCATAAAATCATTTTCCTTTTACTATTCTCTAAGATATAAATTGTCCTTTACGAAAAATACATTTATGAAATCTGTAATAACCAGTGTGATTTTGGAAAGGTCGGTTTTATTTAAACGACAAGAAGTAAATATGTTCATATTTAAGATGGCGGATAATTATTTCTTGAAATATACGGAACTTTTACACCCAAAACCAAGACATTTCTCCTCAGTTATGTCTCAAATTATTTAACTATAATATCATTAAGTTAATAATAAATAAGTCGAATATGTATTCGCATTTTAGTTGTTTTGATCTTCGTTACTTCCGTCTCTTTTTCAGTTGACTCTCGTATTTGGTTTTGAAATGTCGAACAAATCCTTTTTTTAATCTTTACAGATAGATTGTTTTCATTCTGCCATCCATACAAGAAAAAGATGATTTTTATAGTTAGTGATATTGCTTGTCTACCTCTTTTACAGAACCTTTATTAAAATCAGTTGATGCAATTTTTAATTCTTATGTGTAGTATTCTTTCTTTGTTAATTCACGGCTACCATATTGTGTTTATGTTTTTGCAGTATAAATATTTGGTCTTTTTGCTAAACTTAATGATTTTATTTAGTATTCATTTAAGAGGTTTAACTGGTATAACTATAGATTTTATATTTAAGTATATTTTTAGTCCATTACATGTTACTAAAGGAAGATATTGTTTAGAAAACTTATAAAAAGACGACTTAAAAATAAATTTGTATATATGATATTTTTCTGTCTGAATCATATATTTGGCAATAAGTTTTAATCAGTTTTTATGATAGAATATGTAAGTTAGAATTATCAATTGATAAAATTAAATTCTTTTAAAACTACCGATGTAGAATAACTGCTGTGATACCATTTAAACCATAGGTTGGGGAATTAGGGGATTCAACAACTTTCCCAAGTGTATTTGTCTGAAAAATAACGTAATGATTATAGTGGCATTCGAACACAGGAACTTCAAGCTCGCAGGCCAGTTGTTTAACCATGATGCTACAGGAACTAAGTACTGCAATTCTTCTTTTATTGTTAAATTGTTTCATCGTTAATTCTATTTTGTTGTTGAATACGATCATTAATATAATAATTGAACTTAGCAATTTCAAGAGAGCTAGTTGCAAAATATACTAATTATTTTAATATTTCAACTCTTCAAAATTTTTTGATAATTATTTTAGATTATCCACTGGTATAATTGTAGATTTGAAATGTAAATGTATTTGTAATCATCAGAAATTACCCAATATAAATGATATAATGATGAAATCAACAGGATTAAATTGATCTTTTCATGACGACACATCTATGTTTAATTATTAAGATGCTTTTATATCTTTTTCAATTATTTTCTACTTGTAAGACATGGTGATATTTTCTTTTACCTTTTCAGAAATTAATTGATGTTAATGAATTGTCGTTTTATTTTGTTAATTTAACTGTTTGTTTACTTATAGATATTTCAACGAGGATATATATCTCACTTGCCGTTTTATTGTCAATGATCTTGTAAATTACTCATTGGAAATCTATTGACCGATTCCCATATTTTCAGAGAAGGACATTACATTGCTTGGTGGATAGGACTTTTGAGGGCGGCAAAAACAAAACTATTAGGCAAGCGAACTGAGAAAAATATTCTTAATCGACACTAGTTTACAATTACTGGACAGATTAATTGCTCAGAAAAGTTACGATTAAGATTTTATATTATATCGTTATGATATTAGGTGAAAACATTGTATGAGTTTTTGCGAGAAAGGATTTACTGATCATTAGGTTCCTTTTTTTAGATTTAAAACTCAAACTATTATTATTTAATATTATTTTCTTTTAGTGGGAAAACAAATTTAATCGATGGGGATTAATACTTATTGATTTAATTATGTTTAATGCTTATAAAATTTTATTGTTATAATGTATTTTTCATTCGCTTTTTTGTTTTTGTTTTTTGAAACACTTATTATAGGGTGAATTTTAATGCAGAAAAATATTAAAATTGAATTTTATTGCTTGACAATTTTTTTTTCGCGAAATCTTTCAGATTTAAATCTTTACCGTTCCAATATACAGTTCCTAAACAATTCAAAGTAATACATTCATCTTTTAATTTAACTGTTTGTTTAATTATAGATATTTCAACGAGGATATATATTTTACTTGTCATTTCATTTTTAATGATCCTATAAATTACACATTACAAAACTATTTGCCGATTTCCATAGATATCGTATTTTGCAGACGAAGACATTGCATAATGCATAGAAATTGTTTGAGTTACAAAAACAAAACTATTACGATTTAATATTATCTTCTTTTAAGAGGAAACTTTTTTTTAATTCAATGGGGATTAATATCTATTTTTTTTTTATAATTCATTATTGATCTATTGTGTTTAATGTCTGTTAAATTCAATTGTAAAAAAAATATCAAAATTGGATTTTATCACTTGATATTTTGTTTATTTTTTTCGCATATTTTTTTAATGTAAAACTTTAACGTTCCAATATACAACTCCAAAATAATTCAAAATAATATATTCATCATTTAATTTTACTGTTTGTTTACTTACAGATATTTCAACTTGGAGATATATCTAACTAGCCGTTTTACTGTTAACGATCAAGTAAATTACTCATTGGAAATCTATTGGCCGATTCCCATATTTTCATAGAAGGACATTACATTGCTTGGTGGATAGGACTTTTGAGGGCGGCAAAAACAAAACTATTAGAAAAGCGAATTCAGAAAAATATTCTTAATCGACACTAGTTTACAATTACTGTTCAGATTAACTACTCAGAAAAGTTACGATTAAGATTTTATATTATATCGTCTATTAAATCTTATGCATATGATCATGAGATGAGTGTTCAAATGAGATGAATAGGAGTAAGTTTTAATTTTTGAACATCAAATATTTCACATATGTAAACAGAGAGGAGATATGGAATTTTAAATGCACAATATGTGAGGAAACTTTCTCTGATCAATATACCTTGAGATGTCATCTACTCTCACATAGAGGAGAGCGACCATTTATATGTGATGAGTGTGACAAAGACTTTCCACAGATAGAAAATTTTAAAAAAGCATAAACGCTCACATAGAGAAGAACGACCATTGAAATGTAAGAAAGCCTTTACACAGACTGTTATTTAGCTTTTCAGGATCTCACAATCACAAGAGAGAGGTCATTAAGAAGTGGGAAATTTACGAAAAGGCTTATTCAGCAAAATCATTTAAGAACGCAAGAACACACACATATGGGAGACCGAGCATTTACATGTGAGACATGTGGCAAAAGATTTTCTCAACAAAGCTATTTAAGAACCCACGAACGCACGCATAAAAATGAGAGACCATTTACATGTAAGACATGTGGCAGTTGCTTTTCTTGGCAAAGCAATTTAAGAAGACATGAACGCACGCATACAAATAAGAGACCATTTACATGTGAGACATGTAGCAGCTGCTTTTCTCGTCGAAGCACTTTAAGAATCCATCAACGCACGCATACAAAAGAGAGACCATTTAAATGTAAGACATGTGGCAGTTGCTTTTCTCATCGAAGCACTTTAAGAGACCATCAACGCACGCATACAAATGAGAGACCATTTAAATGTAAGACATGTGGCAGTTGCTTTTCTCATCGAAGCACTTTAAGAGACCATGAACGCACGCATACAAATGAGAAACCATTTACATGTGAGACATGTGGCAGTCGCTTTTCTCGGCGGAGCACCTTAAGAGACCATCAACGCACGCATACAAATGAGAGACCATTTTCACGTGAGACATGTGGCAAAAGGTTTTCTCAGCAAAGATATTTAAGAAGCCATAAACACATACACAGAGGAGAGAGACAATACGAATTCAATAAATGTGACGGAGAGTTTTCTGATCAAAACAAATTAAGAAAACCCAGATGTGAACATGAAGAAGAAAGGACATTTAAATGTGATCATTGTAATGAAACTTTTACGTCAATAAATGATCTAAATGTTCATACACCCACTCATAGTTGAGAGGAGACATTTAAATTTAATCAAGGTGAAATTACCTTGACAGGAGATGTCAATTTAACAAATCATATGTCCACACACAATGGAGAAAAAGCATTTAAATGCCATCTATGTGACATGACGTTTTTACTGGAAGACAATTTGAAATCTCATATGTATGAAACTCATTCGGAAGACGAAGTAAATCATTCAATGCAGTCATATATTAATATTCAATCATTAACAACGAGAAATCCTGAACAGCAATCATTCCAATATGGAATATTCGATGAAAACATTGCTAATCATTCAAATTCATCGACACGATTTAATTCACTGGATGAAGCTACATTTCCACAAGAATATATGCCTCAAAATATTCAGCCAAAAATTTTACCTTTGGGTATTAAGGTACAAACACAAAGCGGCATAAATATTCCGACATTTAATGAAATTCAGGACACAAACTCTTTTGGCTTTTATCCAGAAAATGGACAAGACATCCCCATGTCAATGCTTAATACAGAAATGTCAATTCTGGACAAAAAATATTTCAGTTTTCATGCAGACAATGAACGGAACGTCCACACGCCAATGCCTAATACAGAAATGCCAATTCTTGATAGGTCAACAAAACATCGAAGTGTGAGTTTTGCTGCGGGGAGTATCGACCAACTGTCTTCAATATCAACAAGACCTGAACAGAATCCATCCAACTTCGATAATATCTTACAAATGTCATCACAATATGAGATGTCCAGTGACAGATTAATCCTTAATACTCTTCAGTCTATGGATGAACACCAACAATTGAATATAATGGAAGAAAATTTCCTAAACGCGAACAGTACATCAACATCTACAAATATAGATATGAACTCACAAATAAACAACATCCATCTCGAACAAAATATTTCTGATCAAAACTTTGCTAATTCATCGACAGAGAATCATGAAAGTTTCTCAACTGCGTTTGGGGAATTAGAATCAAACATTTCAACAGAACTTAATATACTCGACTTGTTTCCCTGGCTTAAATAACCGTATGTCTTTTAGCAATATAAAGATATGATCATTTGGATTATGGAAGTTTCCACTGACACATATTGAATAATTTAAATGATAAACATGAATGATTAAGCATCACTTCAATTGAGAACAAGTGTCCAGAATCTTTCCAAAAATATAGGCCGAATTGATGAAAGTAATGAAGAAAATAAGAAGCTTGTTAAGCCAGTGATAATGACTGATTATGCAAATAAAAAACTCTACGGACAATCAGAATATGATATGACCCAAGTTGTTACTAGGAAAACATGAAGAGAAAGATTTTTTTTTTCAATTTGATTGATCTGATTTTAAATTGTAACGAAAAAGTCAAAACACTTTCATTAGATTGTAAAAACCAATCTCATCGAAATAATCATTTATAATTTGTAGAAAATATTAGCAGAAAATATTAGTAGAGAATATTTGTGAAAATATCTCGAATGAAATTCATTTTTGTAGCTGGTTTGTAAAATCCAGTTTTATTTTTTTCGGTGCTTTTACTTTCTTTTTTGCATTTTTAATTGTATATAATTTTGATTCATATCCTTCAGAATGATAATCTTTATATTTAGTCGTATTACCAAAATTCGTGGGATTTTCATTTTCTTACCTTTTTATAAGTCTCGCGTGTAAAGAAGATTACCTTAAAATCCAACTTAAACTTTTTCTTTTTGTTTATTTCATTTTCCTTTTCCCATTGGGTTTATTGCATTTTTTAAAAATTCTTTTTAAAGTCACAATTTTCAGGTAACAAATCTTGTTAACTCATCTTATTTCTACTTTTTTAATTTCTCTTGAAAGCGTATCAATATGAGAAATAAACAGAGAGAGATGACAGATCAAGCAGTCATGAATTAAAATTATAAACTTTAAACTAATTGGGAACACTGAACCATTCATAAAAATAATTACATATAGATGTGTGTGTGTGTGTGGTAAAAAGAAGAAAACAAAGAAAAATACATATAAATGTATGAGAACATTTTTATTCTTTCGCCGGGATTAGTTAAGATAAGAAATTACTAAAATTTAAGGTAAAAATTTATTTCATGTCATCTTCAGGGTGGGAATTATGAAGTTTAATGACTTCTGAATTTATCTTCCATATAGACATTGTATCTCTTGTCTCATTTAAGAGTAAAAACATTTATTTCTATTGAGGATTCTCCTGGGAACAAACGTTCCCAGTTGATTAACCAATTTCAGATCATTTCGTGTTTTTCTCTGACTTTTTGACTCTTCAGCCAATCAAATGCGTTAATTAACATCTTTTTGAAAAGTATCCCTTCCATGTATCAGATTTTACTTGGTCATCCAATCAAACCACAATATAGGGGCTTGGTTAATTAAGCATTCCATCCAACGCCTTGTGAGTGAGTATTTCTTTTCACATTAACTAAAAAAAAAAAATCAAAGATCTGATTAATCTTTCCAAATATTCTATCTTCTAACCCCAAAAGGTGGATAAGAGATGTTATGATTTAAAATGGATCAATGCACCAATAAAAGCCGAAGTCTGCTCTCTTTGATTTGACAATTTGAAAGATCGAGTAGAATATAAATATTATGTATGTAAAAGAAATACCTAAAATCTTTTGTTATTATGAATGTAAAAGATTTAAGAAAAGGACAAGCAAAAACACTAAAAACAGGCAAAACTCGCACACACACGCACTCACACACAGTCTCTGTGGAGTTGTGGCTAACATGCCGGACAGTGACATTGTAGAAAGCGAGTTCGAACTCCAGTACTCAGTTGCGTTTAGATTCTCGGGAAATTATAAACTCCCCTTAACCCACCCGGTTGTGAAATAAAGAGTTGCACTACTGGTCTTCAACAAAAACGACTTTAACATTAAATAACCCATGAAGGTTGACATGAGATTAAAAAAAGGAAACCAAACCAAATATATGTACCTGTACATGTAAATACAGACACACACACACACACACACACACACACACACACACACACACACACACATATATATATACACACTCTCATTCATCTATTTAAACACACACACACACATACACACACACACACACATATATATATATATATATATACTTACACACATCTATTTATATCATACACACACACATATGTACGGGAGGCGTTCTTGTCGTAATGGTTATCGTGGTAGCAAACAGAGACGACGAACCGAGCTAAATTCTGAGCAAGGCTGTTTGTACTTTAGATAGTTCTATTTATTGCATATTCCCCTTGAGCGAGCTGTCAAACGGAGATACACATGTGAAAATAACAGAAAGCAGTAATGTGATTTATTGGAAATTGTGGGTGTTATAAAATAAATTACGCAGATATCTGCTTGTCAGTTGCAGTCAGTGAGGTTCTGAGTCAGAGCCAGCTTTCAATCACTGAGAACCTGCAGCCGAGAAGCAGATGACGTGCTCAGTGGGGTCTTGAAAATATCACAGCATGCTATGGTCAAGAGTAGAGGTTATGGGTCAATATAGCAGCGTATCGTTGTAGCCCTCCGTCCGTCTGTCTCACACACCGCAAATGCTTTGACCCCAAGAAGAATAAAGAGAGATATATTTTTATAAAGAAGTTTCGTTTCTTCTTCGTTTAACTGCTATATAACATTATATATTTGATGCTGAAGTCCAGTTGATGCCCACTGTGCATGATTTGGAAGCTGAGATTAAACTTAGACGATCAAGAAAACAGCATATGAAGAGGAAAACCAAGAGAAAATCCTGAGCCAGGTTGTTTTTATTTCACATAGTTCAAATGCTGTTGGGAAAAGTATGAATCCAAATATTCTCTCTCGAACTATGGGTAAATAGTAGGGCAGACTGGAATTTACACACCCTTTCACACGAACAGAATGTCACATAAGTTTATTTTTTAGCATTGCTTAATAGAATTGAATTCTTCAAGACTAGTTGTCATTCCAAGATTTCAGATCCCAATTTTCTCTACTATTTATCCATTGATAGAATGAGAAGTGCTGGATACTTTTCCAAAAATTATTAGCGATATATGAAATACAAGTAGCTTTGTCATGGAATTGAACTCGACCTGCCATGTCTGAATCTGTATCCTACGATGACATCCATTATACTCTGACTACCTCTAATATATATATATATATATATATATAAAACAAAAATGCATAATAGGAAAGTATATATATATATATATATGTGTGTGTGTGTGTGTGTGTGTGTAAGAAGAACAAACGATGCATAAAAGGGAAGTGAATGAATAAAAATATAAAACAGTGCTCGTATGCTGGCAAGCAGAGTATTATGAAAATTCAGCTACTTATCAATATCCTCTATGTGTCTGTAATTTAATACAAAAAAGTTCTTTTTTTATACTTTCTATTTGAAAGACTTTTCTCGTGGCTACAGCATTCAGATCTAAGGTTATTTTGAGTATAAACAAAACAAACATTTCACTCTTGCTTGGAATCCATTGAGGTCTTGTAATTAGATTTTCATTTTTTCACCAGTTGCATTTTCTTCCAATTCTGAGATTAGTGATACGGTGCAATTTAGATCAATGGATACTTTTACTGCTGGAGAAAACAACGGAAAAAATAAAACAAATTCAACTGAGATAATGTTCAAGTAGTTACAGTAAGGAACGAACTCACTATTCCTGGTTCACCTGATGAATTTATATTCCATTGATTTCCACATATTTCTTTTCTGTATTAGGAATTATTAAAAGTAATAAATGTAGGACTTGAAAAGTATTTTGAAAAGAAAAGAGACCATCAACTCAAAACTATCTTACTTCCCTAAAACTCACCGACTGTAATCTTCTGGATTTTAATTTACTAACATATATTTTAGAATTATATCAAATAGATTAGTTCTTTGAAAATAGCCATCAACACAGTTTCAGAAAAGGTGGGTTCTATGAAATTTATCACACATATTTATTTGAAGTTGTATTTTTCTTGTTTTCTTAAGAAAATTCTACGAAAAATATACACATGTAAGTTAAGTAAAACAAAGTTTAATCTTTCTTTAATTTCCCGGTTTATAATGTATTTTTCATTGTAATTCGTTAAGCGATTGATACTTTAAAGTATGCAAATTAGTTTTGAAAAGGGTTTATTCTCTAATTGCTCTAATGAAATATTCGCTATCATGTGCTATTATTGCTGTGTTATGGTTACCTAAATTTTTATGATTATTGTAACAATATAATGTTTCTCTGAAAATAAGAAGCCTGGAAGGGCTGTGTGAGCTATGGGAGAAAGAGTGGTAAGTCAGAAAATGTTATTATCTAACATGATATCTTATGAGAATATAATTGTAATCTTATCTTTCTGCAACTATTTTTAACCAAGTTTTTTACACCTCAACCCTTTCCATTATTGCCTGAATAGATAAGACTGCCCTTTACATTGTAAAAAGTTTTTTTCTTAAAACCCAGTGATATATATATATATATGTGTGATATGTGTGTGTGTGTGTGTGTGTGTGTGTGTGGTCCTATGCTTGTCACGGAGCCCAGTGGGGTGTGAGAACTAGTCACAGTACTTGTTGTGGTTGTTGTATTCGTGACTACTACATTTGCTTCCGATAGTTTGCTTTGTCATTTCTTCTGTGCCCACGCTGCGTTTGAAAGATCCACACACGGGGTTGACACAATTCAGCCAGATCTTCTTCTGACGGTCAGGTAATATGAGTGGTTCGATTGTCTAGTAACTCAAAGAAAAGAGAAAATTCGTTGCAAACAAATAACAAGAATGCTTTTTATTGAAATACGTTTGTGAGACAATAAGAAATAAGCAAAAATGTTTGCTTTTCTGGCAAAAAGAAGAAGAAAGAATATCGAGAGAGGAAGAGGGAAGATGAGGACACTAATGTCTGTAAAGTCTGGGACTTTGAATTTTTGTAAAGTTTGAAGGTTGTTCGGTGTGCCTTGCATCTAGAATGGAAGGGATGCTTCTTTAGCAGTCTTGAGTTTCTTCTTGGTCCCTTTCCTCATCCTCTCTCATGATTCGTGTTACCATCCATAGATATGGCTTCTGATTGGATGTCCAATAAGAGACAATTAGGAGTCATATTCCCATTGATCAGTCAATCTTAGTTCAGGATGATATCTTCCAGGTATAGGGAAAACCCTTTTTAGATGCTTTGACCAATGGGAACAGTTCTAGAGCAATAAATATTCTCAACCTCACCTGACTGGATGAGCCATGCTCAGCTCACCTTTATTTAAGGTGAAGTAAAAATAAATCTCTCTTTTGACATTGACCTTCAAGATAAGAACAAGAAAAATATGTTTTACGAAATGAAGCGTTTCATCATTATGTCTTTGAGTTTGGTTGGAATCAACGTTCTGACATTAAATATCAAGAATGAATAACTTAAACCGAAATCTTTCGCATAAAATGACTTTGACGAATTTCTTTCTGGTTTGAATAATTATAAAATATTCTAATGTTTTACTCTTTTTGCAAAGAATATTTTTTAATTTCAAATTAAGGTGAATAGGAAGATTATTCCAGTTGGATGATGTTCTCGGCCCAGACGCTGATAACTAGTGATTTGTCGTGGTGAAGCAGCCACGATTTGGCCTGTCACATCTCTCGTCTTAAACAAAGTATACCCCTCAGTATGTCTTTGTTTATATATGCTACGTAATGTGTGTATTTGGATTTATTCATGCCTTTATTTCTATATGTGCATATATATGTGTGACGGCAAATTAAAATAAAAGATCCCCGGATGAGCAACCATTTAAACGCGTATGGGAACTGGTGCGTTTAAATATTGTTATCACCAAATAGGGGTTTATTATTTTGCACGTGTGAGGATGGGGCGGCCTGGCACTTGATCCCTCGTAGAATAAGTCCTTGTTCAGAGTCCTTCGTCGGGCATGTAGGAACTGGCATATTATGTGGGGGTTGATTTATGGCTACACTGACCGCCGTTGGCAAGGGGTTTCCAAATATCACACTATACACACACCCACAAAGGCCACTAGTTCTTCCTCCCCTAGAACAATGGAAGATATGGACCTCTAGGTTTAGATGTAATAATATAAATTATAGTAGTCGACAACTCCGGTTTCCCGTGTAATATTTCTAAAGGAATTCATATAGGACAATTTAAGCGAGGATAACATAAGGCGAATAGAAGCTGAAATAGAAAGCTGAAATAACAACTTGGTAGTAAACGACACAAATGAACAACTTTAACACGTGGGAACATGAAAATATATCAATCTTTTTACTACACACGTTGATACACATATTCAACGCGTCGGCTATATTGTTAACGGATAGTACATAATACATAAATGTCTTTCTTCTTTTCTTTTCTTTCTTCTTTAGTCTTTCCTCAAATTGAGAGAGAGAGAGAGAGAGAGAGAGAGAGAGAGAGAGAGAGAGAGAGGATATATAATTGGGTATAGGGAGAAACAGTCTTAAAGTTTACTTATCTTTTTCCGATGGATTCCTGTGGAGAATATTTCCTCTTTTACTGGCTAACGGACTTTATGTTATTTTTAGTTCTGGCTTGAAGGTATGGGTTCTACTTGTCCAAGATACTTTCCGTCTTCCCACGGTGATTTCGGTGGTAGTTTCAAGATATCTTATCATTTCAACTACTGTTCCGCAAATCCCGGTTCTGGTGCTTCACCCGGAGTTTGGCATTAGGTCACCGTGACCTCTGTCCAAAAACTCATTTTCTTATTCCCTATTTCCGCTGACGGAAGGAGCTCCCACTTCCGCTTTAGGGTTCTAGCCAATCATTTGGCTTCTATCTTCTTCCTTCCCCTGGTCACTAAGTGCAAACATCTGTTGGCTTTCACTCTGACCCAAATTCTTTACTTTGACCTATATTAATATTCTATCTTAACGGTCATTCTTTGGGTGGCCTGCTAACTTAAACACGTGGGATGGTAGAAATTCCTTATTTCTCTTCTCTTAGTGGGAGACCTCGTGACAGCAGATATATGTACGTGTGTAAATTCTGATTTTAATCAACTTTGATTTTCCTGATATATATATATATATATATATATGTGTGTGTGTGTGTGTGTGTGGTGTTGTTGTTGTTGTCATGTATCTAATTTCGAACTCTTGTTAAGTTGTTATATTTACAAATAACCATGGGAAAATTATATACACTTATATCCCAGCAGCTATAACTTACATAACACTGGCATTAAATATCTCACGAAAGTTGATCTGCCATTAGACAAAGAAGCCAAACTAAACGAAGTCTGATATGTATGTACGGAAAATGGAAGCATGCAACCACTTTTTCACTCCAACTATGGGTAAATAGTCTGATAAACGGGGATCTTTAAATTTGGTAAAGCAACCGGCCTGGGAAAAGGAAAACTTTCTCTGCTTTTCATGATTCATTATATATATATATATATATATATATATATATATATATATATATTAACCAAATTTGAATAAATAGGAAGAATCACTTGACAAGACCGCCCCTCCCTACATGTGTCCTGGGGATGATCTTAAAGCATCTGATGATTTGGGTTCAATCCTGGAAATTTGGGGAATATGTCATCATCATCATCATCATCATATCGTGCTGGCAGCACGGATATCCCTGACCCTCTCTCGCCACTCCTCCCTATCGTTCATCGCCCTAGGTAGGTCTTCAGGACAACAACCTGTATCCTCACATAGCTGCTGAATGTACGTTCGAGCTGGTCGTCCTGCTTTTGCGCGGCCATGTGTGGGGATCCATAAGAGTACATCTCTTATGAGTTCATCTCTGCTTCTCCAGCAGTGTCCTGCATGTCTGGTTCGTCTAACTTGAATAGTTTTCGTGATAGGGGGCAGGTGGCCGTACAGTTGGTGTCTTGTGGGGTGTTGCTGCCAGGACTTGTTCAGGATTGCACGCAGCATTCTTGTGTAATTGCCATCTAGTTTCTTCTCCAGCCGTTTTGTTAGCGTCCATGTAGTGCATCCATATAGCAGTATCGATGTGACCGCTGCCTGGAAGACCCTTCATTGCCATTACTTCTTGGTCTATTCGGTCCCGTAGCGGTAGTGCCTGTTAGGGTCAAATCTACGGGTCAAATAGAACTATGTAATGGTTAACGCTATATGAAACCATTTAACTGTGAGCTTAAACATGAACTCTGGTTCGTTTAGTGACCTTACCAACAAACTATTCACTTATAAATCATATATATATAAAAAGAAAAGTTGTCAATCATAGTTGAGGTCGACCGAAAAGCTCCTTTTTCAATTGTACTACATCAAGGCGCAGGGGGAGGGCGCTATTCATTTCCCTGGATTGCTCCACTTTACCCTTGATCCATACCTTATGATGCTGAGTGTTACGCAAGGCAGTATCAAGTACCATTTTTGAGTCTTTGGTATGATTCGACCTGGGATTTAACCCTGGTCTCTCAGGTCATTGACGAACACTCTACCCACAAGGTCAACACACACACACACACACACACACACACACACACATATATATATATATATATATATATATATATTGAGAATTTAAAGATTAAGGATTTTTCTGTTACCACAAAACTCAAGGCGACAAGTGAATATCAATCAACTTTAGTTTAAGTGTGTAAATAATTTTCTCTTTGATTGTTATACTTGAAATTAAGATATTTTCACACTTTTTAATTTTTCCACCTTTAGGCAAATCCTTATTTACATGATTGTTAAAATCATTTGGCAGTTTTTGAATAGCATGATTATAATCCTACAAAATGATATCAAATTTACTGTAATTAGAGGGTCTGAATTGGTTTTAATATTTCCCGTAGCAACTTTCGGCGGTCAATATATATAAACATATTATTTCATTTCTGAATATTGGTCTCTGGGTTTTCCCTCACCCACAATTCAGATTCTCTTTATCATTGACAGTTGCCCAGTTTACTGCAAATGAATTTACCGCTGGTAAAATTATGTTTTTGCTACAAGACTCATAGAAACTTTGGGCGACTGATACACATATATTTATTATTTCGTTTCTAAATATTGGTCTTAAGGCTTATCCCCCCCACCAATTCAGATTCTCTTTATCATTGGCAGTTATTAAGTTTAGTGGGAATGAGTTACCAGTGGGGAAAATTTTATTTTTGGTACAACAAGATTCATAAGTACTTTGGGCGGGTGATATACTTAAATTTGGAATTTCATTTCTACATATTTTATGCCTGAGCAAAATAGATAAAAATTAAAGCAAAGTTACTTAGGGTTATTTTCAAGAATTTAGAATTAAAAATGAAATCATTAACCTTTGTTCACGTGATATTTTTCCTTTTACTTGCTTTATAAATACTTCTTTTTTTTGTTGTAGGAATTATTAAAAAATTATAAACGTCGGACTTGAATCTTTTCTTGGAAAGAAATGAGACCGTCCACTGAAAAATATCTTATACACCCTTAGCACTGACACACTGAAATATTCTGCATTTAATTTTACTTACATATATTTCAGAATTATATCAAACAGATCAAATCTCTAAAAATACCCTGGAACTGAGTGTTAAGAAAAAGGTGGGTTCCATGTAATTTTTCATTCATATTTATTTGAAGTTGTATTTTTCTTGTTTTGCTAAGAATATACGCATGTAAGTTGAGTAACTCACAGTTTAATGTGTCTTTAATTTACAGGTTTACAATGTATTTTTTTATTGCAGTTTTTCAGACGATTGACGGTTTAAAATATCTCATGTTCTCGTTAATTTCATTTCAATACGATTTAAGCCATTTTCGAAAGTTTTGTTCTATCGTCCGTTCATTTGGGATGAATTACTTAATAACCAGAAATTAACAATTCTTTTAAATAATTTTGGTTGTGTTCTTATTATAAAATGTGGAATTAATTTTATTTTCTTTCTTTGGCAGATTTTAAATTTTGAAAGTCTTTATGAAATACTACGTAATATATTGGAGGGGGGTAAATTGGCTGTTTTGTTTATTAAAACATGTATGAGGGTAAATCTAAATTAACATCCATGAAATTATGTCCATCTTCATAATTTCCAAGAGATGAAATATTCGGCATAGAAAGTATATACATGAAATACTTCATGTTTTTTTTTCACGTACGAAACCAACTGAAATAAGGTGACTGTTTTCGGATATATTGGTTTTATTTAAAAGAAAATTATAAAATTTCATTATATTTAATATTGTAGGTGATTAATCCATCAGATATACGAAGCAATCAAATTCACAAAACAAAAAACTTTTCCCCAGATATAACTGAAATTATTTCACTAGAATAACTAAATCCTTCAGTTCTTTCCACATACTTAGAAAGTCGAACTCTTGTTCGGATTTTAGTCATTTTGAATTACGTCACTTCCGTCTCTTTTTCAAGTTATTCTCGTATTTGGTCACTTTTTTGGAAGTGTCGAACCTACCCATTTATTTAATTTATGAAGGTAGATTTTTTTGATATTTTTCCTGTGTTAATCATATATCAAGTCGAGAATTCAAAACTTATTCGGTTTTATGAGAAATTATTGAAGTGATTTTTATTGATCGATCCGAATTAAATTCAAAACACAAACTTGTATCATCAAATATCATCTTCCTTTTTTTTTCGTTTCTGCGTATATCAATTTTTGTGGGTTATTTAATGTTACAAAAGGGAAATATTGTGTGGAACACTTACGAAAAGGAATTTGTAAGATTAGATATCTTTTCTCGGTGATTCATATATATCGGTCGAAAATTGGAGGGGTATCAGTTTTTTTGAGAAAAGGTTTTAGAAAGATGTATTGATCAATCATAACTAAATTCTTTTAAAATAAAATATTTTTTCCGAATAATCATTCATTCCATTAAATCATCAATTTTCGTGGGTTATTTAATGCCAAAGCCATCCTTATAGAATAGTAGTGATACTATTTAACCTATATCATGTTGGGGGGGGCTAAGTAGGTTTAGTACCTTTCCCAAGAATATTAGTCCGAAAGCTAAAGTAATGGTGATATTAGTATTCAATTTAGTATAAGTCAACAAATTTAAATCTCTCCAAATTTAAATCGTGGCTGCGTATCACTAACAATTCAATTAAAGATCAATCATTTGTTCACACACAGTTAAATCATCAAACAATTCTATTTCAAGAATAAATTATTTAGCCTAAGTTATTTGTTTGCTCTCATTTAAAATGGAAAGATTTCTTTTCGACCCATAGATAGAACCCTGTTAGATGCTATGTAAAATTTAAAAAAATCATTTAAACTACTGTCATTTTTTGCGCAGAGTAAGATGGTTCCAAGTATTGATTTGTAACATTAAAAATCATTTAAAGAGCTGTCATTTGTAGATACAAAGTTTTAATGATTCCAAGTGTTGCTATGTAAGTTAACAATTCATTTAAACAGCAGTCATTTCTTTACAAACTGTTATATGTTTCCAAGTATTGATATGTAAGTTAACAATTCATTTAAATTGCAGTCATTTCTTTACAAACTGTTATATGTTTCCAAGTATTGATATGTAAGTTAAGAATTTATTTAAATTGCAGTCATTTCTTTACAAACTCTTATATGATTCCAAGTGTTGCTATGTAAGTTAACAATTCATTTAAATTGCAGTAATTTCTTTACAAACTGTTATATGTTTCCAAGTATTGATATGTAAGTTAACTATTCATTTAAATTGCAGTAATTTCTTTAAAAACTTTTATATGGTTCCAAGTGTTGATATGTAACTTAACAATTCATTTAGACAACAGTCATTTGTTGGCACATAGTTAAATGATCAACAAGTTCTATTTGACCCATAGATGTTGCCCTGTAGTGTACTTTTAGTCAGGGTTTAGTTGAGAGCAATAGCAATGAAGGTGTACTCCACATTCCCCAAAACTCCTAGAGTTGAGCCTCATTTCCAGAATGTTTAGTAAATTAACTTGGACACTCATGGGGATCTCTATCAACTCTGCAAGGTTGAAGTTGGTGTAATTTACACTTCCAGGATTGGAGCCTCACCATCAGATATTTTAGTATCATATCCAGAACACTCGCCGGGATGTCTTACCCCTTTGCAGATGCGCAATCAGTATATTCTACACCTCCGGGAGTGGAGACTCACCATCGGCTATTTTAGTGTCATATCCAGGACACTCGTTGGGGGTGTCTTACCACTCTGCAGAAGTGCAGTCCGTGTATTTTAAACCTCCGGGAGCGAAGCATCACCATCAGATATTTTAGTGTCATATCCAGAACACTCGCCGGGATGTCTTACCCCTTTGCAGATGCGCAGTCAGTATATTCTACACCTCCGGGATTGGAGACTCACCATCGGCTATTTTAGAGTCATTTATTGGACACTCGTTTGGGGGCGTCTTATCCCTTTGCTGGTGTGCAGTCGGTGTATTATACCGTTCTTTCGATATTGTGCTGTTTAATTACTTCAAAAAGTAATACGACAAAGTGGAATTATCTATTCTAAAATTGATTACAAAATTTAAACCTTTTACCTCTTTGGTGTTTGTGCTTTTAAAATGAAATAGACGAGAATATTGGTCAAACATCTCCCAACAAGTTTGCAGCAGATACGATCACTGATATAACAACGGAACTTGGAAATTTCAGGACAGCTAGTTACACCATCAATTAATTATCTAATTATTTCAATTCATCAAAATTCCTTTAATATTTATAGTAGATTTTAAAATGGTATAATTCTAGATTTTCCATCGGAATATATTTATAAACATTAGAAAGTATCCAATACGAAAATTGACAAAATCAACATTTTTGAATTAATATCTTTTGATGAAGACACACATCATCAAAAAATATTAATTAAAAAATGTTGATTTATTTTATAAATGTTGACGTTTAATTATAAAGATTCTTTAATAATATTTTCAAAACTTATCTGCTGGGAATTGAGGGTAATATTTTTTGACAATTCAATATTCAATGGAAGATAATCAATGATACATTTCCTTTATCCTAAAATTTGTATTACTTTTTATGACATTGGATTTTCTGATTCATAATATTTTTCTTTAGATTTAAATCTCAAACTATTTGTAGGGAAACTATTAATATTAAATAATATCTTCGTAGGGAAACTATATATTTGATGGGAATTAATTGTTATTTTGTTTATTATCTATCTATTTATACATCTATTTATTTCATTTAAAATTAATTCATACAAACAGCAAATATATCATTTTTTTTTCTTTCCGTAATGATGGAGTTTAAAAAGCAAAAAATATTCCAAGATAAATTTTTCAGAAAAATACAAACAAAAAATTTGACCGATTGATTTAATTTTGATTTCTAGAAAACTTGATATGTTGTAATTTAGAGCTTTGCAAATTTAAAAAAATGTTTTTCAAACATTAACTTACATTTTTTTCTTGATTAATTCTAATTCATGTATTTTTTTCACTGTTTTTTGACTTACAGATTTTTCAACCAGGAAATATATCTAACGTGTCATTTCCTTGTTAATGGTATTGTATATTTTATCTTGGAAAACAATTTCCCGGTACCCATAGACATCGTGTATGGCGGAGAAATAAATTGGATTATTGAATCCATAAATTGTTTTGAATGATAAAAATAGAAGAATTAGCAAAGGGAACTGAGGACAAATATTGGATATCAACACTAGTTTCCAATTACAAAACATATTAACAATTCCGAAAACTTTCAATTAAAATTTCATATTATATCGTCAATCATATCTTCTGCATTCAAACAGGGAACTGATGTTCAAATGCAATGAAAGTGAATAAGATTAACGCAAACGATACTTAAAATTCCACATTTGCAAACGTAGAGCAGATATGGCATTTGGATGCAATATATGTGAGAAAGATTTTGCTAGCAGATATGAATTAAGTATTCATATGCACACACATACAAAAGAACGATCATTCAAATGTGATAAATGTGAAAAAACCTTTACAGTGTCTAGTAATTTGAAAATTCATAAACTCACACATACAGAGGAGAGACCATTCAAATGTGATAAATGTCCCCAAACCTTTTCACAGTCTCAAAATTTGAAAAGACATGAACGTATACATAGAGGAGAGGGATCCATGCAATTTGTATGAAATTCATTGGAAAGATGAAGCAAATCATTCAATGCAGTCATAAGCCAATATTCAATCATCAACATTGATACAATCTGAAAAGCATTCATTCCAATATGGAATATTCGACCAAAACATTGCTAATCATTCAAACTCGTCGACCACGTCACCACTCATGCCGACGCTGCCCATGCCAACGTTCGCTGATGCCCTACTGCTGCCACATCGTCGAAAACCTTGGCCAGTCGCAGAGAAATGTGTGACGTTTGAATTAAACTGACAGTTGCTTCTCTTTCGTCAGCCGAACTACCACTAACTGAGGTGTCGTCGTCGTCTATCGTCGTCACCATCGCCGCTTAGAGTTGCTGGAAGCTCTGTCTCTCTTTCTGTAAGTTTGTTCTTCACTATATGTGCCTGGGCCACTCTAATCGACTGTCAGCTCCTGGCGCCCGGCTTACCTACCTGTCTTGGCTGTCTGCATGCCTACTGACGCCAGTTAAAACGATCAGGTATGGCTTCACCGAGCAAGAAAGGGGAAAGAAACAAAGGAACGAAGTATATTGCTAGATTGTCCGTCGGTTTCCTGCGTCGTTTTGTTTTCTCGCTCAGTCTGGCATAAAAGTGGATACTCACCAACGGTGCCTTTGCTGTGAGGTGACACTCAACCAATGCCTTGTATAAGTCGTCGTCGTCGTCTTCATCAGACCGTCGTCGATTAACTTTGTGTTGTTTACCGTCCGTAGCTCCTGCCGATGATGGTATCATCCTCTGGATGTCATTTTGAACGGGTGGCAAAAAAGAAAAAATATTTTAGAATCTTTAAAAAATTTTCTTCTTCCGGCGAAACGCTAAAGTCAGTGATCGATGCTTGCATCGCTACTGGTGTTGCCACCGCTGAACCTGCATCAGCACCATCAGCAGCAGCGGCAGCATCATTATCACTGTCTTCGAAGTTGATGATACCTGGTTGATCCTGCCACTAGTCATATGCTTGTCTCAAAGCTTAAGCCATGCAAGTGTAAGTTCACGCCACGCATTAGAACGGGCGAAACCGCGGATGCCTCACAAACCGGACCTAATTTTCGGGATAGTAATCCTCCTCCTTCTTCCGAATATGGCCGCTGGATAGCAGCGGTAATTCGATAGCTAATACATGAGACACAAGCCACAATCAGTCGACGAGTCGTCGTTGCAGCTGTAGTTTTCCAGCGCGTCTCTAACTGCGTCGATCGTTCCGGGTCATAACTGCGCTACATATTAGACTCTGACTGATGTGCCTTCTTTCCTCCTCTTGTTGGCCTTGGCGTTGTCCTTTAATGCGGTTGGAGGATTGCGCGCATTCGGCCACAGGGCTCCTCCGCTTTGCTCATTTTAGATAACTCAGTGGTCGATAGCACCGTCTTTCATGGCCACGTATCTCTCGACGCTCCGTCCAATCAACTGTCGACGGTCTCTTTGAATTCTGGAGAGGGAGCAGAGCTTTCATATTTAGATCACCAATTCGTTACTGACATCTTAAATCATCAATTCATCTAAAGTCTCTCTTAACCGGCCGACATTTTACTAATCTAAATCCTAATGTTGTGCATTAATCACTCCATATCTCTAATTCTGATTGTTGATCGGGTTTTTGTGTTTAGAAAAGATTCTTCCATTTTAGTTGATTTTTGCGATTCATACATAAAATGAAGAATATTAATGTTTAATCTCTCGCTGGACATCTCATATTTCGATGGCCATTTTTAGAAAAGTATTTGATTTTAAGAGAAAATCTTTTACCATATTTCGCTCATCTAAATGCTTGATCTACTCTATACCTACTTAAATGATGAGTCGGTATAATAAGATTTGATGTTTTGATCATCTATTCGTTGATGACATCTTAAATGATGAGTCGGTCTAATAAGATTTGATGTTTTCATCACCTATTCGTTGATGACATCTTAAATGATGAGTCGGTATAATAAGATTTGATGTTTTCATCACCTATTCGTTGATGACATCTTAAATGATGAGTCTGTATAATAAGATTTGATGTTTTCATCACCTGTTCGTTGATGACATCTTAAATGATGAGTCGGTATAATAAGATTTGATGTTTTGATCGCGTATTCGTTGATGACATCTTAAATGATGAGTCGGTCTAATAAGATTTGATGTTTTAATCACCTGTTCGATCATGACATCTTAAATGATGAGTCGGTATAATAAGATTTGATATTTTGATCACCTGTTCGTTCATGACATCTTAAATGATGAGTCGGTATAATAAGATTTGATGTTTTGATCACCTGTTCGTTCATGACATCTTAAATGATGAGTCGGTATAATAAGATTTGATGTTTTGATCACCTGTTCGTTCATGACATCTTAAATGATGAGTCAGTATAATAAGATTTGATGTTTTGATCACCTATTCGTTCATGACATCTTAAATGATGAGTCGGTATAATAAGATTTGATATTTTGATCACCTGTTCGTTCATGACATCTTAAATGATGAGTCGGTATAATAAGATTTGATGTTTTGATCACCTGTTCGTTCATGACATCTTAAATGATGAGTCAGTATAATAAGATTTGATGTTTTCATCACCTATTCGTTCATGACATCTTAAATGACTTGTCGGTATAATAAGATTTGATGTTTTGATCACCTATTCGTTCATGACATCTTAAATGATGAGTCGGTATAATAAGATTTGATGTTTTGATCACCAATTCGTTGATGACATCTTAAATGATGAGTCGGTATAAAAGCTTTCTTAATTGGCCGATGATTTACTATTCCAAATCCTGATGGTGGGCATCTGGTCATTGATCTTGTGTTTGTGTTTAGAAAAGATTTTCCATATTATTGGATTCTTGCTATTCATTCATAAAATGAAGATTATTAAGGCTTAATCTCTCGCTGAACATATCACATTGTGATTGCACATTTCAGAAATAATCTGAGTTTGAGGGAAATCTTTTACCACATTTTGCTGATATAAATGTTTGGTCTACTGTATACCTACTTTAATGATGCGTTGGTACAATAGATTTAATGTTCTGGGGCTCTGACTGTAAGCGCAGCTCACCAGACATCAGCCGAAACGCGGATGTCTACGGCTAACTCCGACAGCAAGCAAAAGAACCCCTGAGCCTTAAGCCGTAAGCGCACATCAACTGACGTCGGCCGAGCCGCATCGCTTTACAGGTAACGTCTTGAGACTGCTGCTAGGGCTCTATCTATAAGCACACAGTACGAGAAGCCGGCCAACCCCATCCATATAGCAGTATCAATACTACCGCTGCTTGGAAGAAACTGCGCTTCATTTTATCGGTCAGGTCTGACTTCCATACGACCGATAGCCTATCGATTGTTGTCCATGCCTTTACTAGTCGTTTGTCGATGTCTGTCTTGGTTGTGTGAGACACTGCTTCCTAGGTAGGTGAATTTGTCAACAAATCTGCAGAGCGCAATCATTTAATGTGGAGATGTCGCCTGTTTGATTGAATCACATATATTTCGTCTTGTGTACGATAAAATGGAGGCCGATTCCTGCAGCGGCTCGTTCCAGACTATGTAGTAGGGTTTCGGCTTGTGCGGGTGCATTTGCGAGAAGTGCTATATCATCGTCGTAGTCAGCGTCGGTAATTGTTTTAGCGGACTACCTTCTGCTTCTTTTGTTAGTATGGAACCGTTTTCTTTGATCTTATCAACAAATGTTATAAGCACGTCGTCTCGACATATGATAAAGAGGTACGGGTCTAGTGTGTCTCCTTGCAGTACACCTGCTAAAATAACGAAGTGCTCTACCTTCTGCTCACTTCGTTTATCGTTTGCCATGCTATCCTAGATTTTCTATCTTCAACCGAGTCTCTAATCTTATCGATCTGATTTTGTTTGTATTCTGTCTATTATTTTAGGTAATTCCCTGAAACTTAAAAAGGCGCAGTTATAATGATGCTATATAGAAACGCATAGAAAAAGTTCGCTAACCGAATGGAAACACAAAAATCTTTAACATTGTTACTGGTGTTCGTCTCTGCGATATATTAACCCCACATCCTTCTCGATGACGTACTTTGAACGTCAATAGATCTAATGAAAGAAAATGGCTTTTCACTTAAAAAGCCAAGAAGAAGACGATACCTTGGAGAAACTATTACGGACTCAGACTACGCTGATGACATAGCGCTTCTTTCAAATACACCTACCCAAGCTGAATTCAAGCTGCACAGTCTGGAGCAGGCAGCAGAAGGCATTGGTGTCCATGTTAATGCAGATAAAACGGAATATATATTGGTTTTAATCAAAAAGGAGACGTCTGCACACTAAATGGTTGTTCTCTGAAAATAGTTGAAAAGTTCACGTACCTAGGAAGCAACATCTCATCTACTGAAAATGGCATCAAAATGTGAGTAGCGATGACAAGAACTGTTATCGATCATATAGAAGTCAGACTATAAAATAAAATGCAATTTCTTCCAAGCAGTGTGTGTGTGTGTGTGTGTGTGTGTCAATATTACTATATGGATGCACCACATGGACGCTGAGAAAGTTTATAGAGAAAAAGCTAGACTGGAACTTCGCACGAATGCTACAAGGTACTTGCACAAATGCTAGGAACAACATTGCACAAATTAGCTGCTGCACTGCCACCTGCCTCCCATAACACCATCTAAATTAGATGAGCAAGACGTGCAGGACACTGCTGGAGAAGTAAGCACGAATTCATTAGCAACGTTTTCTTGTGTTCCCCTTCACACGGATATGCTGACCGACCAACAAGAACCTATTAAAAACAGTTCTGTACGGACAAAGGATGTCGATTTGAAGACCTGCCGGAAGTGATGGATGATAATGACGAATGGCGATATATATATATATATATATATATATATATATATAGAGAGAGAGAGAGAGAGGGAGGAGACACACAGAGCAAGAGAGAGAGAGAGAGAGAGAATAACATCCATGTTAGCAGCACAACATGATGATAATGATGATATATATATATATAAATATATGTATGCACACATATAGATGTATGCATAGGCATAAAATATAAATCTCTCTTTATATGTATATATATATATATATATAGATCGATAGATAGATTGATAGATTTGGATGAATGCATAGAAATATGTATTTCTATAAATATATGTATAAATACAAATATAGTCATCTATACACATATTCACATACAGAGAAATAGACATACATATATTCACATATCCACACATATATATGCATATATTTTACATATATGTACAGGGTGGAACGATGAAATTGTCACCCTAGAAAAGACGACATGATTCCATTTCCGTTTAATGAAAACCGGTTTTCTTTTTTTTATTGCAGACCATCTACTAGTTGGCCAGTTGTGTACAAATCCCAAGAGCGATAAGACCCTTCTTTCATGTCTGAAAGTGACACAATGTTCAACGAGCGAGATCGGAGATGCGCAGCTGTACAATTCATGCTGTCTACCGATCCAAGTTATGACAACAGGACCATTGCCATCAGCCTCAAAATCCAAATCTGGATTGCCACGAATAACAGTGACGTGCCCAGGGTGATGAAAACAAAGTTTCGGCTACGGTTATGGTCTTTGGTATGGTTTCAAGTGAAGGCCACATAATGCCACCTCACATCTTCGAAGTCGGCTTGAAAGTCAACACCAAAGTGTACCTGGATGTGCTGAAGAGTGTGGTGATCCCCTGGTGCAATCAGGTGGCCGGTGACAGACCCTGGGCGTGGCAGCAGGACTCAGCGCCGGCCCACAAGTTCAAAGAGACCCAGGCTTCGCTTCAGAAGGAGTACGACGACTTTGTACCCTTCTCTCACTGGCCCCCTCCTCCCCCGGCCTGAATCCGCTGGACTACTTCGTTTGGTCATACGTCGAGAACATCACCAACATGACCTCCCACAACACCAAAGCCAGCCTGATCGCCGCCATCCGCCGAGTATTCACCGAGCTCCTGCCGGCGCTTATGGAGAAGGCATGCTCCTAGTTCTGGATCCGTATCAAAGCGGCGATTGAGGCTGAAGGCGGCTACATTGAATAGATATCAGCTCTACAACATAATCAAGTTACTTGAATTGATTTTTTTCAATAAAACTTTAAAAATAAAGCTGTAGTGTTGTTTTCTTTAGGACGACAATTTTATCGTTCCACCCTGTATATATACACATATATACGTATATATATATATACATATATATATATGTGCATAAATGTATATTCATGCATATTTACATACATATGTATATATATATATATATATATATACGGGGATCATTAAATAAGTTTCCAGACTTTTTTCGTATCGGCGCTTTTATTGATAGTACACACATGAAACTCTAGTCCCCTTCGAAGGAATCTCCTCCAGCTGCAAGGCACTTGTTGTACCGTTCCGACAACTTCTGGAAGGCCCCATGGAAATCCTCTTGTGTGAGCGCGTCAATGACCTTCGCCACAGCTTCTTTCATCTCCTCAATTGTCTAATAACGAAAGCCTCTGAGCTTAGGAAATAATCAAACGTCACAGGGACCAACGTCTGGACTGTAGGGAGGCTGAGGAACTGTCTTGATGCCCACCTTGGTCAAATAGTCTGAGACGAGGGTGGAGTTGTGGACTGGTGCATTGTCCTGGTGGAAATGCCACTGACCCGATTTGAAAAGTGCTAGCCTCTTCCCAAGGAATCTCATCCTGAACTCCCTTAAAACCTCAACATAGTAACCCTAACCCCAACCCTTTGGCCAATCAACTCTGGTGTTTTGACTTCCTTACTCCTCCCACACCTCTCATCATCCCTCACAGACTCCCTGCCTTCCATGAATCTCTTATGCCACTCAAAAACTGATGCTCGATTCATGCAAGATGGCCTAAAAGTAGTCTGAAGCATTCCATGCGTTTCTGTGGCATTTTTTCCAAGTTTATAACCGAATTTTATTGCATATCGTTCTTCTAAAGTGTCATCACGTCCAGATTGTATTTTTAAAATTCAGAAGCTTTAACAATCAGGCTTTAGTAGGGTGTATTCCAATTGCTGCTGTAGCTGTTCCTTTGAACCTGAAATCATAAAAATTGGTCTGTCATCTCATAAGATGTATAGCAATAACATACTGGATTTCAAAAGTCTACGCCAATTTTAAATGTCCGTACGAAAAAAGTGTGGAAACTTATTGAAGGCACTATATATATATATATATACAAATACATTCATGGTAACAGACATTCATAAATACGTATACACACTTACACGGAACCTCACTTTATGCAATTACTGATGACAAAAATTCAGCTAAGACAACGCTGTGGGATTGTAACCAAGGCAACCAGCTATAGGAAAGAACCTTACAAAGTACTCAAGGCAACCAACCATCGAAAAGCAACTAACGCAGTCTCCTATAGGTAAGTATCTCGTGCAAGGAAGAACACATCCAAAGCAGCTCACCGGAAAATTGAACTCAAAGCCATGGGTATCCGACATAGGAAAATACTCATGTCAACTCATTATATGAAAGAATCAAAGACAACCCATGATTAGAAATCACCCAAGACAACTCACTATAAATATGTATATACAGATAGAGAGATATATTTGGATGTATGCATAGAAACCTTCAAATGAAAATATCAAAGACAATAAAGCATTTAAGACAAATGAAGATATGAAAGCACACAAGGCAGCAAACACCCAATATGAATATAACCAAAGGCAACTGGCCATATTAATGCACTCAAATCACTAATGTAGCCATGGCAACCCGACTTAGGAAAATAGCCATGTCAACTCACCATATGAAAGAATCAAAGACAACCCATGATTAGAAATAACACAAAGCACCTGACCATATTAATGCACTCAAAACACCATAGTATAATAAATTTTAATGATCCTACACGACTACTTAATAAGCGTAGTGAGGTAATATTTAAATTAAGATATAAAAGTAAATTAAAATTAACTTGAATGAGGACTACCAAGGGTTGTTCTACTGACTAGGAGAATAAGATATGGATATTGCATGAAATCACTTAAATTTGGATTATTATAGAATACAGGCTTTATCAATTCCTCTAATTATATATAATCTAATTCCTGTCTATGAGGTTATAATCTATGCGGGTGCATAACACCAACTTGGGAAGACGTAGCCCTAAAGGTGGTCGTGTCCTCTGTAAGGTAAAAAACGTACGTTCAAGATACATTAGATAATGTGGTCACGCATTCTTACCGTGACTAGTTGATTTGGCATCGCTTATGTGTGGCATGAACTGGTGGCCCATTGGTAGAAGTTCGGTTTCTGCATTCCCAGGTTGCTAGTTCGATCTCTAGTGGTGGAGATCTCGGTATGCACTGCTGATGAGACCCAGTAAGGTCGAAACAGCTGTTCAGTGTACCGTATGTCGCATGTGGGTGTGTGGTGGATTTTCTAGTCATGGTAATTTAATATATATATATATATATATATATATATATATATATATATATATGAAAAATTAGGAAAAAAAATTAGGAATAGCCACTTCATGTTTCACGGTCATGCTCTGACATAATGGATACAGTTTTCAGATGTTTACATATCGATCGAAACGTTTATCTAAATTTGACAATTCACAAAAATGGCATTTAAAATTTCCCTCTCTACCCAGTTCCCGTGGGGTCTGTAGAATACGCTGACTGCATCTCTGCAGAGTGGTAAGACCGCCCATCCCCATATGTTTCCTGGGTATAACACTTAACCATCTCATGGTGAGGGTTCAATTTTGGAAATTCAGGTTATATAAAGTACCCTTTATTGCCATTACTTCGATGTCTACTCGGTCCCGGAGCGGAAGAAACTGTAAGGGTCAAATCTATGGGTCAAATAGAATTATGTAATGATTAACTCTGCGTGAAACCATTTAACTGTGTGAGTAAACAGGTGCTATGGCTCGTTTAGTGTTGTTACAAACAAAATATTTGCTCACACACATATGTATATGTGTGTGTGTGCGCGCACGCGCCAATATATATATATATATATATATATATATATATATGTGTGTGTGTGTGTGTGTGTGTGTGTGTGTGCGTGCCGGTGTATATTTATTTCTGGTACCACAGAACCCAAAGGAACAGGAAAATATCAATCAACATTAGTGTAAGTTTGTAATAATTTTCTATATGATTGTTATATTTTAAATTAAGATATTTTCGCACTAATTTGATTTTTCCGCCTTTAGGAAAATCATCATTTACCTAATTGTTAAAATCATTGAGAACTTCTTAAATAAAATGTTCATAATCTTAGAAAACGATATGAAATTTACTGAAAATAGACGATATAAAGAAAATTTATTGGTTTTACGGTTACCTTCCCAACCCGAAATTCATATTACGTTAATAATTGGGGTTGACAAGTATAGTGGGTAAACTGTCTCATTAGTCTAGTTGGTAGAGTGTTCGCAAATGGTCCGGGAGAACTGAGTTCAATCCCAGGTCGCGTCTTACCAAAGATTTAAAAAATTGTACTTGATACCTCCTTGCTTAACACTCAGCAATAAAAGGTATGCATCAAGTATAAAGTGGAGAAATCCGGCGAAAGGAGTAGCACCCTTCTCTACACACCTCAGTGTAGTAGCTATTGAAAAAGGAGCCGTCTGGTCGTCCTTGACTACGGTCGCCAAACTTACTTATCATAGTGAGAATGAGTTTATTGCTAGTAAAAATCTTATTTTTGGTACAACAATATTTATAGCTAGTTTGGGTGGCTGATACACATGTATTTATTATTTCATTTCTAAATATTGGTTTTAAGGTTTACCCTCCTCCCAAATTAATTATTGTTGTTGGTCGAGTAGAGTGGGAATGAGTTAACTACTTGTAAAATATATTCTGGGTTCTACAAGCTAATTTGGGCAGCTGATACACATATACTTGTTATTTCATTTCTAAATATTTTCTTCGGTAACAAAAGAGTGGGAAAATTAGAACAAAGTTACAGAAGATTATTTTCAAGAATTTAACATTAAAAAAGATCACTACCTCTTGTTTATGAGGTATTTTTCATTTTCCTTGTCTTACATATTCTTTTTGTTGTAGGAACAATTTAAAAAACATAATAAACGTCGAACTTGAATCTTTTCTCGGAAAGAAATGGAGCCGTCCACTAAAAAATATCTTACACACCCTTAGCACTGAGACACTGAAATAATCTGCATTTAATTTTACTTGCATATATTTCAGAATTATATCAAACACATTAAATCTCTAAAAATAGCCAGGAGCTGAGTGTTAAGAAAAAGGTGGGTTCCATGTAATTTTTCATTCATATTTATTTCAAGTTGTATTTTTCTTGTTCTACTAAGAATATACGCATGTAAGTTGAGTCATACTTTGTTTTTAATTTCCAGGTTTATGATGAATTTTTTTTATTGTAGTTTTTTAGGAGACTGACAGTTTAAAATATCACGTTATAATTGTTCTGTTCTGGTAAATTTCATTTCTTTACGACTTTACCTATTTTAAAATGTTTTTTTTTCTATTTGCTAATTATTCGGGATGATAACCTTAAATTTCTAATTTCATTGAGATTTGTCAATTCAAAATGGAGGATTTGATGCATTTCCTTTTTTTTCATTACGTCTGGCAAATAAAAAATTCATTTAATTTTATTTGGTTCACTTGTTTATATAAAATGTTTCATCATTTTTTTTTCAAACTTGTTTTAATATTCGAAAAATCTTTATAAGATAATATATAATACATTTGAGGGGGTAAATTTACAGTTAAAAAAAGATCTTATCAACGTTATTTAAAATTAACGTCAATTACATTCTTTTCTTAATACTTTTGAAGAGCTCATACGTTTTTAATAATTGCAAAAGATAATTTGTTCGGTACGATAATTATATTCACAAAATGCATCTTTTATGCAGTAAACGACCTGAAATAACAAGTTTTGTTTTGGAAAGGTCGATTTTATCAGAAAGAAAAGCATGAAGCTTATTCATATTTAAGATGGCGATAAATAAGTTCATGAAATATACGAAACTATCACACCCACCAAAAAAGACGCTTCTCTCCAGTTACCGCTAAAATTAATTCACTGGAATATCTAAATGCTTAAATTCTTTCCACCGACTCGAACTGATGATGGCATTTTATTTGCCTTGACCTTCATCACTTCCGTTTCATTTTTAAGTGATTCTCGTATGTAGTCATTTATTGTACTTAAAGAACCAACGCTTTTATTTCATCTATGCAAGTAGATTATTCCAATTCTGCCATCCATACAAAAAATTGTTTCTTTTTCGTTTTTGATACTGCTTACCCGCCTCTCACTAAACCTCTCGTAGAATAAGTTGATAAAATTTTAAATTCTAAAGTCTAGTATTCTTTCTTTGTGAATTAATGGCAATCATATTTTGTTCATGTTTCTGAACCCTAAAAATTTTGTAATTTTTCTAAATTTAAATATTTTGTGTTATTTTAGATTTTTTCATAGCGTAACTATAGATTTTAAATTTAAATATATTTGAATTACATCAGAATTTACAAAAAGAAAATATTCAGTGGAACGCTTAACAGTTCACTTTAAAATGATAAAGTCAACAGTTTAAATTTTGTTAGTTTTTGTGACGAAGTATTTCAGTGGGATTCATTGACTGATCCCAAATAAATTCTTTTAAATTCAAAAGTCAATCTTTTTAATATAAACTTTCTTTTCTTTGTTCACTTGGAATGTCAATTTTCATGAGTTATTTAATGCCAAATCCGTCTCAGTAGAAGAACAGCAGTGATGATATTTAATCCATTGCTTGGCAAATTAGGGAGTTCAATAAATTTGTCTTTTTTTCTCTATTTATTTTGCAGTATGAAAACTTTTAGAAAATGCTACATAATTTTGTTGAGGGGGTAAATTTATTATTGTACTTTTTTGATTGCTGTTTAAGCTTTTGTATAATAATTTATAAGCGGCGTCATAATATGCCGGCTCCAAAGAATATATATATATATAATGTTTTTTTCTTTTTCTTTTTTTACGATTGAAATAGTTAATATAAAAAGGACTGACTTTACAAATGGGTGTTTTCTTTTAAGGAAAAGAAAAAATATTTTTGTTGACTGTGCAGATATTCATAAAATATACGGAATTATAGGAACTTCACATTAAACCACTTCTCGTCTGTTATCTCTCAAATTAGAACATTATAATATCTGAATACTTCAATTGTTTCCACATACTGATTCACTTGGACGAGTGTCGTCTTTTTTAGTTGCTTTGGCCGTCGTAAGTTATGTCCCCTTATCAAATGACTCTTATTTCGTCAGTTTTTGGAAATATCGAACAAATTCCTTTCATTAAATCCAGGCAGCGATATTGTTTCCATTCTGGTATCCATAGAATAAAAAACCGATGGTTATTAGTTACTTAGACTTGGTGAAATCTCTTGTCTGTCTCTTCCACTTTGTCTCTGGTAGAATCAGTTGATGAAATTTTAATTCTAAATTCTACTATCCTTTCTTTGTTAAATAACTGCTATCATAGAATAGAATATTGAGAAATTTGTCTTTGAAGTTTATTCATATTTAGATGGATAGGTAATTATTTTTTTCTGGTGAGGGGAGGGGTTTGTTTATGCTATTGAAATTTTGAATTGTATCATTTATTTATAACAAAGATGTATTGATGATCAGTTCTTTTAAATTTAATACTTGAACTGTTAGGATTGAATATTATTTTCCTTTCGTGGTTAAACTTATTGAATTAATGGTAATTAGTGTTAAATATTAATTTAGATGAGCCTTCAATAAATGAGGATTCCATTAATTCAATTTAAATACATTTTTATATATTTTAAATATTTATATATACAGTCGATGCCTAGGCTTATATATATATATATATATATATATATATATATTGTCATATATATATATATATATATATATATATATATATATATATATATATATATATATTAAAAAGTGAACCTTCGAATCGCCCTCGACTACAGTCATCAACTTTACTTATTTTATAGTTTGAAATTAAGAGGATTGTTTGCGGCAATGATGTCTCTGACTTCGTTTCATATAAAGATATTTGTAGTTTAGAAATGTCAAAATAAAATTCCGATAACCAAACCCGCCCGCTACAATTTTATTGATTTTTTTTTTCTTTCGAATCATCAGACAAAGAAAATATTCATTTTATTATTTCTTATAGAATTGTTAATAGAAAAAACATGAAGTAAAGTTGTTTAGTAAAATTGTTGACTTTAGTCGAGGATAACCCGAAGGCTCCCTTTTCAATAGCTACTACACCAAGGAGTAAGGGAATGCGCCACTTCAATCCCTGGATTGCTCCACTTTACCCTTTATCCGTACCTTATAATGCCGAGTGTTAAGCAATGCGGCATCAAATACCATTTTTTTGTGTCTTTGGTATGACTCGACTTAGGACTGAACCCCGGTCTCCCGATACATAAGTGAAAACTCTACTTTTTCAAAAGTATTTTACAGTTTTTGTCTTCAAAAATGCGATGTAATATTCCCGAGGGGGTAAATTTTTGTTTTTCTTTACATAATTTACGTTGAAATTAACGTTTTTTAATATCTGTGCCCGTTTATGTCTGCTGGTTCTATAGGGTCAGCTAAGTCAGAGTGTATTAATTCAAAGGTAAATGCTGCACGTCTGTCAGGTTGTCTATTTCTGCTCTGAAAAAATTTTCCCTGGATACAGATTTCACAGTTCTTGTTTAGAGTACCTATTTTTTCTTTAATTTTCATTCCTTTAACCACATTTGGCAATTTTCTAATGTCATCGTAGTTGCAATGACCAAGTATCCTATGCCAAGTATTTATATCACAGCAGCCCTGGCAACTATCTTCCGATTTGTTCGTTGTAGACATTAAATAATATAGCCTGTTGTGGACGAATATATTAAATTTATTCCATTTTTATGAATCAGCCCATTCTTGTTTTTCTTAAATGTTATAGCCGCCCCGTTTGCCGTGGCAGACTTGGCAGAAAGTATATCCTGCGGGTAGGAGGGTATAAATAATACCCCTTTTAAGGTGACTGACTCCCTGTTTCCATTTGCGTTTACCAGGTGTTAAAGCGACCCCATTCGTCTTAGTACCGTCAGCCAGTTCTATAAAATGGTTATCAGGTTGGAATGAGTCATCAAAATTTTTGAATCTCTCAATATCCCTTATAATATGTGAGGTATCCCCCGTATCAACCATAATTCTCTTGCTTTCAACGGTTCTCTATGGTCGGTCATTTATTCCAAAAACAAATGAGTTATCTTCTTCTTCTGTTGCGGCTATCATGGTATCTCGCTTTTTATAGCGACATGACTCCCTCACATGGGTCTGTCTTTTGCAGTAGTTATACCATTTTTTATTCTTCTTGAAATTGTTTGGCCATATTTTTGCTACATGCCCTTTTCCATTACATTTAAAACACGAAACTTCGTTACTCATTTTTGAAAATGAATTTGTTAATTTCATAACATTGTCATCCTTTGAGTTTTATGATATTTATCTGTATCCTCGATACTTCGAAGTTGCGTTTTGAATTCGGAGAACGTTACCTCCTTATGGCTATGAGTCACATATATCGAAAAATCATAGGTAGTCCTTTTAGAACCATGGCGATTATTAAACCATCGCTTAATGTTTCTCCGGCATTTCTTAGTGCCGTTACTGTTGCTTCTGTTCTAATAATATAGTCGGTAACACTTTCATTCTGTTCCTTTCTTATTGACGTTAATTCAGTATATAAAGAAATAATTCTTGATTTTCCCTTACCTGCGTAATGGTCACGTAATATCTTCAGAGCTTCTCTTCCAATGTCAGAGGCTTCTCTCATGATAAAGGACAGGCTTTTGTCATCCAGGAATTGTATCCGTTCGTTATATGCTTCCTTTTTCCTTTCCGTATCTGTTTCGTCTCCGCTAAGGTTTTTTTTTACCTAAAATAGCATCCTTTGAACTTAAAGCGTGAAGGTATCCTAAGAACTTGTTTTCCCAAATTTCATATTTGGTTTCATCTCTGTCAAATAATAACGTGCTCCATCGACTTCAATTATCTCTTCTACTGGGCCCATTATCTGTTGAAGTTGCCATGTCTTAAGATAAGGATATGTAGAGCGAAATTAGACGAAAAAAAACAAAAACACGCGTATTCTTGAAAAGGAGAATAGAAGATTAATTTATTTTACAAAAAGGAGAGTTACACAAAACAACTGCTTGGGTTATCTAACTTGATTTACGTCTTTTTAACAGTCGTCACTCACTTTTTGAATAGCCGATAAGCATTTCAAACCGGCAAGAAGCTTCCCAAGAAATAAAACTAAAATCTAACGAAAGTTGATTAGCGAAATTTTCCAAAGTTAAACTAACTGAAAGAAGAATCATCTCAAGAATTCTGTGGAAAAGATAACTTTACAGAAGACTCAATTGAAATTAAAAGAATATTAAAAGGACTCTGAATCACTGAAAGATAAAATTCAACCTGGGAACTCTCCTGAAAAAACAACCTTTCAGAAGACTCAAAATTAAATAAAGACAGAAACATTTTGACAAAACTAAAAAGAAAAGATACTTAAATTCAAAGATTTCCTAGACATTTTCTCAGATAAGTCCCCGCAAGTTACAATAAAATTTGCAACACTTTATCTTTTCTATCCCTTTCTTTCTTGTTTATTTTGAATAAAATTCCCTTTTAAAAACTTTATTTTTTTTTGTTATCTTTTTGAATCAATATCCGAACTAGAAAGCCGTGGAAATTACAGTTTGAACTTACCGATTAAAATTACACATACCAAGTTAAATACTAAATTTGGCTTTACTGTCACTCTTCATATTAAATTTTACTCTAAATTCCTTTATATTAAATTTTACTCTTTAAATTTTTTTGTATTGCAGATTTTATCCTTTAAAATTCTTATATACTCTTTCTTTTATTGGCTTCCCAATATTCAAAGTTGATTGGGAGAAGTTATATTTGAACTCTAATCTTAATCATTTGCTCGAATAATTCAATATGATGTTTATCTTTTAAATTTACTGTTTACTTGATTTCAGATTTTTGACAGAGGAAATATATCACACGTGTCGTTTCACTGCAAATAATCTGTATACTGCATCTTGGAAAACAATTGGATGATTCCAAGTTTTATTTTTAAAGTATAAGTAAAATTTCATCAACGCAAAAATAAAGAAGATATGACATTTGAATGTATTATATGTATGAAAGGTTTTTCTTGGGAAAGTCGCTTGAAAATTCATATGCGTTCACATAGAGGAGAGAGACCATACAAATGTGATCAGTGCAATAAAGCGTTCACAACATCTGGCGATTTGACTCGTCATGAACGCATACATACAGGAGTGAGACCATACAAATGTGATCAGTGCAGTAAAGCCTTTATACACTCTCATCATTTAACATGTCATGAACGCACACATACTGGAGTGAGACCATACAAATGTGATCAGTGCAATAAAGCGTTCACAACATCGAGGGATTTAACTCGTCATGAACGAACACATAGAGGAGAGAGACCATACAAATGTGATCAGTGCGACAAAGCCTTTACACAATCTCAAACTCTAAAAGATCATGAACGCACACATACAGGAGTGAGACCATACAAATGTGATCAGTGCAATAAAGCGTTCACAACATCTGGCGATTTAACTCGTCATGAACGAACACATAGAGGAGAGAGACCATACAAATGTGATCAGTGCGACAAAGCCTTTACACAATCTCAAACTCTAAAAGATCATGAACGCACACATACAGGAGTGAGACCATACAAATGTGATCAGTGCAATAAAGCGTTCACAACATCTGGCGATTTGACTCGTCATGAACGAACACATAGAGGAGAGAGACCATACAAATGTGATCAGTGCAATAAAGCGTTTGCACGATCTCATCATTTATCACGTCATAAACTCACACATACAGGAGCTAGACCATACAAATGTGAACAATGCAATAAAGCGTTCACACAATCTACCAATTTAAATCGTCATGAACGAACACATAGAGGAGAAAGACCGTACAAATGTGATCAGTGCGACAAAGCCTTCACACAATATCAAACTCTAAAAGATCATGAAAGCACACATACGGGAGTGAAACCATACAAATGTGATCAGTGCAATAAAGCGTTTGTACGATCTCATCGTTTAAAACGTCATAAACTCACACATACAGGCCACAGACCATATAAATATGATCAGTGTAATAAAGCGTTCACACAATCTACCAATTTAATTCATGAACGCACGCATAGAGGAGAAAGACCATACAAATGTGATAAATGAAACAAAGCCTTTACACAATCTCAAAATTTAAAAGACCATGAACGCATACACACAGGAGAAAGACCATACAAATGTGATAAATGAAACAAAGCCTTTACACAATCTCAAAATTTAAAAGACCATGAACGCATACACACAGGAGAAAGACCATACAAATGTGATAAATGAAACAAAGCCTTTACACAATCTCAAAATTTAAAAGACCATGAACGCATACACACAGGAGAAAGACCATACAAATGTCATTAGTATAACTAAGCCTTCAGACGATCTCATCATTTAAGATATCAAGAACAAATACATACAGGATAGAGACCATACAAATTTTATACGATTTGATACGTTATACACGCACACATACAGAGGAAAGATGATAGAAAAGTAATCAGTAGCAATAAAGCGTTCATAACACCTAGAGATTTAAGACGTCCCTAATGAACATAAAGAGGTGAGCGACTATGAAAATGTGATCAATGCAACAAAGGCTTTACACAATCTCATAATTTTTAAAATTGTGAACGCACACACATTTTAATGAAACATTTGTGGAAAAAGCAGTTGCTCAACTAACACCGAAATCCAATTTTTATTTGACAAGTCTCCTTCCATATTAAAACGTACGGGAAAAAATAAAATTGCTTTGATAATTCGCATCTATCATCACGATTTGAAATGTCCAGCCATAGACATAGCCTTTCAGTTCATTATTCTATATATTAATCTCAGCAAACACAAAAGTTGAATTTTTATCTGAAACAAACGTTAAATTCACAGACTTGAACTGTGAAATACAAAACGAATGTCACGTACCAAATACTTACAACCAACACTTTACTCGTTCATCGGTACTGAAAGAAAAAAAAAAACTTTATCAACTTCTTTTGGGAGATTAGGATCAATCGTTTCATTTGGACATAACGTAGTGGAGGAAATTTCATGGATCCAACACTCATCAGGTTTTTGGCAATAAGAAGATATGTTCACCTGAAATTATGGAAGTATTTCTTCTGGCTTAAATCAAATATTGCAAATGAGAAAGAAGAATGTTTAAAACATCACTTCAGTATAGAAGATGTAACCAAAATTTCACAATGAATCCGAGTTGAATTGATGACAATAATTCAAGTTTCAGGAAACCAGTGACAAATATAAATAAAAACTCCTCCGACAATCGGAATCATGTATATAAAGCCATAGTTCGTATTAGTAATGCTCGAAGAAAAATTAATGAATTTCTTTTCTTTTTTCTTTTTTTTTTTTTCTTTTTTTTTTTTTTTAAAACATCCCAATTTTTTTTTCTGCTGTACATTATGATTTTTTGTAAATATTTTATCTTGAATTCATTTTTCGAAACAACCATTTTGCTTTTTATCTTTCACAAATTTGTAATCTGTATTTTAGATTTTCAATATAATTCCTGGGATTTTTCTTTTTGCTGTTATTTATACTGAGATGGGATTATACCAACTCAAAATTTTCTTTTTCTAAACTTCCAGTTAAAAATAAAGAAATGAGGAGAGACTCCTTCAAGCATTAGTAAAAAGTAAGGAACGACAGAACCAAATGGAAGAGTTACTATTAAAATCGTTAAACTGCACTAAAGCTCCTGAGAAGAATATTACTATGTACAATACCATAGAAACTTTTGAGTGTGTACTAGAAAACGATAAAACCTTTGATGCATTCTACAGACGATATGAAGACGTATTTAACGTGGATTGCAAAGAATGATAAAACGAAAAATATGTACGTTTATTACTCAGGAAATTGGGTAGAACTGAACACAGTAGGTTCCTTGATTGTATCCTCCCTCCAAAAAACAATGGATCTGGAGTTCTCAGAGAGAGTTGAATTATTATCTGAACAATTTGGGCGAAGCCCATCACTTTTTCATAAGAGATGGAAATGCCTTAATATATTTAAAGATGACCAACAATATTATTTGATGTTTGCGGCGATTGTAAATAAACACTACGACGATTTCAAGTTAGCAGATTTAACCGCAGACGACTTCAAATGTCTTATTTTAGCGCAGGGTCTGGTCTCAGCGGAAGATGCTGAAATTCGACGCCGTGTGTTAACTAAATTACAGAACAAACAAGGTCTGACCCTTAAAAAATTGGCTGAGGATTGCAAGAGGGTAGTATCCGTTAAAAGTGACTCTAAAACTATTCAGAAATCGGGAGTCACTCATATAAAAAAAATCAAGAGCAAACCGACACGCTATTCCCCATAGAAAGTGAAAAGTAAAATTGTGCGACCAAAAATTTACGACAAAGTACGAATAGACGGAAAAATCCACCACCAGGACATGTTATATCTGTGGTGACCTACACTGGATGAGGATTTGTCCAGCGAAAAAGAAGTTAACCAGTAAAAACTGTGGTAAAGTTGGATACGAAGTAACACGTTGTTGGTATGCCAAAAAATCGAGGAAACCCAGAAATAAAATAAGACAAACACAGTCAGGCGATAACAAAGATGGGAATTTACGCAAATACATAACGGTTAGAATTTTTAACAAGACCGTAAAATTCCACCTTGACTCGGGTTCCCACCAATCGATAATAAATTTGCATACGTGGCGATGTCTAAACAAGCCATCTTTACTGAGAACGAAAAAGACAGCACGTTCTGTAACAGGTGATAGTATAAACATTTTGGGTGAAATAGTTCTCACGGTAACCTTGAATAGAATTACAAAGAAACTTGTAGCATATGTGCTAAAAAAAACACAATCTATTCGTTACAGATTGGATTGAAAAATTCAACCTTTGGGACTGCCCTATGAGTACGTTCTGCCGTAATTTAAAAAGTCCAATTAATAACACAGAAAAATTAAAACAGGAACTCAAACAAAAATTCCCTGAGGTGTTTTCAGGCGGCCTTGGGAAATGTGCTAAAATGAAAGCATAATTCCAGGTGAAGGACCATGCCCAGCCCATATTTTAAAAAAAGCGAAACGTCCCTTTCGTGGCTCTAGAGCAAATAGATAAAGAACTGGACAGGTTGGAAAAAGCAGGTATCCTATCTAAGACAGATATCAGCGAGTGGGCTGCGCCAACAGTCTATGTGAGGAAAAAATCTTATCAAATTAGGGTTTGCGCCGATTTTTCACCAGGGTTGAACCAAGCATTAAAAGACCCCCACTATCCTCTCCCTCGCCCTGAGGAAATATTCAATAAACTCAATGGTGGCAAAATCTTTTCAAAAATTGATTTATCGGACGCATATCTTCAAATCGAGGTAGAAGAAAATAGTTCTAAGCTCCTGTGTATAAACACGCACAGAGGTATTTACACGTTTAATAAATTAGCTTTTGGTGTCAAAGTTGCGCTTGGGCGTGGGGCTGTAGAATACACCGACTGCTTCTCTGCAGACGGGTAAGACCCCCCACCACCACCACCACCAACAACGAGTGTAATGGATATGACACTAAACAATCTGATGGTGAAGTTCCAGCAATGCTGGAGCTTTGGGGAATGTGGAGTACCCCTTCATTGCCATTGCTCCCAGTTCCACTCTGGCCCGGAGTTGTAGCACCTGATAAGGGTCCTATCTATGGGTTGAATAGAACTAAACCGTGCTTCTTTCACTATACTGATTTTTGCATTTAAACTGCGTATTTATGCTAAACTGAATTGTTTAAAATAGAACTGTTTTGACATTGGAACTGCGTACTAGGGCTGAACTGAATTGCTAGAAATAGAACTGTTTTGACGTCTAAACTGTGTACTTATGCGGAACTGAATTATCTGGAAAAAAACTGTTTGACATTTAACTCTGTATATTGCCCAGTCAGCTGGAGCTGTAGAATACACCGACTGCACCTTTGCGAGTGTCCTGGATATGACACTAAACGATCTGATGGTGAGGTTCCAGCAGTGCTGGAGCTTTGGGGAATGCGGGGTACCCCTTCATTGCCATCGCTCCCAGGTCCACTCTTGCCCGGAATGGTAGCACCTGATAGGGCCCTATCTGTTGGTTAAATAGTACTAACAGCATATTTATGTTAAAATGAATTGTTTGAGTAAACTGAATAGCTTGAAGTAGAAATGTTTTTGACAATTAAACCATACTTACATTTAAACTGCGTGCTTATGCTTAACAGAATAATTTGAAATGGAATTGTTTTTCGATATTAAGACTGTATTTACACTTAACTGAATTGTTACATATAACTACTTGAATAGTTTAAATGGAAATGTTTTTGACAATTAAACTGTGTACTTATGCTAAACTGAATTGTTTTAAATAGAACTGATTATTTACATAAATGGATTTGGCGTTAAATAACCTACAAAGGTTGATATGACATAAAACCAAACCAACCAAACCAAAGTTTCGCCTACCATCTTTCAACAGGTCATGGACGCCATGCTGGGTGACCTTGATTTCGCAACTGCTTAACTTGACGATATATTAATCACCAGCAAATCTGTGAGAGAGCATAGGAAGCATATTATGTGCGTATTCGACTAACTCCAAGAATACGGCTTCAAAGTTAAGGAAGCGAAATGCTATTTCTTTCTAACAGAAATAAAATAATTGGGGCATATATTTAATAAAGACGGTCGACGGCTGGATCCCGACAGGGCAACCGCGATCAAAGACATGCCGGCCCCAGACAACATCCACGTTCTGCAAAGCTTCATTGGCTTGGCAAACTTCTTCCAAGTATTTATTAAAAATGTGTATAATGTAAGGGCTCCTTTCAATGAACATCTTAAGAAAGACAAAACCTGAAGTTGGGCACCAGAATGCCAAGCTGCATTCGAAAGAATAAAAGAGACACTTACTTCTGATCTTTCTGTCTCTGTCTCTGTCTCTCTCTCATTATGATCCTAAGCTTGATATTATAGTAACAAGCGATGTCAGCTCTTATGGCATCGGAGCCTGCATTTTACACAAGCTACCAGACGGAACCAGGAGAGCCATTGCGCATGCATCACGATCATTACTACCTGCGGAAAAGCAATACTCGCAGATTGGGCATAATTTTTGTTGTGACCAAGTTCCACAGATACCTCCACGGCAAACAGTTTACATTACAGACGGATCACAAACCGCTGTTGTAGATTTCTGGTTCAAAAAAGGGTCTACCGGTATATACTGCCAACAGACTTCCACGTTGGGGTACCATACTAGTGAACTACAATTTCAAAATTGAGTACCGTGTTCCGAGTTATCTTTTCGTGCTCCCAAATTGGGTCCAAATCAGTTAGACAGGCGCTGTCATGAAGTTTTATACTGCGTTATGGTTACTTATAAGCGTTATAATAATTGTAGCAATATGAAATCTCTTTGAAATGTAAGGAGACTTGATGTGCTGAGTGAGCTATGGGAGAAAGAGGGATAAACTGATTGTGTTATCATCTAACATGATATCTTGGGAGTAGATAACTGTTGTCTTAGCTTTCTGCAACAATCTCTCTCTTTTTTTCCCAGGCATTTTTCACCACTTCCGTTTCAGGTCATTTAAAGTAACCTGCCATTGTGAATCACTGAAATCAATCCAGTATAAGAAAGCAAGCACAGAAACAAGGTCCCAAGAAACCTTCCATACGAATGCCCCATGAGGTAAGGAAATAATCCAAGACCCTCGCTAAGGGATATACACAAGGCAAATGAGCACTAAAGACAACCAAGCAGCAAAGGAAACCAACGATAGAAGAGAAGGGAAAGAAATCATTTATAGGAAAATAGTCAAGGCATCAAAAAACAAAAGACAACAATTATTTCCAATTCGTCAACGTAACAAAGCATCCTAGACAAATAAGCATCCCAGGCAACACCGAAGGAAACTACCCAAGTCATCAACTCACGAATCGTAAAACCATCAGGATTTTGTAATATGAAAAATATATTCACCCAAAATTTAGGGAGTGTATTAAATGGCATAAACAAAAATGAAGCAAATGATTAAAATGAATAATGAAACATCACGTCATTATAGAACAAACAAGGTCGTTATTATAGAACAAACAATCACGTCATTGTAGAACAAACAAGGTCGTTATTATAGAAAAAACAATCACGTCATTATAGAACAAACAAGGTCGTTATTATAGAACAAACAATAACGCCATTACAGAACAAACAAGGTCGTTATTATAGAACAAACAATCACGTCATTATAGAACAAACAAGGTCGTTATTATAGAACAAACAATCACGTCATTACAGAACAAACAAGGTCGTTATTATAGAACAAACAATCACGTCATTATAGAACAAACAATCAAGTCATAATAGAAGAAAAATGGTCGTTATTATAGAACAAACAATCACGTCATTATAGAATAAACAAGGTCGTTATTATAGAACAAACAATCACGTCATTATAGAACAAACAAGGTCGTTATTATAGAACAAACAATCACGTCATTATAGAACAAACAAGGTCGTTATTATAGAACAAACAATCACGTCATTACAGAACAAACAATGTCGTTATTATAGAACAAACAATCACGTCATTATAGAACAAACAAGGTCGTTATTATAGAACAAACAATCACGTCATTATAGAACAAACAATCACGTCATTATAGAACAAACAATCACGTCATAATAGAAGAAACATGGTCGTTATTATAGAACAAACAATCACGTCATTATAGAACAAACAAGGTCGTTATTATAGAACAAATAATCACTTCATTATAGAACAAACAATCACGTCATAATAGAACAAACATGGTTGTTATTATAGAACAAACAATCACGTCATTATAGAACAAACAATCACGTCATAATAGAAGAAACATGGTCGTTATTATAGAACAAATAATCACGTCATTATAGAACAAACAATCACGTCATAATAGAACAAACATGGTTGTTATTATAGAACAAACAATTACGTCATTATAGAACAAACAAGGTCGTTATTATAGAACAAATAATCACGTCATTATAGAACAAACAATCACGTCATAATAGAACAAACAAGGTCGTTATTATAGAACAAACAATCACGTCATTATAGAACAAACAAGGTCGTTATTATAGAACAAATAATCACGTCATTACAGAACAAACAAGGTCGTTATTATAGAACAAACAATCACGTCATAATAGAAGAAACATGGTCGTTATTATAGAAAAAACAATCACGTCATTATAGAACAAACAAGGTCGTTATTATAGAACAAATAATCACGTCATTATAGAACAAACAAGGTCGTTATTATAGAACAAATAATCACGTCATTATAGAACAAACAATCACGTCATAATAGAACAAACATGGTTGTTATTATAGAACAAACAATCACGTCATAATAGAACAAACATGGTTGTTATTATAGAACAAACAATCACGTCATTATAGAACAAACAATCACGTCATTATAGAACAAACAATCACGTCATAATAGAAGAAACATGGTCGTTATTATAGAACAAATAATCACGTCATTACAGAACAAACAAGGTCGTTATTATAGAACAAATAATCTCGTCATTACAGAACAAACAATGTCGTTATTATAGAACAAACAATCACGTCATTATAGAACTAACAAGTAAAACTATTTTCAAATACAAGTCGAATCGAAGAAAAAAATACAAAGGGTGAGAGTCTAGTAATAATTCCTTCTTTGGAAAGTGATGAACAACACTGACTATTGGAATCTTTTTTTAATATTTGATAGAATACATCCCGGGAACCCCCGCCCCCCAAAAAGAAAAACTTATTTTTGTATTTTATCTTTTCAATATAATTCATATAATTTTGATATTTTGGAAGAAAAGATATCAATAAATAAAATAAAAACTGAAACAAAAATAAAATCCGATTAAAATGATGCTTTTAAAAATTTATTTAAGTTTTATTCCGGTTATTAACTTTGTAAATAAATACACGAGTGATTAGAGACTTCTCAGGTAAATACATTATGGTTAGTTGTTGCTTCCAAAGATCGGCTGCATAAGTCTTTGAAGAGGTATAAAGATTGCCTTAAAAGTAACCTCGTAAAAATAAACAAAGTTCCGGTGGAAAAAGTTGTTGTCAAAAATCTCTAAGTCAACTATCATCTTACTATGTGTAGGGCGTAATTAAGATAAACTCCAACATATATATATATATATATATATATAGTTGACTCTATGTATCCGTATATATATATATATATTTACTAGTATATGTATATCTATAAAAGGTATTTATTCGGAGTTTTCCTTCTTAAGGGTTTTTGTGCGATATGAAGAGCGAACTGTCTCGTCCTGGACTTGAAGTAGGGTCACCTAGTCACTAGCTGTGGGGTTACGCTTTCAATCTGGTGAGTTTTCCACTTTACGGTTTATGTCACCGGATGGCACGGTCGATCTTCCTGTTTGTCAACGTTGTGTTTTTGTTCCAGACAGCAGATTGATCGCTAATGAGTCGCCAGTCAATCAGTGGACTGATGAAACCCTACAATTAAGAAAGTGAAAAAAAACGTCGAACGCCAATTGAGAAGAGGACACATGTTTTTAATAAACAATGATATTTCAAATGGTAAAAAGATGGAGTCTTTAAAATAGTACATACATTCACACTTCCCGATTGGTAGTAGTCATGTGTCACGGAGACCAAGCTCGTATATTAACAGTCAGTTAATTTCCTGATATTAATAGTCAGGCACAAGGTCTTTCAATTTATCTTATTAAGTTTTGGCTTTTTCTGCTTCTTGCTTTCGTTAGTCAGGTACAAGGCAATATCAAGTGGCAATTATGTTAGTTTTCTTCAGTCTCTTACTTTTAACTTCTCTTTGTCTCTTTGGCTCCTGGCCGTCTGGTGTAAGTTGATTTCAGGTAGTGTATTATGTTCTTTCTTTGCGGTTTCTCTGCGTTAGTGAGTCTGGTAAAATGTCAGGATTCAGAGCAACATGAAGTCTCTTAGCTGTTTCGTGCTTCTTTCTGGCAATGAACGAAAACCTCTGCTAATATAGATTTTGTCTCTACCGTGAGGTGGTGTTTTGCAGAGCTATTGATAATAACAATTTTCTCCTAATTTGGATTCAAATAAGTAATTCCACTCTTGTGATTTCCTCCTGCTTCAGTGCTCGACCTCCTCTCACCTTTACCCAAGGTAGCAGGTATTCATAATTTGGATTTTCTGATTAATTCTACTCCTAATTCTACCTTCCACTTTAAGTGTTCAGTTTCCTCTCACCTTTACTCAAAAAAGGGTGGGCTATTTCTCTTCTTCGATATTTTCACCTTAACCCATTCCTCACAGTAGACAGTTAATCTACTTCTACAATAACGAATTATATTAAAAATTTTCCTTTCCAAACGACAATTGTACTTTGCCAACCAGCCTGTCATCATTGTCATGACTTGACGCCTGGTTAAACCCACGTGTCATCTAACCGTGTGTGTATAGAATCAAAATAATCATTTCCCAAACAAATGTAGCTTTGATATTTTTAGTAAAAATGAATTTGCTTATATTTCTCTCAAATACCAGTCAAATAGTAACAATATATATATTTCTAAGTTTTCGTGTCTCACCAAAATAACGTTGTTATATATATATACGTGTGTGTTTTTATATACGTACATAAGTATATATACATATATAAATATGTACATATATTTATTTATATACATGTAATATATATCTACATATTTTCATATGTAATCTTAAACAAAAAGAAATCTTTATAAATTATCATTTTTAATATGTATCAGGCCTGATTGAGGTAGACACTAATTGCTCTGCCTACTACACCTTGGCCGATTTTGTAGCCAAGATAAAAGACGGGTATGAAGATCTTTTCTTTGGATACATTGAGTAACACATGCGTTCAGCTGTGATGAAAACTTATAGCAGGTAATTCATACAACATAATGTTAAATATCAATGAAGGAATGAATGAAGGACAATAACACTTTTATTTATAGAAATAGGACCCTCTCTTCTTTATTACTCAAAAGGTTCGAAATTGGCTGTAAGTGAGAGAGGGAGAGAGAAAGAGAGGGAGAGAAAAAAAAAGACAGACAGACAGAGTGACAGAGACAGAGACGATGAACTCGGGCATAGTAAACGCCCTATTATATTCTTTTGAAAGGAAAAGGTAGATTGATAAAATGTAGTCATCACACACACACACACACATATATATATATATATATATATGTTATGACATTGCAAAGTGACCTGGCATTGCGTGTTCATAATAAGAGATATGGATGATTGAACTAAGGTAATTATCGTACGTGCATGGATATATATATAAGTAAGTAAAGTTAGCGACCATAGTCGAGGGTGACCCGAAGGCTCCCTTTTCGATAGCTACTACACCAAGGTGTAGGGGAGGGCGCTACTCCATTCCCAGGATTGCTCCACTTTACCCTTGAACCGTACCTTATAATGCTGAGTGTTAAGCAAGGGGGTATCAAGTTCCATTTTTAAAGTCTTTGGTATGACTCGACCTGGGATTGAACCCAGGTCTCCCGGGCCATTGGCGAACACTCTGACATCCACAGACAGACTGTTTCGTTGTATCACAACTCTTCAGTGTGGCTAGACACGTAGGACACTTCAAGCTGGTATTGAAACCCGCTCAACTTTACGTTCGACTTAGTAGCATACTGCTCAACCATCAGTCGACATACGTCACCTCGGGAATTATAAGGCATTTTGTCGTAGCTTTGGTTTGTTTACTTTTTGCCTTACCGGATACCAGAGTGCTCAATTCATATGAAGAGCTTTGCATTACGTAAGTGGCAGTCGTTTCCTCCCTCAAGTGATCAACCTACGGGTAGGTATATATATATATATATATATATATATATATATATATATATATATATATATATATATATTACATCCACCCATGGGTTGAGAACTCTAGTGGGGAATTAACTGGTTATCGCATAAGCTGAGTACTCCCGGTAGCTGATAACATCTATGTAAAAAGTTATACGTAAAAAATTTGTTACTAACTCTGAGAATGACAATTGCTCTGGGGTAAGATATCCGACTGATGTAAAGTCAGCGTGTTTCGATTCCAGCTTGAAGCATTTCGTGCGTCTAACACAAGTTATGGTATAACGAAACAGTATGTGGTTGATGATATATATATATATATATATATATATATAAGTGTGTGTGTTCGCATGTGTGTATACCTATGCAAATTTCTCCATACATGTATGCAGCTATATACGAAGTATGTCTAAAAAACGGGACCATTGTAAAAAACAAGTTACTTCAATTCCAAACTATCATGTTTCCTCGTTAAATTAATCTCCCTTCAGTCTAATAATAATTTGAAAAAATCTTTCCTCTCCTATATCAACTCAACATTTAGGTTTATTTCTTTTAAATGAAAATTTAACATTCTTTTCTTTCAAGAATGTATTCAATTTCAACAAATTTTTCGAACTTTGGAAAATATGTTACTGTTTACATGGATTTAATTGTGATATTCGAAGCTAAACTTGTTAATGAAAATGTCAACAGCAGCGGCAACATATATGTTTAAAGCATAAATACATTTTTTTTTCTCACATAGTGACATAATCATATTTATAGAACTTTCAAACATGAAATATATCCCTTCATATCAAACTAATAATAAATGCCATATTTTATTCATGAATTTTTCCCTTCTCTTAAAGATGTTCACGTTCTGATTAATGTTATATTTGTTTACCAGAAAAGATTTTGTAACTTTTGTTTTTCAGTTAAATTTCCCCCATTTTTAAGAAATAAAATTTATTAATTTGTAGAGCTAAGTTTTTATTCAGTCATTTAAGCCTTTCCTCTTTACACATATATATATATATATATATATATGTCTGTGTGTGTCTGTGTGTGTGCTTGTGTGTGCATTTAGGTATCTCTCTCTCTCTCTCTCTCTATATATATATATATATATTAAATGTATATATAAAAAATGTTCGGTTTGGCTTGGTTTTATGGCATATCTACCATTGTAGGTTATTTATTTATTACCAAATCTGTTTTATACGTACATATTAGAAAAATATGATTTGTAAACATAAGTTCACAATTTTGAATGATTCCAAGTATTGCAATGTATCACTAAGAATTCAATTAAACATCAGTCGTTTGTTTATACACAGTTAAATGATCAAACAGTTCTATTGCAAACAATTCGATTTAGCATAATCATTCGTTTGGACACAGATTAAATGGCCAAAAACTTATATTTGACCCATAGATAGGAACCTTTCAGGTGCTATCACTTCGGGCCAGAGTTGACCTAGGAGTGATGACAATGAAGGAGCCTATCAAGAGCTATCCATCAAGGCCACGGTGGGCCTGGGAGTGATGGCAATGAAGGACCACTCCGTATTCCTGAAAGTTTCAGTGTGTCTGGTGCATCATTATCGGATTGTTTAGTCTCTTATCTATGACGCTCGTTCGTGGGGTCTTGCTCCTCTGCAGATATGCAGTTAGTGTATTCTACATACCCAGAAAACTGGGTTATTAGATATGAAGCCTCAGAGTAGTTGGCACATAAATAGTGACGGTTAATATTTTCCTAAATGGTGACACTTCATTTAGTCCATCAAATGGATAGTTAATATTCCCTATATATGGGGCGCCTGCGTAGGTGGTTCATGTCAATAGGCAGGAAATATTACCAAGAAATGTTAACACATTTAAGTTGGTCAACGATAATGAACTGTTAATGTTCCCTATATATGGGGCCTATTTGTAGTTGGTCCATAACAATAGATTGCAAATATTCCTCAGAAATTGTAACACACTGCAGATGGTCAATGGCAACAGACAACATTGCCTAGATAGAGTGCCCACGTGTAGTTGTTACAGCACAATGGACTGGATATATTCCACAGAAATGGAGACACATTACAGTTGTTCCTTGAAAATGGATAGTGTATATTCCCGAAATATAGGGACCCATTGAAGTTGGTACAAGACAACAAAAAAAGAAGAAATACCTAGATGTGGGATCCCTTGGTAGTTTGTCTCTAGAAATGGGCTGGGGGTATTCCCTAGATATGAACAATAAATATTCCCCAGAAATGGTGACTCACAGCTGCTGATCCATGACGATGGACAGTAAATATTTCATCGATATGGGGACCCAGTGCATTTTGTACTTGACAGTAGACAGGAAATATTCCCACAAAATTGTAATACATTGCAATTGTTCCTTGACAATGGACAGTTAATGTTCCATAGATATGAGGCCCTAGTATAAATGGTCCATGACAATTGATAGTATTCTCTTGATATTGTGTCTCAGTTCGGTTTGTACATGACAATAGACATGAAATATTCCCTAGACATAGTGACACACTGAAATTTGTCCATGACAATGGACAGGTAATATTCTATTGATATCGGGTCCTAGTGTAGTCGGTACATATAAATGGACAGAAAATGCTCCCCAAAAATGGTTCCATCCTGCCATTGGTCAATGACAATGGACTGGAAATATTACTTAGATATCAGGTCCCAGAAATGGTGTCACGCAGCAGTTGGTCAATGAAACTAGACTGTGATATTTCATTGATGTGGGGCCCGTTCGTAGTTGGCCACCGACGATGGACAGGAAGTTAACACAACATGTGCGGCCACTGAGTAGTTTGTCGCTTAAAATGGACCGGAATATGGTATTTTATATCTTTAAGGATGAATACAAAAAGAACATTTATATTATTTTACCTTTGAAAATACACATTTTATTTCATTTTAATACGTGTCTTTTTGTATATCATAATGTTGCATGTTTCTTATTAGATGTATTTCAGTAAAAAAAACGACCTCTATAACAGTCTGTACTTTGTGCTATTTCCCTTGTAAATGTTTTCTAAGTTTTCTATGTATTTTATATTAATGTAAAACTTATAATATACATATTTATAATTATGTGTATATAAAGAATATAAAAAGTGGCAAAAGGCCTTAAAGTAGTGCGATAGGTTGGTATTTTCTATCCTATCTTTAACTTAACTAGTTTCATTAAACTATTTTATTCTTTTGGTCATAAAGTTGCTTGATTTCCCTTTCGGCCTCGAATCTGCCATTGATTTCGATACCCCATCCGACAAAATGCCAGCAAAAGCCTGAGAATTTATTTGTCACTGTCTCCCACCAGACAGGACTTGACACAAGGTCAAAAGCTTGATAGCCGATTAAAATGGGGATAAAGGGGAGGGGAAGGTCGGGAACGAGCCGAAACGTGCACCCTGTTAGTCATTGACCCACTAAGTGCAATGTGGGTTTAATGTGTATCACGGACCTAAATCTAGATCCGGGCACGTATGCCAGAATATAGCTTAAACTTGACCGTGAGGTCTAGTGTTATACAAGGAGTGCATAGGAGTCATAAAAGCAGCTCGCCCACCCGAAGGTGGCCCAACCGAAGTTGGGGGCCTTTCGGCCTCGAATCTGCCATTGATTTCGATACCCTATTCGACACGAATGCCAGACTTCTTTTGTTGTATTATCAATTCAAAAATCAAATTCGTGAGAATGGTGTGTTAAGCTTCTTGTCAGTCAGCGTATAATCAGTCAATATTTAATTAGATAATTTATTTAAGTAGAACACATTTTTAAAGTATAAAAGCACGAAATGAGACTTTTAAAATAGAATTTACATTTACAAAATAATTATAAGATAAAACTGTATGTTATTTTGGGGTCAGTAGGTAATCATTCATCGGGAACTTTGAATTGTGTTATTTCTGCACCAATTGACATAATCCTTATTTATTGATCAAAGGTTGTTTTTTTGTTTTTTTTCAATTTATGTCCAAAACATTTAATACTGAATATTATCTTATTTCCACACGCACACACACACACACACACACACACGCACACACACACACACAGTCTTTCTCTCTCTCTCTCTCTCTCTCTCTCTCTCTCTCTCTCCAACCATGCATAAATAACCTGGCAAACTAATACCGATGGGAAAAGTATGAACTCTTTTATCCCAGGCGCTATGGCTTATTTAACACTGGTATTAAATAACTCACGAAAGTTGATTTGCCATTAAACAAAGAAACCAAACTAAACCAAGTCTGATATGAATGTACGGAAAATGGAAGCATACAACCCCTCTTTCTCTCCAATTATGGGTAAATAGTCTGACAACCTGGGATCTTTAAATTTGGTATGGCAACCAACTTGAGAAAAGGAAAACTTTCAATTCAATCCTGTTAAACTCGACTTAAAAATAAACCTTGTATCATATTCTGCACATGAAGATTCATTGTTTTATATATATATATGTATATATATATATATATATATATATATATATATATATATATATATATATATATATATACATATGAGCCAAATTTGAATAAATTGAAAGAGTCACTCCAAAAGACCGCCCCTCCTCACATGTGTCCTGGGTATGACACTAAAGCATCTGGTGATTAGGATTCAATCCTGGAACTTTGGGGAATATGGAGTACCTTTCATTGCCATTACAGCTTTGTCTACTCAGGCCGTAGAGGTAGTACCCGTTGGGGTCAAATCTATGTGTCAATTAGAACTATGTAATGGTTAACGCTATGTTAAGCCATCTAACTGTGAGCGTAACATAAGCATTGGGTCGTTTAGTGACCTTACCTACAAACTATTCACTTAACGATCATATATATATATATATATGATATATAGATCATATATATACGAAAGTTGTCGACCATAGTCGAGGGCAACCAAAAGGAAAATAGTAAATAAGTTTAGTTTAGGTGTATAAATAATTTTCTGCGCGATTATCATACTTGAAATTAAGATGGTTACATACTTTTTAATTTTTCCGCCATAAAGAAATAATTATTTACATGATTATTAAAATAATTGGGAAGTTTTTGGATAGAATGATTAAAATCTTACAGACTGACAAGAAACTTATCACAGTATTTTGGTGAAGTCATGCTAAGTAAGTAAAATAAAATTGGTGACCAAATTGTATGGTCTAAATAAAAAAAATAAAAAAAAACCCAATGGTCTTAAGGTTCCCCCTCCCCAAAATTCAAATTCTCTTTTTTAGTGGTGTTTGTCTACTATACTGATTTTGAATTTACTGCTGATAAATATTTTTTTTTTTTTTGTACTACAATTACTTTGAGCGGCTGATACAAATTTATGTATTATTTCATAAAAGAGTGGGAAAATTAAAACAAAATTACAGAAGATTATTTTCAAGAATTTACAATAAAATTCGAAAACATAAACACTTGTTCATAAAATATTCTTCTTTTTTACTTGCTTTATATATACTTCTTTTTTTCTTTTTTCTTTTTTTGTAGTAGAAAATATTAATTAATTATAAACGTCGGACTTGAATCTTTTCTCAGAAAGAAATGAGACCGTCCACTGAAAAATATCTTACACACCCTTAGCACTGAGACACTGAAATAATCGGCATTCAATTTTACTTACATATATTTCAGAATTATATCAAAGAGATTAATTCTCTGAAAATACCAAGGAGTTAAGTGTTAAGAAAAAGGTGGGTTCCATGTAATTTTTCATTCATATTTATTTCAAGTTGTATTTTTCTTGTTCTGCTAAGAATATACGCATGTAAGTTGAGTAACACGCAGTTTAATTTGTCTTTAATTTCCAGGTTTACAATGTATTTTTATTGTTGTTGGGTGATTGACAGTTTAAATACGATTTTAGCCATTTTCTAGTTTTTCTTTTCTATCGTCTGCTCGTTTTGGATGCATTACTTAATAAATCACAATTAATAATTCTTTTAATAACTTTTAGGAGATTCTTTAAAATAAAATGTATAATTGATGTTATATTTTAGCAAATTTTGAATTTCGTATGTCTTTATTAAATGCTACGTGATATTTGTGAGGGCGGGGGGTAAATTTGCTGTTTTGTTTAATAAAATATTGTTTATGAGCGCAAATCTAAATTATCATCCATGAAATAATGTTCATAATTTCTAATCCTTCAATTCTTTCCACATAATTATGTTGTCGATTTCTTGTTCGGATTTTAGTTACTTTGAATTACATCATTTCCGTTGTTTTTTTCAAGTTATTCTCCTATTTGATCTCTTTTTTTTTTTTTTTTTTTTTAGAAATGTCGAACGTTCCCATTTATTTAATTTCGGAATGTTGATTGGTCCCATTCGGCCATCCATACGATTAAAAATCGATTCATGTGTATTTGTTTTATTTCTTATTTGCTTCTTTCACTGAACCTCTAATAAAATCAGACGATAGAATTTTTAATTCTTAAGTGTAGCATTCTTTCTTTGTTAATTAAAGGCTACCATATTGTGCTCATGTTTCTACTGGATAGAAATTCTCTAATATTTTCCGGACTTAAGAATTTCATTTCAATATTCATAATAGATTTTTAAATAGAATAACCATAGATTTTATATTGGAATATATTTCTATAGCATGATAAGTTACAAAATGAAAATACTGTGCAGTACACTGAAAACTCCAAGAAAACGTTTAAGTGAATTTGGATTTTTCGATATTTTTCTGTTTTAATCTTATATTAAACCGAAAATTCAAATCTTAACCGGTTTTATGAGAAATTATTTAAGTTATTTAATGCTAAATCCCGTCATAAATGTATATATTAAATATATGATTTGTAAACGAATTTTGTAGATACACATAATTGAATTATCAAATAGTTCTATTTCTAACAAATTTTTCCAAATTTTTATTTTTAGTTAAATTTTTCCATACGTCACCAAAGTTAAATTTTTCTTAGTATTGCTACGTATTATTAATAATTCATTTAAACATCTGTCATTTCTATACTCACATTAAAATGGTCAAACAATTATATTTCAAACAATTGAATTTATCATAAGTTATTTGTTAGCTCTCAGTTTGAATATCATACATTTTTATATAGATAGGACCCTATCAGGTGCTACCACACCGAACTAGAATGGATCTGGGAGCAATGGCAATGAAGGGCTACTTCACATTCTCCAAAGCTTTAAAATTACGTTAACCACACATTTACATTGTTTAATGGGATATCCAATACACTCGTTATTGGGGGGGGGGTCCCCATTCTCTGCAGTGATGCAGTCGGTGTATTCTAAGTATTAGTCTTCTGAGCTCGATTGGCTTTTATAGCATATTATTTAATACTAAATCTTAATAATGCCCTCTATACAGGGTGTCTTTCCTTAATGATAATTTAGAAAATAATTTTTTTCGCCTGGGCTGCAGAATTTGGTCAAGGTCTTCTTACTTTCCTTGATTGCGTTTTTAGACAGAATCAATTTAGCGAACACTGAGCGGATTTTTCAAGCTCATATCAGTTCTGCTGGAGCCTTACTTTTGCTAGCATTTACATTCGGCGTTATTCGATAAATCGATAAGAATTTTTGTAATTCATCATTTTCCGCTTCAATTCCTTTTGCCTTTTTGATATTCGACCAATTTTCACTACTACGACGGCCTTTAATTCCACACGTAAGGACAAGTTGCCTATCTTCGAACAAAGTTTGCTGATATATAAATTTGAATGTCGATGTAGTTCGACATATATAGGTCGGACTTTTCAACGCCTGGAAGTGAGAATTAGACGGTATGTACGCAGAGCTATTATAACTAAAGGCCGACAAACATCCGGGCATTCTCAGGCAATGGACTCTGCTATTGGCAAGCATTGGTTTGCCATAAATAGTTACAGGATCAACTATCAAGATGACTGCTTTTCTGTTCTACATAGAGCTAGAGACAAAAGTCATCTCAATGTCTTAGAGGCGATCTATATCGCTTTAGATCGCCCCTCTCTATGTAGACAGTTAAGCAGTCACATTTGAAATATATTTGGGGAAATATTGGAGGCGGGTGTGACGTAATATTTTTTCTTTCTTTCGATCCAATTATTTAGTTTACTTCCGTTTTTAAATATTGTTTCCGGTGAATAAGCTTGACACGTGCCGGTCGAAAGGGCCCCTGCTGTTTTATTGTTTTAAAATAGATTTCCCCTTATTACCAATGATTTTGTTACTCATTTGTTTATACAAATTTCCGTGTAGCACGAACATGATTATATATATATATATATATATACTAAAATATGTATGTATTTTCGTGCATAATATCCACACACACACACACACACACACACACATATATATATATATATATATATATATATATATATATATATATATACAGGAACATTAATTTATACCTACATATGAATTTAGATATATTTATATATCTACACCTACTCGTAGTTTTGTCTCAATGAACTTAATCGCTGTTTCTTTAAAAAAAAAACATGTCAATATACCAATTTTGTACAATTATTCTATCAATTAAATCATATAAGAGCATATTTGATTTGCAAAAGAAAAAAATTAACTTCATTATGAGTCACATGTCATTGAAAGTTTGATCGAATCTACACTGCTCTACACAAAAAAGAATTTGCCTTTAGGCTTGAATATTTTTCTATCTTTATTTTAATAGAGTCTCTTCTCTTAACTAACTTCTCAAATGAACCTTTACTAAATGAAAAAAAAAAAGACCGTCTTTACAGTAAACATATACGCAATTAACATATCTTCTCTATCACTGGAATCTAGCAAGAAAGTTACAGAAAAAAATATAAGTTAACTGGTCTTTAACAAATTTTGTATTAAAAACCTTGTTGTCAATATACAAGGGTTGGACAAAATAATGGAAACAACTAGAATCTTAGTATCATAATGTTGCAACTCCTATAAAACCATCTGTAATATAATGGATTTCATTTTATGCCTTTGATTTTTGTTAGGCTGAGAACCTTTCGGCTCAGCAAATGGATTAGTTAGATGCAAACTTGAGAGCAGGTGTTAACAACACGCGCGGGGAGGATGTGTCGTTCATAGATGTCAAGATAAAAATCCGATTGAAGGGTTGACCAGTGGATGTGAATGACGTCATGCACCGGAAACGCGCGTGTGGAGAAGTTTTGGAATTTTAAAGAAAGTTAGTTGAGTTGAGTCCTGCCTCGGGAGAAGACGGTTGACTTTCGCTGGCTCGCGGAGGCCTTGG